>NW_019059756.1:158817-192375 GCF_000696155.1 Zootermopsis nevadensis
CTCAGCCGTTGGTCGGCACTAGTGTCCACAAAGTTACCGAACTAAGGGTTTCCGCATCAGCTATTATAGCTTTGAGTAAAAACTCTCAATGACTACACAGATGTGGTCGGCGAAGAACGGAATCCTCAAAGCCTCGTGAATGTGCCTGTTCGAAAGTACGAAGGTGCACCTGAGAAAAGAATTGGTTAGTACATGGCGGAAGAGTATCAGAAAATTTTCATCCAAGTGTCGGCTCAGGAGGCGCGCGGCATCTCCATTGGGCACCATGATGAAAAGTGAGATATCAAAGCTTACAAGGATGTCCTCAGGACCAGCATAGAGGGACTAAATGGCCTTGACGAATTCCATCGAGTTCCTCATGTGGCTTGGAGTGTGTACCACGCATTCACCAAGCTGCCCAGCCAGATATTGGGACAGGCGCTGATGGGAATGAGCTGGACCCTTCCGTTCTGTGTCACTTGGTTTATCATTTGGTTGTAAAGGATTTTCAGCCTTGTAATATTTATGATGTATATGTGGTTACAACCATTGCCATGGAATGGTGATTTGCTGTTAAAGGATTTTTGGCTTCATGGAATAAGTACTATCACGGTACTGTTGTTACTGGATGAGCTCAGTCAGTATAGTGACTAGCTACGGGCTGGACCGCCGGGGTTCGATCCCCGACGGGGGGCAGAGGATTTTTCCTCTAGCCTCTGCATCCAGACCAGCTCTGGGGCCCACCCAGCCTCCTCTACAATGGGTACCGGGGTCCTTTCCAGGGGGTAAAGCCGTCCGGGGCGTGATGCTGACTAGTCGCCCCATCTAGTGCCGAGGTCAACACCCCAAGCGCCTGTACGGCACGTAGCGGACAAACTTTACTGTTGTTAATGGAGGCCTACTATGTACATGTACTTCTATGCAATGAAAAAATTATTGTGACCTGAATACAAGGCCATATTTGAGACTGTGGTACATAAAATCATTTTATATCCTTTAATTTGCTAAAATAATAAAGGTAGTTGGGGCACACTCTGTCTCTCACTTTACTGGTCATCATTTGTATAGATACTGTATGACCAGTCACTGTCCACATCAGTGTTTGGAATTTGCTATGCATGATGGAGATTCTGGCCTGGCTTGTTACAGCTTAGATCACGGAAGCAGGAGTTTGCTGCACCCCCATATTGAGTGCAATGTAGAAATATTATTTTGGATGGTAGTGTTGAGCACGAGCTCTGGACACTGACAAAGAAAACAGAAATGATGCTGGGCGCACTTGAAAGGAAGATTTTGAGAAGAATCTTTGGACCAGTACAGGAAAACTCAAAGTGGAGGATACGCTACAATCATGAGCTATATAGACTATATAAAAGTGATGATACAGTAACTCACATTAAACTGAGAAGGTTGGAATGGGCTGGACATGTCTACAGGATGGAAGAGTATAGGTTACCCCAAAAAATATTGGAAGGAACAATATATGGGAGAAGGCCAGTGGGAAGACCTGAAGGTAGATGGCTGGATGCAGTGATGACCGACTCCAGAAATCTCCTTGGAACAGCAGCTTGGAGAAGGATAGCGTTGGATAGAGAGGATTGGAGGAAGAAGATAGAGGAGGCTAGGGGTCGATTTTGGGCTGTTACGCCATAGTAGTAGGTGGCTTGAGGTGCATTTATGGACCACTAGCCACAAACAGCTTCAGAAACAAAACTGTAAGTGCAGGTAATGATAAGCTTGATTTATACATTTTACACATAAGTAACATTAACAAATTGATGGTGCTCATTATTTTGCTTGACAGAATAGAAAATTTTTTTCTTTTATATTCTCATAGTAATGAAGATGTCAACTACAATTTTTAGGTTGTGATGTTCTGTAACCTTGTGGATGGTTCCTAACATACCACCAAAACATTCAGAATTATTTTCATACTTGAGTACATATTATGGTAAATATCTTATTAAGTACTAGGGCTCCAAAAGTAGCCTGTGCTTAAACTAGATCATAGAAATTGTAAATAGCAGGCACAATTCTATTCACACACTCTATATCTGTCCCTTAAATAGCAAACTTTTTTTCTTCAGCAGTACACCTCCCACATTAGACCTGAAATCCACGAATGAAACTGCTCTTTCTACAAGTACTATAAACGTGTGAGCAATGTTGTGTTAATTTTCGTAGGGTACTGTTCATCCAGCTGCCGAAATTCCAGAGCACACTTCTTTCTTTCTGCAACACATCCAGTTTCATTATAGAGCAAAGCCTGAAACAAAGGGAAAGATTTATATTTTATATTTCTAAAAAAAAGCTGCTTAGAGGTTAAGTAAAATAGTAAGATCTAAAAATACATATCTGTATGAAATGGTTTTCAAATGAAGGTAAACTCTAACAGTGTCCTTAGTCAAGTAGAAAAGACTTCTTCTTCTTTATTATGCCATCTCCTTTACAGGAGGTTGGTGACATATTATGAACAGGATTCTTGTTCATATATGTTTTTTAGGCAGGTGATACAGAAGTGGTTTGCCATTGCCTTCTTCTGTGTGTATGGAGTAATTGTTGGGATGCCACGGAGAAACCGGGAAAGCCCCCGGAGGAAAACTCCGTGTTGCCTAGACCACGGCCTTGCCCAACACAAGTTATAAATTTGGGCACCACAGGGAATCAAACCCAGGACCCCAGGATTATAAGGCCAGCGTTCTAACCGCTAGACCACCGTGGCGTAGAAAAGACTACAGTTCACATATTAACATGAACACAAACACAACTTTGACTGCATATTATTATGAATACGTTTTACTTTATGGCAAAGGCAGCTTACAAGTGTCCAGTTTTTCCTCCTATAAATGAAATACAAATAAGTTTAGATTCTCAAACAGTATGAGCGCTATGTGTAAGTACCAACATGGAAATGCAGACACATGATCACAATGCCTGACGTCTGAAACATTGGTGGACATCTACCAGACTACACGGCGCAATAACCCAGAAGACATTAATCTTCAGGCTCACCACCGCGAAAACCTCAAATCCTACAAAAGCAAAACAAAATAGTGATACTAGAAAGGAAAAATTGTTGATTCTGGGATATTGCACTGTGTAGTCAGTACTTACCAGTCTACATTTAGACAAGCTTATGGTCTCTGCTGTCACCCTTATGACAGAGGCAGGAAGCTCCTCTGAAAACATCTACATGGTGTAACATCCCAGAATACAGCCATCTTCATACTCATTGCTATGAGGAACTCAAATATCACAAATAAAAACTGGACTGAGACTTGATTCCCATTTTTCAAAATGTCCTATGTTAAAGACAGAATGGCGAAGGTATAACTATAATTCTTTGGTATAATTCTCAAAGAAAAAAATTACCTGTAAATAAAGTACATCTTTCACTCTACAATATGATTCCACCTTCTGAAAATTTATTTTTGCTTTATTCAGCATGTGAATAGCTTCAGTTACAACTTTCTTCCGGGCTGGCCAGTAACAGCAGCAACTTTACATTTAGCAAACAGCAGTAATGCCCTTCCTTGATCATAACTGCCACCATGAGAGAGAATTGGCAGAAATGACTGATCAATCAATTTTAATGCCTGTGAAGGCAAACCAATCTGCAACTGAAGAGAACATACAATTTCTTAAGCTTTTATGAATGTGTCTGAGATAATAGAATTATTACATGAAATCATATTTGGAGATATATTTACAAGGCTTGATGAAACAGTATCGACAATTAAAACTGTAAAATACAAGATACTGTGCTGACAGGGTTGATAAGTTAATCTCATTCAAAGCGCACTCCTTCAATAAAGAGTGTGTTCCTAAGATATACAAGGACGCTTATACAGAGAAAAAATTACACATACTAATACCAAAAGTGATTTTATGCTAATGACATCTTAAGTATAAAATTTGACTGCAGTCATCCACAAAAACAGAGATGTGATGTAAATTAAGCGCTAGCCAAAATTTATTGAAGAATGTTCGTTCAACTCTATGAAACATGTACCCATGTAATACAGCAAGTCTATGAATTATCTGAATCATAAAACACAGTGTTCTAAAAGGGCGGTCTTCAAATGCTAGTTACTATTTTATACATGACCTAACTAAAGTACACTCCATGCAGCAGCCATTCTTGTGCTCACATTATGCTGAGGAAATCAAGAAATACCTTGCATTTTATGGAACCAAATGGTTCACTACCATATTCACAGGAGACCACGGCTGATCTTGAGCCAGATGAATCCAGTCCACAACCTCCCACCCTGTTTCCCTAAGATTCATTTTAATACTATCCTCCTGCCTAAGACTATGTCTTCCAAGTAGTCTCATCACTTCAGGCTTCCAAACCAAACTTTTGTATGCATTTTTCAACTCCCCCATGCATGTTACATGCCCCACCCATCTCACCCATGATTTGATCATCATAACATTTAATGAAGACAAAGATACACACACACCATGTAATTTTTTTACCACAAATGGAAAAGTTATGATTTTACAATGGGTATTTTTCATATTTCTTTTTTCTTTCGGTGAATAAATAGGCTGAGTTCTACAGTACTGTCCCTTTCTTTTCCAGGTATCTCACTAAGTAACTGAATTAGGATTACTGAAAGTTCCTGAATATGAAATAGAATTCTTCCTGGAAAATGCTGCCTGAAATCTGTGCGATTTATAGTCCAGGTTTGTTTCTAAAATATAAGTGCATCTCATGGCCCAGAAAATACAGTTCTCCTATTTGTAGCATTTATTGATAGGAAATGTGTGCAGCTGAACAGCGTACTGCTGTTTTATTTGTATGTGAATGAGAAAAGCTGGGACCACTTACATAGACCATGCATTTCTGTATCCCTAAGCACTACAAGTTCTACTTCACTGGTTATTCATACCAAAGTTATAATAAAACTCTTACAACCAAGAGATGCCAACATAATGTAATGCCAACTAGTCCATGACTGTGGCAAACCTGCGTACCTGCAAGTTTGCTAGATGAAGAGAGATTAGAGCAGCCAGGAAGTCCAAATAATGTAATCTGGCTAGAGCAAGTGCTGTGGTGAGAAGAGAGATGGATCCAGCTGGGGCACTGGTGGCAGTTGCGCAACAGGACTGTAGTTCTGCCGCTAAAATCAAAGCTCTCACACGCAATGACGGGCATACACATTCTGCCTCAGATCGATGTCGGCAGTAATCCAAAACACTGTGCACATATGCAGCGGCCCCAGGGTAGTCACCAATAGCAATGAACAGTTCAGCTTTCCTGTTAGGGAAATATGCCGTATAATTAATTTCATAAAGTGTCTTTGATTTTAAGGCGCTCTTGTGCAGACATATCATACACTAATTTATGCTGGAAGGACACTCAAGCCCTTTCATGGTTATATTCATTTAATTATTCTTGGCTTATTAACAACACTTTCAGCTGCTTCAGTTATATCTTTTATGGTTAGTAAGAAGGGCTTAAAGTCAAATTTAATTTGTAATGATGTAAGTTCTTACTAAGCACCACAGGTATATCATGGAATATATGATATATTACTGAGTAATGAATTGGAACGGCCTAATTTAAAGTAACATTCTGGCATTTACCAAGAGTTACTGAGTAAAACAATAAAAACTCATTCAGGATAGCCAGTCTCTGAGGTGAGATTTTAACCTGGCACCTTCCAAATATGAAGCAGGAGTACTGTCCATTTCACTGATGCTTGATTGGCATGCATGTATATTTATGTATAAATGAGTGAGGACTTAGCTGTCTTCTGGATTATAGTGCCATGTAGTCTGGTAGAAGTTTATCAACGTTTCAGAAGTCACTGCTGCCTCCTTCATCAGGGTGATGAGTCATCGCCCTGATGACGGAGGCAGAAGACAGCCATCTTTGTACTCACTGCCATGAGAATCTCAAATAATACAAATGAGGACTTAATAAAGTTTGCAAGTAAATTAATATTCTTTACTTATGCTTGCATGTATATATGGCCTTCTTTGCTTTTACGACATTTGTAACAAGCTACTACATTTGGTTATTCAGTGGAATTAATTTAAGACTAATCCTTTGAATGTTCAGATTAACTAAAACAAATTTAATAATCTATATCAGTGTCCTTATTACAGCCATTGAAGCATAAAGGAAACATGGCAATCTTACTGCTGAAGATTTTCAGATATTTTTGATCATACAAAACTTTTATCCAAAATATATTTTATATTGATCCTTGTAGATCCAGGCCACTCTGATTATATTTTCTGAAAGCACAGGAAAATGTAAGAAGTCTCAATGAAAACAGCCTGGTAGAGGGCAAAAGATCTTATTAACCACAAATTTAAGACAGAATGAGCCAAAATAAGTAAAATCAATGTTGAATTCCTGATTCTATGAAACTAAATACTTTTACTGAAATACCTAAGTTGACTTTCGCATTTATTGATGGCTGCCAGACATGTTACTGCATGTTCTGCTTCCTGCCATTTTCCATGGTGCATAGCTTTGGTAAAGAAGAGTATCTGCTCACAAAACATCCATGAATGGGAAACTGGCTCATGTGGAAACCTTTCTCTTGCATTCAGTAAAACAACTGTTGCAAGATGATATTCACCCTGAAACAAGGTGTGATAAACATTTATTTATTTATTTATTTTGTATCCAAATACACACCATTCAAAGTAGAAATCATTAAATAGAGTAATATTAATAACATAGAAATAAAAAAGGAGGTTGGGGAAAATTTAGTATAGAATAAATACAAAAGTAAATTTACAACATATATACAAAACTATATTTGAAACCAATATCGGGCATGAAGAATGGCAGTGTCTGTACATGTAGCCAAATTTTAATTTGTACAGGGAGAATCTAAGATGGGGCAAGTCAGGAGATGATCCATTGTCTGTGTTTGTCCACAGGAACACTGGTCAGACATACAAGGATATCCCCATCTCATTAGGTTTGCCGCACACCTGCCAGTATAGGTACGGAGTCTGGTGATAAACATTGCTGCACCATTAGTGTATCAGACAGAACATCAAAACATCAACACTGAGTATTAAGAGAATTTCATGTATAATATGTACTCTTTGTGCTCAAGTATGTTATTTTGTGTGCACATGTATAAATTCAAACAAAACCAATCCTTGTCTAAAAGAATGCCAACTCTGGATAATGTTTTATACCATGAACTTACTGAAGATACCGATAATATAAATTAATGTCGGATTAGTGGATCATGAGGATGCAAAGAGTGCATGACTGTGGTCTTGGTAAGGCGACAGTTCCAATAATTGTGTAGCAATTCCCACGCTCTATTTGAATATTCCTATTTTTTGTGTAAGGTTCATGATAATGTTCAAGCAGCTCTGATATCAATACACTTTTCTTCTGTTAATACTCAATAATATTTGGGTTTAGTGTTTACTGACATGCCCAGTTTTGACTTTATTAACAACTCAAATTCCAGGAAACTTACCCTGAATTTTCTCTGACACTTTCTGGCATGTACTTCACATAATATCCGTACAAAAATGCTTGATGCTGTAATGTAAACTTATCCACACCCAACACAAAACAATAAGTCACACAGAAATATAATACCACTCCCTCTTGTCACAGCTGCTGACTTGCAGCAATTAACCCCTTAAGTGGGCTAAGCTCATGTATGCGTGTTATTTCTGTCATGCCTCAATCGAGTGTTCTGCCATCTAGCAAAAAAATTTTTAACTCAGTGGTGCTGCTTGAAGTCGTAGTATGTGCGCTCATACCAAGATTTGGATGGTAGGGAAGAAATAGGCAACCAAGCATGACAGAACAGTAGTTTTAGCTGTAATGATTTTCTCCTAATTGATGGAATTTCAAATTATTTCTTGAATTATGTGAACAGTAGCTCCCCGCAAGACATTAAAAAGAATTTATCGTGAATTACTCCACTAAATCCAATGGGAAAGCAAATAATAAATGTTTAAAAAAAATGTGGTGAAATTGTTATTAAAATAGCTACAAATTTAAACATGAAAATTTTTATTTCCATACCTAATAAATATGTATTGTCCATAATATATAAAAAGTTCACCATTATTTTTAATAAAATAAAAAGGACCCTCCTGGTGATGCAATGGAATAAAGTTCGCCCCCACTTAAGGGGTTAATGATCATTCATAATGGGATGGCCATGCTGTATCACTTATCACATATCCTCACTGAAAAACACTGACTTTAATAAGCATAATGCCTAATCTATAGAATTATGTCAATGTAATCTCATGTACACAAGAATTACAGTTTTCATGTGGGACTTTTACTGTACTACGAAGCTGTGTCAATATAGGTATGCAAAACAAAAAATATTATACTTCTGAGCAATGTATTTTAAACACACTTTGTTGGTGCTAATGATGCCAAATTTTGGTTCCAAATTACTTGTACATTCTGAACTTCTCTTCTTACATAAAACTATAATAAATTTGGAGAAGACCTATCTGCAATTAATGAAATAGGAGTTATCCAAAAAAAATGTATACATGCAACATAAGCAAAAACACATAATGCAGGTATCAAACATACCTGGTCCATGAGTATATCTGCAACATTGCAAATTGCCTGGCAAGTGCCTTCAGCATTATATGAATGGATTCCTTGCGTTGGATTTGCAGTATTGAGACGCAGTAGCAACTGACTAGATAGACAAGACATTTCTGTTTTTCCATACAGACACCATAAAGCAGCTTTCTGAGCATAACTATTTGTTATGAGCTCAATCATGGACTGCTGACAGTTTAATGCATCACTCTTCACCAACAACTGCAAAAGCACGTGAATGAAGAAAATAAGTATTATCACTAATGTAATTTTTAAGTGCAACAATAACAGCAGCAGCAACAATGTAATTACTATAATTATAATTTTTAAATGTATTATTAAAACCATTTTTAATAAAATAATTAAAGACGACTGCAACACAAGAATTATTAAGATTTCTGTCTTCTGGGTTGTTGCGTTGGTTAACATCTACCATACTACACGGCGCAACAACCCAGAAGACAGAAATCTTCATACTCACCGCTGTGAAAACCTCAAATCTTACAAGAAGTTGCTCTTTGTAAGAAATCTGCATTACAAAATATTATGATGTTCTTTTTTATATTTCCCAATAAATTATACAGCTAATTAAATTGTTCTTTACCCATTGGAAAATACTTTAGAAATCCCGATCATATTCCACATCCTTCGCAACCCAGCATTTCTCATTAATGTAAGATTGTTTTGTTATTTGGTTTTATAATAATGACATTTGTTACGGTAGCATAGTGTAATTTCGGATTATGGAATGATCTGACCCAAGTATATATGCTAACACTGATGATGGTCTCATGAGGACTGAAACATGTCTGTTGTACAACAAAATAGTATAGAAGAGAAGTTTGTTTGTAAGACTCTGTACAAATATCCACATGGAATAAAAGGTTATAAGAAAAAGATGAGTTGGATATGTAGCACACATGATGAAGATGAATCATGAAAAATTCAGTCAGAAAACTGAAAGGGACAGACCACTTATGAGACCTAGTTGTAAGTGAAAGGTTTAATGTTAAACGAATGTTACAGAAACAGGGTATGAGCAATAAAAGAACAAAGATGTAAAGAAACAAAGATTTCTGTCTTCTGGGTTGTTGCGCTGTGTAGACTGGTCGATGTTAACCAACGTGTCAGAGGTCATACTGCCTCCGTCATCAGAGTATGAAGATTTCTGTCTTCTGGGTTGTTGCTGTGTAGTCTGGTCAATGTTAACCAATGTTTCAGAGGTCATACTGCCTCCGTCATCGCCCTAAACCAGCGTGCATTCCGTATCACCGGTCTGAAGCATGATGCCTCAGACCGCACGGCTACGGAGCAGGACAAGATAAGCAAGTACCTTACTGAAATATACATGAGTATGAGGGAGTGCTTACATCAAAAACCAAAGCTGGCTTTCCACCTGTGACTCCTGCATATTGGGCAAAAGACTGAATACCAAGTGAAGAAAGGTAACAGAGGCCCAAATCACCGCTTTTTGATATCGACCTTTCCATCAATTTCTCCTGTAACATGAAAAAGACACACGTTATACACAAACAGTGGTAGAAGATAGGTTATACGTTACATCTTTTACAAAGGAATTGTAGAATAACAAACCTTATTCTGATCGCTGAGCTTATACAACCATGCCAAGGCATGCTGAAGGCAAACATTGTCATTAACTTCATGGGCTGTCATGACTGCTTCCTTTAGAGCAAATAATGCTTCCTTCCTGAAATAATTCAATACAAAAAAAAAGTGTGGTCCATGCAGTTTTCACAATAAAATCTATTACATTAAGTATCTAGGTAAGGCCAGATATCTGCAATGTGGGATTTTTCCCTTTAATTATACATCCGGCATGACCGTGGTCATTCACCTCATGCCAGGTCAGGGGCACATTTACCTTTCCTCTTAAAATAACTACTACAATTTACTAAATTAAAATCTTATACACAAGGAGTTCGAAATATTAACTTTTGTTTTAAAATGCTATAAAGAATATTTTGTAGTAAACACATTTACACATTTTCAGCTGTTAAAAAGGGTTCAGAAACAGCTGTTAGTCGTTAACAATTTGAGATCAGATGGTATTCCAATATCAAACTAATGTGTGCTAGATAGTTGTAGAGCAGCAGGCATATTTAACCCTATAAGCCTAATGGTAACTATATGTCCCACCTGCTCCAAGAATCAATAATTCATTTTGTATTTATGGGTTGTAAATGCATTTATGGGTATCAGTGTAAACAGGGATTATCCTTATACAGCATCAGCCAAATGATCTTCAGCTTTAATGTGCTAAATGTCATACCAATGTGCACTAGATGGTTAAACAGCAGCAGGTATATTGACATACGAGAATAAAAATAATGACAAACTAAATGAAGAAGATCTCTGACAAATGCAAAAGCAGTGTGGTCATGGCAAAAAAGTTGAAAGTTTCTGAATATATGGAGGGGTTAGACAGGAAACTTTATTTCCTATAATAATATGATAATGGATGAGACAGTAAGTGTAACAGAAGACTAAGTTATAGAGTACACAGATGTGACATATGTGAACCAAATGAAAGCACCTTAGCAAACAAATTCCAAAGGGTTGTTACAAACAGTGAAGATTTTGAATAATATGTCAATTCACATAATTGTGTAGTTATGAAAATAAACCAGAAGATAGGGAAATGGAAAGATAAAATGTAAGAAGTGGAGAGCTTCAAGTACATCGAAAGGAAAATAGTGGCAAATGGAAGGGTTAAGATAAAATTACAGAAAACATTTAAAATGTAAGAACATTTTTACCAATTTGTTATGGACATACTCTGGAAATGGAAAATGTCTAAGAAGGGGAAAATATAACTCACTACATGTCCATATTAATGCAAAAGCAGAAACCTGGACACAGACCACAGCAAATATCAGTAAATTAACAGAAGTAGAAATTAAGACTATGATTGTCAAAATATAATGTTTGGATACAATTTCTGATCAAGAAAAAAAAGAAATTTTGCTAATCACATCAGATATAATTACTTCCTGCTCAGGATACAATATTGTACTGTAATAAACATGACATCGCAACAGTAACATTTATAAGAATTATGTTCTTTGATGCAGAATAAAACAAATACAACAAACTGACCATTACAACGACCACAGATTACTAAAATAAGTATCAAAATACAACTTAAGTCAATCATCCAGTAACTTACTTGTGTCCAAAATGTGCATGAAGTATTGCCAAATTCAATGCTGCATAGCGAAATGCTCTGCTGAGCTCATCTTGGTTGTTACCTTTGCTGTCTGAAACGAGTGAGTTTCTGTCGAAGCAATGGTATAAACTATCAATGGCACCACAGAATTCCTTCACGCGTAAGCAGTTCAGGTAACTTAGGTAACGCTGTACACACAAAAAAAGGATGTTAATACACTAATTTCTGAATTAAAATGGTTTTATGAACCACTCTTATGATAAATCTGTTAACTGATTTATTGTGTATATGCTGTAAAGCTCAAAAATTTAAACAAGTATATTAAGATTTCTGTCTTCTGGGTTGTTGCGTTGTGTAGTCTGGTCGATGTTTACCAACGTTTCAGATGTCATACTGCCTCTGTCATCAGGGCGATGAATATGTTATAACTCCTTGTTACATGGTCTTTCCTGAGCAGTCAACATTTATTAAGCTAATTTAAAGTTCAAGCATGCACACATTATCTGTGCTACACTGCTGGTTTCAGGGAAGTAACACTTAAACATAGTAAGACAGTTTATATTGAATTCTGTCCCCACCCCAAATAATAATAATAAAGCAAACATATGAAAGTTAGCTATTTAATCAGTTTAGTGGCATATTTCCATGTCATTCTCTCTCCTGCAGTGGGATACTTATTTCTATGAACATTTAAATAGTTCATCATATATTTCTTCAGCTCTAATCACATACATTTACTAGGTGTCACCATGATTTGACAAAAAAGGCTCAAACTAAGGACCACAAAACATCTCTTTCCAATACTCAGAACTATGACAAAGGACTAATGAACATGTCCTATGTGTTTATATACACAAAAATCATTTCATCTGCTGTGAGTGAACAGACATGACATCTACAAAGGTCATACCCACTATGTTTAAAGTAGTTCATGGCATCATGTCCACTACAATGGTTAATAATGTGACAGAAAATAGGGTTGAGTATCGCTACATAAGATTTCACCACATGTGGAAGCTGAGATTAAGTTTGTTCCTCAAAGTTTTAACACATAGGACATAACAAATACGTAAACAGTACATACATGGTACATAAACAAGTGCCCAGGAAAATAAGAATGCCTAATACTCTATCCTGTCAGTAAGAAGACGTCAATGACTGCAACCAGAATTTTTTTCTTCATTCTGTTAGTTATTTTGTTAGTAAATGTATTTAGAGACTAGATAAGCATACTGAAATACTTTCATAAATGACACATAATACCAACTTGGCTTCTCCAGACATATATCACTCACTCACTTTATGATGCAAGAAATTCTTTGAAAAGTCAACTACTTGGCTTACCAAAGAACAGCCCACTTCCTGTATGGAACCTGAAGGTTTATCGTCGTGTTCACAAAAACCCACCAAGAGACTGTCCTGAGCTAGCTGCATCCATTTCACTACAATGATTCCTATCTCACTAAGGCCCATCTTAATTTTATCCTCCCATCTACATCTAGGTCTTCCCAGTGGTCTCCTCCCTATAGGCCTCCCAAATTATACCTCTCCAATGCATGTTGCGTGCCCCATCCACCTCATCCTCCTTGATTTAATCGCCCTAACAATATCAGATAAGGAGTACAGGTCGTGAAGCTCATCATTATGCACTTTTTCTCCATGCTCTGTCTCCATCCCTTTTAGATCCAAATATCTTCCTCAACATTCTATTCTCAAATACCCTCAATCTATGCTCCTCCCTCCAAGTGAGACCAATTTTCATATCCATATAGCAAAAGTGGCAAAATTACACTGCTGCATATTTCAATCCTTAATTTTTTGGATCTGAGACAGGGGAACAGATTTTGGAATGAATGCTGGCAAGCACTCCTGAATTTAATCTGTTCTTGATTTTGTCATGAATGCCATTCTGACTTCTTAGTGTCATACCCAAGTACTTCAATTTTGTTACATTTTTTAACAATTCATTAGCTATCCTTATATTCTGGTTCTGTCCTGAATTCAGATGCCAAGATATAATCACGTATTTTGTCTTTTCTGCATTTATTTCTAGATCAACATCCCTACTAGCCCTTAAGAGTGTTTTTGTGTTCACCTTTATAGTATTTATATTATCACACGGTAGATTAATATCATCAGCATAAACCAAAAGCTTATGTGTCCCATACAATTCTAAACCACCCTAATTTTCTTGGACTTAGCTGATGGCATATTCTAAGGCAAAATTTAAAAGCAGCTGCAACAGAGCATCTCCTTGTTTCAAGCCATTCTAAATAGGAAATGTATCGGATATAAATATAAAATTAAATTACGTATTAGGCCAATTTATATTTAAAAAAACAATAAAATCAAATACAAACTGCTTCAGCATATTCAGGATTGGCTCGTAGCAGTTCTCTGATTCGTTCCTGAAGTTCTGGAGGTGAAAGTGCTGCCACTTCATTTGTCTGCATCAAGGATGCTTGCTGGGCAATGAAAAATTCGGCCTGCCTCCTAGACCAACGCACTCGTTCAGGATTAGCACTGCCACACTCCCCAGTATCAAAACTGAAAAGCAACAAACTGATATGTAATACATATAATGAGAAAGGGAAGAAAATTTGATTACTAATGCAAGAACTCAATTGCATCATCCCTCAGTTTTCCATTTGATATGCATTAAGAAAGTTCATGGTATAGACAGATTATATCTTACATGAATGTCAACCTTTTCTCAGGGAAAGCAAATGTCTGTCCATTTATTTTAAACTTCTTCCTTCTGAACACAATTGTCTAAATATGTCTGGATTGCATGCAGACACTTCTGTTCATCTGTTTTCTCTGTTCCTAATGGCTATCAAATCTCTTATTCCCAATTATCTTTCTAGCTGTGTAAGTGGTCCCACAAGATGACTCGTCAGACGTAAAAGCCATAATTGCAATATTATGCACTTTGTGGGAATTTAGCTAATGTCACAAAATCATAATTTTCTAACATAAACATTGATATTTTATCTAAAATATATAAAATCATGCTTACAAACAAAACTGTTCACACTTTGAAAAAACACTTAGTGCCAACAAAAATGCAGTAGCTGCGAGCAGGTCTATATTGACAAAACCGGTAGGGAATTCACAACCAGATTTAAAGAGCATGTCCACAACATTAGATTCAACTTAACAAAATCAAAATATGCTCAACACATCCTCGACCACAGACATGAATATGGCGCCATGGAATATATGGATGTATTAAGAATAGCCTCAAAAGGCAAAATGCTTAATATTTTGGAAAAATTTTACGTCTACAAAACCAGCAAAAAGCTAAGCATCATAAATGAACAGAACACCCATGACTTCAATGTGTTATTTGACCTGGTAATAAACAGAAACAAAGTTAAATTTCATGTGCAATAAATGGCCACACTTTTTTAGAACTGACAGTAATACCCATGGAATGTTGAAATTCACAATCCAGGCACAGGCAGTGCAACCACGGCCCACCGTACACCAACAACGGAAACCTCAACTTAGGACAGTGGACCTTAAGTTAAGTAATTCAATTTAGATAATATACCAACTCATGTGCAATTAAATGCTCAGTGCGGTATTACATGAAGTATGGTTTTATAAAGTGCAACCTTTTATATGCTCAGTGCTTTATAACAAACCATTGTCTTATGAATTGTGTGATTTAATAGACAGACTAACGAATTAATGTTTTTGCCACTGATGATGACCTCTTGAGGTCAAAATGCGTTTGGCACTAAGTGTTTTTTCAAAGTGTAGACAGTTTTGTTTGTATGCATGATTTTATATATTTTAGAAAAATATTCAACACTGCATGGTATGCAAGGTTTTAAGATTCATATTTTAGTTGATGTCATATAATTTGCACAACAAATATTTCAAATTACAAAAACAATGTATGATAATTTAACTTTCCACTATGCTGTTAGTTTCACACTTCCTGTTACCTTGACAATTGATTTCCTGGAATCTGTTTTGATGGTTCTTCAACAGGCAGTTTCTCATTATCACACAAACTAAAATCCATATCACTTTCAGACCGTTTTCCCTCTTGCGCAGTGTCTACAGTGAGCGGTTGCTTAGTTACGCTCCTTTCATAATAAAGCTTAAAGGCTTGAAAAATTCCAACAACTTGAGAAAATGACAGTTTGTCAAAAATTACCATAATCCTCCGTATGTACAAACCTGAAACAATTAACATATTTCTTTGTACATGAATTGAGTGGATTGAATTATTTTACTGACACAACAGTATGCATTTAAGTTATATTTTCAAACATCTTTTTAAAGAGGCTGAAAAATGGTATCCAGGAACAATCCAAACCCACATTCTCCATTAGCCAGAAAAACACAGTCAAAAAGTTTCACAACATTTATGAACATCACTTCTAAAGGATCAAAGTAGCTACTGTCAAAATTAGCCAGTTTAATGACATAACATCCATGAACTGGAATGTAAAGCTGTTAATATACGTACAAAACATATCAGAACATAACCTTTGTGTTCACACTGAATAAATTGTTATTTTTAGGTTAGGTGAGGTGACTGGGGGCCTGACTTTCCAACTAATAGCTGCCATCAGTTGGCTATCTTGACAACAGCCAGTTCCATTCTTTAGTCATAACAAATGCAAGGGAAATTGTTTTGTACTAAATACTGAATATGACTTGGAAATTATTAGAATTTCATGCTTCAGTACTGTGCTGAAATTATGTTGCCAAGCTTAATGGCAGAAGAGAGTCTAATCTGATGACATGAGTAAAATATTAGGCATAATAATTAAAAATTTATTATCGCAGTTCCATGCATACATGTGCATTAGTCTACAAGTGTATCAGTACTAAAAGTAAAGATGATTAATATGAAAGGAGTATACTTACATACAATTAAGGAGATAACATTAAACAGTATGTAGAATGTAGCATAAAGAACATCTGGAATTTTAGTGCACTCCAAAGAGTGTACCTTTCCCATATTGATTTGTTATTTATTTAATAGTTCATTACCCACCAAGAACAACAGGAAAATTTGAAGAAGTACTTCAAAACACATTTTTATTGGAAAGTCTAACAACAGTATCCAATTTACAAATCACACACGAACAATTCTGCACACTATATAAATTGATAGGAAATGACGTTTTGATTAAATTTTATAATTAAAGAATTTCTTTTAAAACAAGTTTTAGTGAAAAAAATGTCCTGAAGATTGCTGTCTTCTGGGTTACTGCTCTGTGTAGTCTGGTAGATTTCACCAACATTTCAGAAGTCATACTGCCTTTTTTATCAGGGCAATGAAGGAGGCTGTATGACCTCTGAAACATTGGTGGATATCTACCAGACTACACGGTTCAATAACCCAGCAGACAGCAATCTTCAGACTCACTGCCAAGAAAATCTCAAATCCTACAAAAAATCTCCTCTAACTTTCCTTGTTTCTTTAAAATTAGCAGGTTGAAGGAAATTCTAACAATAGATTATTTAGTTGTATTTGTATAACAGCATGAAAAACATGAGCATATTTAAGTGATGTTTCCAAATTACTTACCAATGATACTGCTTTTATGTACAATTGGTGGGATTATATGTGAAGGTTCCACTATCAAACGCCTCAAACTCTGTATGAGGTCAAGAATACTACCCACACCTTTCTGATGAAGTTCTAGTAATTTCTTCTCAAAATTCTGTATATGAACAGTCAGCAAAGTGTATTTGCCTGATGACATTATACTCTGAAGTTCATTCAATTCTAAATCAGGACACTGCAAGCAGTTAAAAATTAATTTGTTCATACGTATATAAAGGTACTCAAATGCATCCCTAATACAAAGAAGAAATTATTATATGTATGTCATTTCAACTGTCAGCCTCCTGTTGAAATCTGCAACCAAGCCAGGATTCCCATCCCTGATTTTATTATTGGTAATATGAGCCAAAGATGGAGGGGCACCAAACACAAGGAAACAGACACTGACCCCTCCCCTCTCAAACGCAGGGAACCACTACTGACACAACAAACCAAGTTACACAAACAGCAATTTGATAGGAGCATTTAGTAAACAAAAACACAATATGTCAGCATGCCTGAGGGGGCATGATGACATTCACACAACATAATAACAAATCACAACACAGATCCAATCAAACATAATGACATTCATAGTCTCTTGTAACACAGCAGTAAGTAGATTTAACTTAGAAAACAAATGGAAACGCATCTATTGTGCAGCATCCCACTACAATGGTCACTAGCAATGGTCTGAAAACGAGTATGAAAGCAGGTCACAGCATCTAACTCTCTTGCACAGCAACTCACCACAGTGACCACTAGTAACCATTGTCTAACATAACATCACTGAAATTCAGACCAAACTATGATATTCATTTTGGATGCAAGTTCATCAGTGCTGATTCTTTGGTTATCCAAAATATATTGAGATATCTTCAACATATCTGAATCAGTGGCTGTCCATCAAGAATGTTAGTATGAAGATTGCTGTCTTCCGCGTTGTTGCGCTGTGCAGTCTGGTAGATTTCCCCCACCGTTTCAGAGGTCATATTGCCTCTGTCATCGCCCTGATGACAGAAGCAGTATGACCTCTGAAACGTTGGTTAACATCGACCAGACCACACAGCGCAACAACCCAGACGCCAGCAACCTTCAGACTCACCGCTGTGAAAACCTCAAATCCTACAAGAATGTTAGTGCTAGTCTGCCCTACTCTGAGTTCTCTGGTGCATTACAGCAATGGAAAAGCAATGTTAAACATGTCACAGTATTATCATGACTCAAAATACAATGAATATCAGTTAGGCACAACTTCAGAACATTTCTTCTTGTTTACATCTGCCGCCCTTCTCAGTGCTATCAATATCACTTTTGAGGTAAAATAAAATAAACCTCAAATTTTTATACTTTCCTTTATATGTTGTACATGTTGTTTAAAAAAATAATAATTTTCATTTATTTCAAATTATTAATTATTATTAAAATGAGAAATAACTAACTAACTAACTAGATGGCTTACCGAACCCGAAGGTTCATCACCGAATTAACCAAAGCCCTCCACCGATCCCTGTCATGGGCCTACAAAATCCAGTCTCCTTCAACTCCTATCTCCCATAGATCCCGCCTGAGATGATCCTCCCATCTACGTCTAGGTCTCCCCAGCGGTCTCTTCCCCTCAGGCTTCCCAAATAGTGGACCCAACCAACCAGATGGCTTACTGAACCCGAAGGTTCATCACCGAATTAACCAAAGCCCTCCACCGGACCCTGTCCTGGGCCAACAAAATCCAGTTTCCTTCAACTCCTATCTCCCATAGATCCCGCCTGAGATTATCCTCCCATCTACGTCAAGGTCTCCCCAGCGGTCTCTTCCCTTCAGGTTTCCCAACCAGTACCCAGTGCACACCTCTTGTCCCATCCATGCACGCTACATGTCCCGCCCATCTCACTCTGCTCGACTTAATCACCCTCACAATACTGGGGGAGCAGTACAGATTTTTAAGCTCGTCATTGTGCAGTTTTCTCCACGCCCCATCGTCTTCCCTCTTAGGCCCAAATATCCTCCCCAACACCCGATTCTCAAACACCTGCAACCTGTGTTCCTCCCTCTGAGTGAGAGACCATGTTTCACACCCATACAAAACAACAGGCAAGATTATTGTTTTGTATACTTTAATTTTCAGGTTCTTAGAAATCAGACGGGAAGACAAAATATTTTGAACTGAGAAGTAGCAAGCATTTCCGGAATTTAGTCTCCTCCTAACTTCCTCACAAGTATCATTTTGATTTGTTATTGTTGTTCCCAAATATTTGAACTTTGTAACCCTTTCAAAGGATTTATTAGCTACCCTAAGATAATTTTGCCCGCCTGTCTGCTGATGACGAGATACTAACATGTACTTAGTTTTTTCTGAATTTACTTCCAGCCCCACTTGTCTACCAGCCTCTAGTAAAACTTCTGCGTTCCTCTTTATTGTATTTATATCGTCCCCCAATAAATTAACATCATCAGCATATGCCAATAGCTGATGTGTCCCGTTCAATTGCAAACCCTCCTGCCTACCTTGGACCTTCCTGATGGCGTATTCTAGCGCAAAGTTAAAGAGCAAGGGAGACAAAGCATCTCCTTGTTTTAGACCGTTCTTGATGAGGAATGTCTCAGATACATATTTACCTACTCAAACTTTGCTACAGGTTTCATTTAAGCACATTTTTATTAGACCCACTAGCTTCTTGGGTATACCAAATTCAATAAGAATATTATAAATGAGAAATAAAAATGAAAAACTGTGACAAAAGCTCATGTCTCCAACTATCAGTCACTGGAATGCACATTCTTCTTATACAAATAAATGAATGAATGAATAAATTGTTACGTACTTACCACACATACATACACTTCCTATGTTACAAAATGTACTCATATTTGATTAAAAGCCATACATATTAATCACTTCCCTTATTATCCAAAACAAAATCAGGTTGAAAGTTTGGTCTGATTATATTATTATACTGATTATATTCACTCTACTTATATCCGAGTTAATTCATATCAGAATTTCGTGGCTATTCCATGGAATGTGTGTGTATGTGCATGCATGATGATGATGAGGAGGAGGAGGAGAGGAAGGAGAATGAACCAGAAACATTTCTGTTGACAGTAATACCTTCTACAACAAAGCAGAAATTGCAGACTCAGATTCAGATAATTCTCTTCATATACAAGCTTGAAACTTCAAGTCTGCTATACAGCACGAAACATCTTAGCAGAACCCATGACAATTCACGATATTAATTACGCTGTTTATATGCAGAAGCTTTTCTTTTGTTCCAGAGTATTTTGAAAAAATAACTAGCCTACATCAGGTTTTTTATATTAAAATCACAACATTGAACTAAATATGCTTTTTTATTCCAGATTTGAAAAATAATTCTTATGGCAAACCATTCTAAAACAAAAGACAGAATAAAATTAGCTTTACCTGAATTAACTTTAATACCAGCATACAGAAGTCTCGCCTGTGGTGTGGTTCAACAGTATAAAAGCTGCCATCATCGTACTTCAGCAGCTGTTCTGTTCGGGCTAGTAGGAAAACAGACAATTCAGTTTCATCATTTTAATTTATAAACCATATTTGATATTTTGAAATACTGAAGAATTTTTTAAACTGTTGCTGCTGCTCCTGGTATAATAATAATAATAATAATAATACCACCACTAGAACATCATTTGAGAGCCATTAAAGTGCCATGGGCCATGGCACACATTAATAAAAGCCGGGGGCAAAGGATTTTTCCTCTACCCTCTGCGTCCAGACCGGCTCTGGGGCCCACCCAGCCTCCTCTACAATGGGTACCGGGGTCCTTTCCCGGGGGTAAAGCCGGCCGGGGTGTGATACTGACCACTCACCCCCATCTAGTGCCGAGGTCAAGGAAGAGAGGAGCTATACCTCCACTCACCCCAAACGCCTACATGGCGTATAGTGGGGCAAACTTTACTTTACTTTACTTTACTTACTTGTGTCATTAGTCATTTAATTGAGATTAAACAGAAGACATTGGCAAGAACCAGAAATATAGTTGGATATGTCACTACTTTCAGAAAATCATTGTGATTTATCAAGTTGGTATATATGGTGAGAAATATACCACTTGCAATCATGCTTCATGAAAACATTCACTGAAAAACAGAGATTTATTAAACTGTCTTGCAAAGGAATGATTTAGTATCCCATGACTCCACACAGAAGAAATCACCGGAGGATATAAACTGAAGCAGAACCTGTCAAAAAAGACCACTTTTGGGACTGGAAGTTCCTGGTTACTGTACAGAAAATAAGAGTTGACAATAATTTTATGTAAAAATTATTTTATGCAATTCTAGATGCACAGTAGATGAATTATGAAGATAACTAATGAGAAGAAATATATTTTTCTATAAAACAGTATTATTTAATATATCTCAAGCATCAACAATCCCTAAAACAGCATCCAGCACATTTTCTGACTTAAAAAATTCAGTTATGGACTGGAAATTATCAGAATTTTCTGCAATAGAAGTAATTGAAGCTTTCTGTACAGCTTCTCAACAAGTTTTATAATGTCCTGATCAAACAGTTGCAAAACTGAAGAGGTGTTCAGCAGAAAAGTTATGTCACATTTAACAAGTTTTAAACTTTTGGGAGAACCAGATAATTATCAAACATTATTAAAATCTTTTTATTTTGTTGTTTCATCATTCTGTTAATAATATTCAACAACTCAATGAATATCTCACTGTATCCATGCTGCTTTATTAACTGTACAAGTAACTGGAAAACTGTCTCCACTAACATTTTTAAAACATCTTGGTTGATTCGCTTTACCAGTCACAAATATTGTTAGCTTCTCATCCATAACACTTTCTGCTAATAATACTGTTAAGTTTCTTTTGCATTTGTCTCATTCTGTTGCTAGTTTTTTTTTATCAGGCACTGCACCAAAAAAGAGTCCACACTCATCCACAGTGAAAATGTCTCTTCAGAGCCTAAAATCATTTCTCTAAACTTTTCTTTGAAGAAATTAACTACATCTTGTGGCACTTCATTTGATTCCCCATTCAGATTTGTTATGAAATTAAATCACTCTTCTCAAAACTATCTAACCATCCACTTGCTGCTTCAAACATCTTGAACTTCAAATTCTTCAAAGTGATGATAATACATAATAAACAGATGGTCACTATATGCAATATACTACACATATTGATCACTATAATGAGCCGGGGTAGTTCAGTCAGTATGGTGACTGGCTACGGACTAGACGACCAGGGTTCGATCCCCAACTGGGGCAGAGGATTTTTCCTCTGGCCTCTGCGTCCAGACCAACTCTGGGGCACCCCCAGCCTCCTATCCAATGACTGTATACACATGGTAATACCAGCAGGTTCAACTGTATATACAGAGTTATTCATAATTCCGTCACATTACTAAATATCGCTAGACTTGGTGCAATGGATGGTAACATAGGACATGCCGATAGAACGAGAAACTCTCCATGCTTAGGTTAGGGATAGGTACTTTATACTAACCTTTAGCCTTTAACAGACAAAACTCTCTTATTAATGACACCACGGCTATTTTGTGGGGAGTAATAATGTCTTTATTTGATCTTTTTTGTATAACACCAAAGTTTAAAATATCTTTGGCTGCTGCCATCCTCGTGTAAGATTTTACAAATGATAAGTAGGCTCTGTATTCGTGTACAGTACACACTTGAACTACTTCTTTCTCATAAAAATGATGAAATAAAATTAACTGGTCAGGACTTTAGCACTCGTTGATATAAAACGATGGTTGCTACTAAGCCCACATACACATGAGAGCTCGTGGTGACTGTAAACATTACAAATTCAAACGCGAATTACCACTTGTATTGTAAGACAATTCGTGCCATTGCATACTGATTTGTTCTGTGAATTTCGATTTATGACATTCAATCACTGACAATACCCAATAAACACATGTTTACGGAGTCATCTACCACAACAAATAAATCACAACCACAATCAAAACTACCCCAACAGATCGGTAAAAGAGATGACAAATAGGCCCTACAACATCACGTAAATATTGTCCTGCCATCTACCCGCACCTCTCATTATATTACGATAGAAAACCACCTTCCGGCCGGCCGGTAACAACGCTAGCTGCCATCCCACTATCCACACCACATGAACAATTAATTACTCTTGAGTGAATTTCATATGAATGACACCTATAATCTTCAGAGGGTATGTGTGTATTTTTGCTATGAAAGATCAATGTTTCAACAAAACTGATATTTTCCATCACTGTAAAGACATTAACTTAATTATATGGAGCTTGTACAGAGTTCCACCAGCTGATTTTCATCAATTTATAAGGGGGATAGATGCTGCTTTAAAGTATCTGTATGTTCCAAAAACCGAATTCTTAATGTGGTGACATAGATGTATACATGTAAACAATCATTTAGTAAATCAACAACTCTTAATTGCAATAGTTGTGCTATATAGACACATGCGTTTCAGTCCTCATCAGTGTCTTGGTTACAATCTTTACA
This sequence comes from Zootermopsis nevadensis, assembly GCF_000696155.1. The sequence continues at coordinate 182,658 of NW_019059756.1, forward strand.
ACCTCAGAGGTAATAACAATAAAAAACCAATGAACACTTTTTAAACAAGTATTAAGTTAAAATATTAGTTGGAATGATTGTAGCTTGTTAAGATTTGTAACTATTTTCAAAATATTGCATTTCACTGCTGATAACATCACTTCTCTCTTCTTGCCTTAGTTTCCAGGCATTGCTCACACTGTAGCATGAATATGGAATACCTTAGTGTATCATTCATGTGTCTTGCATTTCTCCCAGAATGTCAGCAACCTGCATTGCCAGGGTCACTGTTGTGCCAAAAATTTAAAATATTAGTTAAGTTTGAGTTGTTACAGTTAACTTTCAGAAATCTGGATCATTCATATTTACCACTATCAAACGTATGTTGTAGTAAACATTAAAAAGCATAAAAATAACGATGATGAATCTAATTATAAGGCAACATGATATTAGCTAATAACATACTTCTGATAATGGTAAATATAAGTGATCCAGATTCCTAAAAATAAATGGTATCGACTCAACAAACTTTCCTGGCCCATCCTTACTAGAATTGTTTATTGTGATATTAATTCCTTCTGTTGGTGGTCTCCAATTTATGCGGCAGCGGTCGTGACTTGCATTGCGTAGTCGGCTGACGCACTGCAGTGTGCGGATTGTTTACATACACTTTTTTCTTCAGCATGCCCCACAGGTAAAAGTCGCATGTAGAAGCAATTAAAGAAAATATTCGACAATTTATTTTGGTAATTTCCCAAGAAGAGCTTCGTCGAGTATTTCGAAACATGTTAACGAGATGTGAAGTTGCCTGCAAGCACAAGGAAGTCACTTTGAACATCTTTTGTGGTTTAAGGTAAAAACAATTAATGTAATAACATGCATCAGTGACGAGAAATATTTGTAGTTCGCTGTTACTAGCGGCACTGAAACTGATTTGCCAGTCACCCACCGAAAGAACGGGCACGACTCCCGCCGACATCAACAGTGCGTCGGCCGACTACGCAATGCAAGTCACGACTGCTGCTGCATAAATTGGAGAACCAGTATGTTCATGTTCACATACCTACATACAGAGAAAAGCAACATTTTGATTGAGATCAGAGCATGAGAAGTACAAAGTTAAAATGACAATCCTGAATAACTTCAACAAAGAACAAACATTCCAACTAATATTTTAACTTGACACCATTAATTTCTTTTTAATGTTAATGCCTATAAGTTTGTAAAGATGCATTTTAAACAAATGGATGTAGACACTGATGATGGCCTCATGAGGTCTGAAACGCATGATTCCATATAACACAACTATTGCAATTAAGAGTTGATAGTATACAAAATGATCAATTACAATCATCACTACACAGTATGAAGGGTTATAAAATTCTCCATGTGACTGCTCAGCTCCCTGGAGATTCAGTCAGTCTTGTAGCTTGGAAAGTCTCTGGATCAGGCCCCAGCTTCTTTGTCTAAGACAAACTCTACCTTACCTGAAAGGAGGGGGAGGGGCAGCATAATCAACGCTCAGGTTGCATAAACTGACCAGAGCTGGCAACCAAGCTTGATGGATAATTCCACTGAAAGTGTTTTTGTTCACCTTTATAGAAAGTTTTACCTTCTTGGATCTTCCAGAATTACGAAACTGCCACCCTCACCCTCTTGCTGTAATAATTTTTGGCTAGCCTATGAAAGTTACTGACCCAACTTAAACTAATCATTCATTCAAGAAGTAGTACAAGTCTTAATTTGGATGACCAATCAGGTCCCATTAATTTGAATTTGTTGTGTGAATGTTACATAATCTTGCAAAAAGGAATCCTTGGTGTTGGTGATGCAACTCACTCTTGGGTCAGTTTTCGGATATAGTCAACACACTTACATGTCGCTCTGCAAAAAGTTCAGTTAATTTCATCACAATTTATCTTATACTAGCAGTCTGACCTTTGGTGTAGATACTGTGTTATGAAGTTTAAATATGCTGTTTGTGTATTTAAACTGCTATGTTGCTACAATTACCAAATAAGCACTCTGTTGAACGCATCCCATGTCCTCACGCACCAAACTCCTTCTAACCAGCCCGGATCCATACCCTACTGCTACATTCATCTTTACTTTTACTAGTGAACGGTGCCCAACCACCCATTTTGATATTCTCATTTAAACGTCATACCAATCAGACAGGAGGATAAATTAATCAAACATTAATTTCTCAATGGAAAGACAGTAGTGGAAAAGTTCAGGTAGATTCTCTTCGACACATATGAAGTGCCTATCAGTGTTTTCCTATTTTAACTAAAATTGGAATGTGTAGAAAGACTTCCCAATATAAAAATACCTGTTCACTGGTTCTTGAGTTCTACACACAGGCACACAGACAGACATGGCAAAGTTAACATGCACAGTTTTGTATCTTGTAGTTGTAAACGAAACTAGACAAAGCAAGATACCTCATCACAAATGCTGACCACTGGGATTACAGTACTCAAGAATTGTGGAAATACTATGGTGGTCACTGCTGTTTGCATTTTTAAGTGACATGCAATTTCAAATTTGCACAAGTTCATAAGTATATAAAAAAAAAACATACTGTTTGTCAATGTGAATACAAGATTACAGTAGTCTGGAACAAAAATGAAAATAAAACATGATATCAGTGAATGTGTTAAATAACTATACACTACATAATTCACAATCCTCCTCCTATTTATCAGTTAAGTGTGATTCAATAAATAAAGAGTATTAGTACACATGATTTTTCTGCAAACAATAAATTTATAGTTCCAATCATATTAGATCTAAACAAAAACTAACAAAGCAATGTCATCCCCTAAAAACAAAGAACTCAACAGCTGCACTGTATCGTGAAGATGATATTCAGCTTGTGACAGTTTTTAACAAGAGTGTGTTAAGTACAACCTGTTCTAAATATAACAAGCTTTTAAAACATTATGAGCTAAAGTAGCAACTACTCGCATATTCTAGAACATGTATGAAAATTCTTGGGCGGGAGGATAGTGATAAGTCAGCAAGTTGTGAAAACTGAGTTAGCTAACTTACCTAAAAAAGAATAAATGTTCTACATGTGAGAATATAGAAGATTAAGCCATGCCTTGTATGCCATATTTACTCGTATATAACACGCACCCTTATTTATGGACTGAAAAATGAAAAAAATAAAATATTAGTGTATAACAAGCTTCTAAATAAATAATATATAAGCTGTAAAAACAAATTAAACAACAGATTATGTAATATGAAATATCTAAAGATTAGGCACTCAGAGTTAGCATTCATAGCTGCAGGTGGTAGTTTGTAATAAAACTGACCCGGATGCACTCATATTTTAAAACAATCGGATGATAGTGTAAATGTTGGTGACTCATCTTTGAAAGCAATAGAAAACACAAAACTGTCTCTGTCTTGCCGTGACAAAACTGGGAGAGAAAAAACTGAAGCACACTGCTTTATATGGCTTGACTATATTGCAAGGGGCAAGGGGCATCAATAACTGAACCTCAAGTACTATATGCAAGTTCTTAACACATGAGCCATAACTGAAACACCCAAGTATTTTGACATACGATGTGGGCAAAATAAAAACAGCCATGCTTCCATTGTACGACTGCAGTTTAAAAATCCAGAACACTGGAAACCATAAAGCACATATTCCTTCTTCCATGCTCACTGACAAAGAGCAATGATGAGTACAGTAAGATAGGGAAAAAGAAATCTACCATCCTCAAACATTGGGTGATACTAGTATAAGAACCCAGAATGAAAGAACTATTCAATATGACCGAGATGATTTTAAGAAATTTTCCTTTCTTCTCAAAGAACATCTACAATTAAATAAAACAAAAAATTGGGAAAAGCTGAATTAAGGTAGCATTGAATTGTTAAATTACAAGAACAAATATCCAGGGGTAATGTTCTACAAAACTAAATTTGATTACAACTCTAGTTCAAAGTAGTCAGCTGCAAGGCAATGGAAATTTAACCTCAGATGCCCAAGGCTACAATAGTTTCCTGTCTCAGCAAAGGAATCTTTTGGCTCTACTTCCTGCATTTTAACAGTCTTCATAGTATTACAAACATATGAAAACTAGTCCTCAAGCCTTCAATGTCAGACCCAATAAAAATTAATTTCAGATGATATGGCTACTTGGTCTAAATACCTTCAACTGAGTGCAGAAGCCTGTAATAAAAATCATCTGGACCTAATTATATTTCATATTATTTTATCCCCCAGTAACATGGTTTTCAAGTGTAACAAGGTTTCATACCTTACTTCTTCAGAATGTGTACTGTAACATATTGTTTTATTTTTGCAAAGTTAGTCATATAAGGTTAGTGAAATTGTGGTAACACTACAAAACATGAAACATGCAGATTTCTGTCTTCTGGGTTGTTTTGCTGTGTAGTCTGGTTGATGTTAACCAACGTTTCAGAGGTCATACTGCCTCCGTCATCAGGGACGGAGGCAGTATGACCTCCGAAACGTTGGGAAACATCTTTGTACATATAATTATAATGGTCAATTATGCAACTTTTATAAATTAAAAAGACATAATAGTTTTCATACACATAACTACAACATAACTGACATATATATCATATTTCACATAATGACATGGAATATTTAAAAAAAAATTAAATGTATGCTTTGTCAGAATTCACCTTTGCTGACTTAACCTTCCTTACCAATCCACCCGCGACACAACGTAAGGACCCACTGAAACTGTAACGATTGGTAACAGCTGTCTATTCCTCTTTTTCATAATAATTCACCTGAGAACTGAATTCAACTCCTTTTACCAATATTCCCACAAGCAATCATTAAGATATATTAGAACAGCATCATCATTTGAATTTGACTGATGGACCTAAATGTAACATGATGTAAACATACGTCAACACAGGAAAATCTTGCATTAGTTACATTTTTCAGAATATTTCCACAATTTGACAAGCTCACATGACACTTCATTATGCAATAGTGACTTAACTTAAAAAAGAAAATAACTACAAAAGATTACAATGATTTAAAAGAACCCAAACTATTCATTAATAATTCCATAATTATATTTCCAACACTGGCATAGAGCAAGCAGCATATTTATTCTTTCTACAAATAATAAAAAAAACCTTACTGTCTACAAAACATCCAAAATCATATTTTAAGTGCTTTCAAAAATTAGAGTTTCTTTCATAACCTGGCAATTACTGGACCTTCATTTCACATTTAGTTAACAGTTCCAATCAATAGAATACTGGACATCCACAGTAAAAGCCAAAACTCACATCGACGTTTTACAGCGTGAAGTAAAAGACATCTAGTGGCTTCAATGGCATGAACAGTAAAGCTCTATTCTGTACGCCCTTGCAGTACAAAATGTATTATTTGTGCAACGTGAACAGTTACAGACATCTGTTACTGCCATCATTATTCTTGGCAAGAGAAACACAACTTCAGCCATTAACAGGTCCAGGAACTGAAGAACTGGATAAACATTTTCATCACCGACACTTTAAAAGATTTCACTGACATTAAATTACAACCCTTTCCATGCATATACATTTCATACCTGTGACCTTCAAAGTGATGCATGACTATAATAGCAGTGATCCTTTGGAAGCAAATGCAGGCTGTCATAACCTACTGGGACTGAGATTATTACAATAGAATACAGATACACCAAAATATGTATTTCCAGTGAGGAAATTTTTTTTTAAGCTGAAATACCACCTAGTTCGATCCTGGAATATGGGAAGGGTTGAATTTAAATAAATGACAGAATATAACGCTATTTATTTAGCTAGCACCCCTCTTATGAATACATATATCCGTCTTTCGTTTACGTTAACATCCGACTTTCATTGTTTCAGTGCCAGAAATATGTTATATGCGATACTTCAACAAAAATAATTGAAAAGTGAACATTCTTTACCTGGGACATTTTAAGACAATATATTTTGTGATGAATACAGTGGTTCTTAAGTTACTAAATGTCACTACAGAGAAGGGCCAAAATAAAATATTTAAGATGCTAGAAAAGAAAACCCAACCACAAAGTTTAGTCAACACAGCCAATGTTGATAAAGCTAAACACAGCAACGTTACAATGACCTCCTTCCCAGTTTCATACAGAATGGCACTTCTAGTAGATTGCTATTCCTTACAGTTTACCTTCATATCATGCTAAAGCAAGCAAGCACAAGTGAAGATAGAAATGACTAACTCTTGGCAACATCCATTGGTGAAGGAGATGCAGTGCTGGGCGGTGGAGTCATGTGACTTCCAATCAAAGAATTATTACTAGATGGTGCCACAGCAGTGGCAGGAGGGACTGCTGGCTTGATGAAGCGTTCAGATGTTCGGCGACCACCCTGTCACAAACACACAATACAAAATATGCTTTTTCTTTAAACTTAATTATACAGCTGTAGACAAGGCCATACAATATCAATAGCTAAAAAATAATTTCACACTCCAAAATGTGACACAGTGACACGAAGTGAGCACATGCTCTTGGAAAAACTCCAAAATGTGACATAGTAACACGAAGTGAGCACATGCTCTTGGAAAAATGGCGCCGATAGACTTGCTCGATGCAGGGTTGCCACAAACCTTCAATTTGTAAAAAAACGCAATATCTGCAAAGCGCAATAAAATGAGGTATGCCTGTATACAAAATGTAAAATGATTTCCCAACCATGACTACGGATAAGTTTCTGTCTGCCAAATTTTGAACCGCTAGGGCCACTTTCCATATCAGTCACCAAAACTACTTTACGTTTTCCGAGTGGCAATGTATCAACACAATGTACAATATGAACCACATGAGAGTTCACACTCTATGACTCTGGAACTGCACAACCAACACTAGTTTCTTGCAAAACTCCAACTGCGTAATTGATGTCTGATCTTTTTCAAGAGCTCACAGTGGAAGATTTAATCTCAGGAAGCAAAATCAAGTTGGGGCTCTGATCTTCAACTTGCAAATTCAATTATTATAACTAACCATTTGTCTTGCAAATAATGTTCTCACTTACCCCTACTGGTGGTGCTGGAGGGGAGGATGACACAGGCAGAAATCCTCCAACTGAAGGACATGGAACAATAGGCGTTGGTGCAACAGTGGCTCCACTAGGACCCAATGGCAATGCAGGGTAAGTAGCTTGGCCGCAAGCATAGCAACGACCCATGGAAGCGCCTGAAGGACCACCTGATGCTGAGAAACTATCACGTGATGAACCAACCAAATTTATGCCTGAAATAATAACATATAAAGCCCATATAGGAATCAATACTATTACAACAACAGAGCTGAGACAGCACTCATTCCTTCAACTAGCACGCACAGTCAATCTGAATTACAACAAAAAATGTTCAGGTTAACCTTTATGTGATGTCCCTTCACATACAAATTAAAATGATTATAAGTTCACTGTTCATTTAACAATCCATGATGAAATTAAGAGCAGAATACACTCTGTGAACGCTTGTTTTTATTTAATTTGAAAACTGTAATCATTTCGTTTACTATCCAAAACAATGAAGATCAGGATATATAAAACAATAATTTTGCCTGTTGTCTTGTATGGTTGTGAAACGTGGCCTCTTACTTTGAAAGAAGAATGTAGATTATAAGTGTTTGAAAACAGGGTGCTCAGGAGGGTACTTGGACCTAGGAGGGATGAAATAAGTGGGGAATTTAGAATACTGCATAACGAGGAGCTGCGTGAAGTCACCTAGCATAGTGAGGATAGGCTCCAATGGGCTGGACATGTAGCACGCATGGGGGAATACAAGGGGTGGATACAGGATTTTGGTAGGGAATCCTTCTGTAAAATGACCACTGGGCAGACCAAGGAGGAGATGGGAGGATAACATCAAGATGGATCTTAGGGAGGTGGGCTGTGAGGACGGCAAATGGATGGAGTTGGCTCAGGATTGTGGCAGGTGGTAGGCTTTGGTGTAGAACCTATGGGTTCTGCTACCAGGGAGTTAGTTATATTTATTCTCTTGATTTCCGTGTATGTTCAGTATGACTCTCTTTCCCCATTTCAGAGTTTTTGAAGTGTTAGTTTTCAAATTAATTATGTGTAATGGAGTGGGGGGGGGACTAGACCTTTTTATAGAAGAAAACAAAAATTTTGCAGCTAGTTGATGAATATGCAACAACACACATTAGAGAGAAGCTACACAGCAGTTCCACGCTCTGGGCAAGAAGTCTATGACTTCTGTTATGTCTTTTAGCTTCAACCAAAACTTCACTTAGTTCACTTCACGCCTGTAAGGCAGCAGACAGAACTGAGTACCACTTCATCAAGTAGAATTTCACATTCCTTTTTAGTGCTACTATTAATGCAACACTTCCGCTTCTTGCATTTCAAAACTAAATAGGACGTGCACATAGTAATGAACCTTCAAGTGCGGTACAAGACAAATATGGTAGATGAGAGACTATTAGCTTTACGAGGAGGACTCTACTCCGTGACATTAGTTATCAAATCTCATTTAATGCAAAGGTGAAATGTTTCTAAATTTATGGCTCATTTTTAAGGTGCTATTATTCTAATCAACTGAATGGCATGTCATTACTTAGTTATGTGTAGGCATATCCTCTTCAACCAAATAAAAATCATTAACAGCACTTCTAATTACTTGCCTGCTGAATGTATCAAACAAGATGGCCGCAAACTGTGTTTGCCAGGAGAATCTGTTGTTTGAGACCATGAACTCTTCAAAACGTCCACTCACCAAACGTTACATTACATAACATACACCAATTCCTGAGATTCACACTAAATTTAATCACAAATGCCCAGGTTTCAAGATGTTCACTGGCCTTCAAAACTGTCATGTTTCGGTACGTTTGATTCTAGCTTTTTTCCCTGATATTTATAAAGCAACTGAGGAACACAATACAAATAAAACAGGCCGTATCTAAATCTCAATACATGTGAGAGTTAGATTAATTTTGACACAATCGGTTACAATGAAGAATGGCCCTACAGCACCCTGAAAACTAGCAAAATGAGCCAGGCCAGTAATCCCCACCCCTCAATCAACTTCCTTGATGTCATTTTACAGTACAGTGCTTATATTTGTTAAATTATATATAACAGCGATAAATAACAATGGTAATAGTATCTAAGGCAAGGGTTTTGAACATTCAGACACTGGGGTTGTGGGTTCAAGTCCCACTCAAAGCATGCTGGCATGTCAACATCATTCTGTGTAAATACTGGCCTTGTGAGAAGATGATCCCTCATCCAACAGTCTTACTGAATGTCTAAAAGAATTCATAACCCGACATGCTTCTAAACTGGAACAGACCATTAGGTCTAATCCATAAAAATGGTAAGATAAACTAGCAATGTAAGGTAATAGCTAAGTAGGTAAGCTATTCATTTCATGATATTAATGACTCTTTCTTGAAGTCCACAAACAAATGCAGAAGGCTTTACTGTATATACATGTGGTGACCTTCGACACCAAAGTCTCACACTTTAAAAGTAACCTGAAAAAAAAGTTAAATCCTTAATGTATCAAATGCACCATTAAAGTATATACAAGTAAACTGATCATGTTTGGCCAAGAAAAGATATTTCTTCTTTAACATAACTCACCAGGGCTGAGTGGCCTGGATGAACTTGGCGATGGATTATAAGGGATGGGACTCGACACAGTACGTGACCTTATATTACCTCCAGACATTGCAATTTCATTGTAGTG
>NW_019059756.1:202299-215090 GCF_000696155.1 Zootermopsis nevadensis
AAACTGAGACCTATTTAAATTAGGAAAAACAATACATTATCTCTAACTTAAACTCAGCATGATTAGTTATGAGAATTGTTTCACCACTCATAAAAACAGAAACTTGCAAATTATTAGCTTTGCTTACTTCAATTCGATCTTATAATACAGAATTATTTTCTGAAAAAATCAAGAGACACGAAAAAGTATTTTACATCTAAAGAAAGCAATTATAATAATGCAGGCACTTAAACGAGAGCCTCGTGTAGAGAATTATCTGACAAATATTATTATATTCTACCACTAGCCGAATTCTTGCTCTCGTTACTGACATTTGTAATGGACAACACTGTTCAAACAACTCAGATATGAAAAATAGAAATATAAGCTGCAGATAACCAAACACTAACCTAAGAAAAGTTACGATATAAAGAAATTAAAGGCAGCACTAAAAGAGTATCTCCTACCTCACTCTTTCTACTCCATAGTAGAATTTACCTCTACTAAAAGTTCTCAGCTATTATATGTGCATGTAAGGAATAGTGGGTTTTCTTTATTGTGTAATTATTTTTGCGGTAATGCTGTACTCTGTTGTAAATCACCGGAGGAGGAGGAGAAGAAGAAGAAGACGAAGTAGAAGTAGTAGTAGTAGTATTGTGTTTGTGCTATGACATTTACTACATATTTGGTTTGGAGCTCTGAAGAATTTATGGAATGTCAAAGCTCATGGCCCCCTCTGTTCTCATCTCTGGCTATCCAGCGATGATATCAAGCCTGACGACACAGACTCGTAGGTGTCGGTGGTGCGGAATGCGGCTTTCAGTTAGTCATCAGCACTTTTGATAACACATTCAGTGTTAAACGAGGAGAGTGAGGAGTGTGAGTATCTCTCTTCAAACTGCCCCTCGTTTCTCGTGTACTGATCGCCTTCTTCATCAAATTTTCACAGACTAGGAGCGATGGACTGCTGGACAGGGTATGAGAGCCATGTCATCCACGTAACTTGCTAGCTAGACCTGGAGGTTGTAAGTGTATCGTTCACAAACCGACTGAAGAACAAAGGAAGACGAATCCACTCAGGGCCACCCCAGCCCGCATGTCCATGTGAATGTGGCTGACTGGAAGGGTGTTTGGAGGGTTAACTTATAATGGTTGCCTTTGACCCACACTGTGTAGAAGACTTTAACCACACCAGGAAATCCATGCCAGTTAGCTATTCTCGTCAAAGTTCCTGCTAAATCTTTCCACCAGACATGTCACCTGCATTATTGTGCTGTGTCTGGGTTTAAACCCAAACTGCTTTTCATACTGCAACCTACTCTCATTTGCAGTGCTCAAAGATTTCAGAGCACACAAGCTGCCACTTGGTCTTTCCAAAACTTGCTTCCTCCCTGCACCAACAGCCAAATGTTGCTTGACATCACTGGCGGGAGGTGGGGTTTGCTGTTGAAAGAAAGGGATACAAAATAGAATTGTGGAGATCAAGCTTCAAGGCCATACAAAACGAGGCAAAATTGTGGTTTTCAATAGTTTTATCTGACCATAAATCACATTTTCAGTTTTCATATACTGTTGGAACATTTCCCCAAACTAACACAGCAGTAATGTGATACAGATTTGCTCTACCTTTCTGAATCACTTCATTTTCAAATATCCATGTTGTTTTCATGTGACAGGTAATTTACAGAGTTCACTAATAATTTGAGATGGGTGCACATAAACAAGTTATTAATGTAGGCTCAGAGTGTTCTACAATGCAATATTATAATTTTAATATACATTCTTCCATTTAAAGCTCAACCCACCAACTACTACATATGAACCACTTCACAAAAAAATTGACAAGACCAATGGCAATATTGAATTTTTCCTGCTGTTGCAGTGATTGAAACTGGTGTGGCTGAAAGTTGTGTTGTTTTGTATCTCAACAGGAACTTGTCTCAAATAACACTAAGTTTCAATGTATGCCTTTATTGCCAAGTATAAGGACAGGGATGTTTCTGTATAACAGATGCTCAAAGGTTGCTACTCCATTCTCCTTCCTGCCACTCAGCAAGGGCAAAATATAATAAAATTACACATCCGGTTTCATAATTTTTTGCAGTTCAGTTATAAAGAATTGAATATCTTAACCCACACAGTGTATTATTATTAACTCCAAAGGTTTTAATTTCTATAAAGATGAAAATTATGTACAATACATTCACTTTCTTTGTGGGAAAACCATTTATATTGCAGTATAATAGTCTAACCTTTATGATATGGGAATTAAAGTAAAGCTGTCCCACTATGCACCATGTAGGCACTTGGGGGGAGAGCGGGTATAGCTCCTACTCATTCTTGACCTCGGCCCAAATGGGGGTGAGTGGTCAGCATCACGCCCCATTTTTTTTTAAACCATGATATGGGAATAGGGGATTAAAATTCCTGTATTACAGCTGGATCATACACAAGCCATGTCACACAGATGATAAAGGTTGAAGAGTTATTCCAGGTAAAATATATCAAAATTCTACTTCGATCTCCTTACCCAACATATCTCCTGACACACACATGCATGGACCTGCACACACAGAACTTAACCAAAAAAATTACCTAATCTGTTACAGGATTTGGTTTTGCTCATACCAGAACTTTACCTTTTTGATCTTATACCTAACCTAATTTAACCAAACCTGTAATTGAATTTAGCTACAGTGTACTTGAAATGAATAGCACATAAGAACATAACCCAACTTTTCACATGTACCTTAAGAGGAGTATAAGTTTGTTATCTACAGTCCACAGACCAGGAGAAAAGCCCTGCTAGTAATTCGATATACGCGCATGCGCAAGATTTCGCTGTGAGTAACGACTCATCCTAAAAGCATGCGTTCCCCAACCACTAAACGAACAACAGACGACAGGCTTTCATGTGTTCTAATGGGTACAGCTTTAAGATTACCTCACAGTGGCACAGTGATTTAATCTAGAATATTATCACAGAACACACTGTTTTATGTTTTCAGTCTGTGTAGTAGTGTAAAACTCTGACGTATCACAATTCCCACCAATAGCAGCACTTGATAGAAAATATTCCCCCTGCACTGCCCCAGAAACAACTTCCCCCCTCAGGGCTTTTCTCCTGGTCTGTGGACAGTAGTTCCTTTTAAATATAGGAATGCCCACACATATATGTTAATGTCATAGACAGTATTTTCAGATTGACACTCTGAAGGGAGGTTTTGCAAGTTCCACACAAGTCTTCATTACTGTTACTTCTTTTGGTTATATTAACATATTCACTGCCAAGTCAAAGTTTTCTCTTTATAAGAATGGCTTTAAGTACAGCCAATACTCGAAAACAGTGATTTGAAGTGCCACTTCTTTTAATCAAATAGCAGGAAATACATGTATTCAAGTTTCTTGAAGGGTAAATTAGTTGACTATACGCTACCAAGTGCCTAGTGCTTCTTTCTCTCATATTTTGGTTTCGTCTTCTTTAAATCTGTTGTGTAATTGTTTTGTCAAAGCGATAACCATTAAACTGAAGACTGAAATGTGGCAGCTGTTTATTGCTTCTGTACGAGGTCACAGCTAATCTCAGGTGCTCAGTATGTCCTTAGTCCATGGTCACGAGTTCCACCGAAGTATAGAAATGAAAGTGAAAAAACTAAGCAATAACAGAAGAAGACATTTCAGAAACAGTAAATGTCAGCATTTTTTTACATAATTTTTATCCCCAAATAAATTCATCAGAAGGAGATTATTCAAAATCATAAAATAATTTGGGTTAAGTGATATTTTCTATAAGAGTCTGTCATCTATGTATTACTTTTTAACAGAAGCATGTTCTACTTGTCTAAGTAATGTGACTGGTATATACAGTATCAACAGTTCACACAGTAGAAACTGCAGACGCCTTAAGGAAAAGGGTAGGCACATCAACCATGAAACAAAAGTGCATCATTTATTACAACACCTATATGAACAGCATGGGGTCCGCTGACCAGTAGCTTTTGTATTATAACATAATACAAAAGACAATAAAATGGCGAAAGAAAGTGTTCTTTTGTCTTCTTCAGGGTGTTCTCTTCAACTCCTACATCACATACTCTCAGCTAACCATTCCTGGGCTACAGACCTGATGTCAGTGACCCTCACGCAGTTTCGTCGCCCTTTGATTAGCCTGACATCTGACTGGTACTCAAGAAAGAAGCCACGGTGGTCTAGCGGTTAGAACGCTGTCCTTGTAATCCTGGGGTCTCGGGTTCGATTCCCGGCGGTGCCCGAATTTATAACTTGTGTTGGGCAAGGCCGTGGTCTAGGCAACACGGAGTTTTCCTCCGGGGGCTTCCCCGGTTTCTCCGTGGCATCCCAACAATTACTCCATTCACACACAGAAGAAGGCAATGGCAAACCACTTCTGGATCATCTGCCAAGAACGTATATGAACAGGTCCCAGTCCGAGAAAAGGATGGAAGGATCCTGTTCATATGGACCTGTCGCCAGACACAACACTAAATAAAATTTACTCAAGAAAGATTCAGAATATCAACCAGATGGGGAAAAATTAAGAACCACATACTCATTCACATCAATGGTGATACATATGTTTCAAGACATTCCAATTGTAAACTGTGCCTCAAAGAGAACACCAAGAGACAAGATTTCTGTGTGATGTTCGTCTGCACCCTGAAGGCTGCTATGCACAATACTTCACTCTGAAAGTCTACTAAAGCCACTCCATAAAATTTCTTTATTTTTCTTTACAGAAAATTGCAATATATATATATTCACACAGTTGAAAAACCCACCCCTTAGCATTAGGCATTTATACTGTAGAGTGAATTTAAATACCAGCAAAGAATATGTTAATCATGTGCGTTATTATAGTATTTCACATTTCAAGTTTCAAATAATTAAAATTTGTAGTTTTTGGTTAAAAACAACAATTGACATTAGGGATTAGATGCTAAATACTTTTTTCACATGGATTGCAATTACAATTAATTCTAATTTTACATTAATCAGAGACAAATTACAGTTCAACACACAGTACAGTGTTAATTTACTCACAAATAACTGCAATTCTTTGATGCAACAGAAACACACTACAGGCTGCAATGTTATTGGGATAATTTCTGCCAGTCACATACAGGTAACTCATCATATGTGGGGGATGCATTCATGCGAATCACTGTGTATATAAATAACTGGAAACATATAAATGCCCATAGATTTTCTGAGTGACACACCATGAGAAACCTTAATCTGTAGTCCCCAGAGTCTAAAAGGTAAGGGAAATCAATGAAACTGTGCATGGAACTCTATGGGTCTGTACAGCAGTTTCTATCATGGCCATACATAGAATATTGATGCTACTTAGATGAAGATTGCTGTCTTCTGGGTTCATCACCTTGATGATGGAGGCAAAAATGACCTCTGAAACGTCGGTAAACATCTACCAGACTACATTGTGCAACAACCCAGAAGACGGCAATCTTCAGACTCACCGTCGTGAAAACCTCAAATTCTACGCTACTCATGATACTGAGATAAAACCGTGGATAAGCAAAAAAAAAGGGGGGGATAGCAAAAGAGTGTACAATGACAATCTTAAAGGCCCCAAAATAATTGAAGCCCAACATGAATAAAATCAAAACATTTGTATAGTCGGCGCAGTGGTTTTTGGCTGGTGGAGAAGCTGGCGGACGGGCCTACTCTGTGTACCTGAGGTGGCACGGTCAGTGTATTTCTTTTGTTTGGGCGTTCAGTCCGATAAGCTCCTCGGTGCAGTCAGCATTATACTATCGCACAAACGACTCGCTCCTAGCCTTCCCCTTCAAAATTCCACCGGCCAAAAACTACTGCGCCAACTATAACTACAATGCTCATATACAGCAGTACCATTATATACAGTACTGAAGCTGCATAGCATATGGATACCACCTGTAATGGATTAATAGACAAAATGCAGAAAAGCTAGAAGGAATGTCAGAATTTCAACATAATATACTACATCTCTTATAGATAACTGAATCTCAGGCACATTTCACTGCTTTTGATGTCAGATTTATAGCACTTAAACAACCCGTTCATCAGCTCGCGCGCGGGTCCCAGCATCTCCTCCATTCCTCTCTATCACGTGCTCGGGTAGACCAGTGTCTGGTGGTATGACCATGTAAATTCCTGATGTTATACTCGACGGCAAGAGAGTCTGCCCAACGAGCAGGGGGCCGACCAAGCGGACCTCTATAAATCGGCCACAGATTTATAGAGGTTGTATATTATTATCCAAATTCAAATATATCTTGAGCTGATTCAGTCATTTCCTAACTTGTTTTATGAGGCTTTGGTCAAGATGTATAATAATCAAAGGATGATAAAAATGAAGTAGATGAGAAAGATAATCCTAACCGTATCATTGGAGTCACAGTGGTTACTTTTTAAATTCCACTGCTCCATTTCATCCTGCTTCATTTCCAAATGTAAAACATGCAGTTATTTATAGTAAATCTGCCAAAAATCTATACACAGTAGATGTTATGATTACTTATTATCATGAAGATTTTTGTCTTCTAGGTTGTTGCACTGTGTAGTCTGGTCGATTCATCGCCCTGATGACGGAGGCAGTATGTCCTCAGAAACGTTGGTAAACATCGACCAGATTACACAGCGCAACAACCCAGAAGACAGAAATCTTCATACTCACCGCTGTGAAAACCTCAAATCTTACTTATCATCATCTTTATGAAACAAGGAAAAATAACTAGTACTTTATTATTACTCTGTGCCATTAATTCAATTCATCTTTACAATTCCTACACTCACCTTGTGTTTGTGTGTGTATAACTCCCCTCCGATTCTTTGTGATAGCGTACAATGCATCATTGAATCAACAGTGAATATCCACTGATTATGAAATTAATTACAATTAGGCTAGATTAAGTGTGAAACAAAAGCTAAACTACAGGCAGAACAAATACCGAACTAACAAAGTAATGGAATAACAAGTAATAACAAGAAATACTGTGAGTGTCTCTTTGTAGAATATACATAAGATTCAAGTTTAAAACTTTCATTCTGTATAAACAAAGTGTAAGCTTTTGCAGGATTTTAACCCTTTTTTATAATAATAACATATGTTTACATTTTCTTAATTTCCATAAATGCCAGTGCATGTATGTTCCTTACTTGTAACTGAAGTAAAATGCAATACTTTTCTTGTAAGGTAACTCAAGATTTTTCTTGCAGTACTTCTGCTTCTCACATGCACTTAATGAACGAAATTAATTGTTCTGTAGAGACTGGTAGTATCCCGAAAGGACCTTCCAAGCTTTGGGTGCCATAAAACCATCAGGTGGTAGTTGACCAGATCTAGCCAAGCCTAGAAATAATGGAAGAAAAAAATAATAAATTTGTAAGATGTTTTGTTTTCAAGAAAGTTTCTACTGGCCAAGAAAATTAAGAATGGTATGTCATATATCTCAAATTGTAAAGTCAGAATTGCTTTGTTCCATTTTATTTTGAAAGAAACCCGTTGAAGCTTGGGACATATCAGCAAAATGCCTACAGAAATGCAGTACATAGATCCACTATTCATACTGACATCTTATCAATTAATTTGAAATCACTGTAGCTAAATGTGGTAAAAGAGATAGCTGAGACCAGACATTTTCTTCATTGCTATTATAGGTATGCTCTACGTAGTTTTAAAAATGTCAAAATGCACGGATTCTTTTGCAGATAAATTTCAACATGACAAAAATGTCAAAATGCACACATTCTTTTGCAGATAAATTTCAACATGAATTTTCTTTCTTAAGAAGACAGAACCACAAATAAACTTCAGCATATCCTTCATTTAACTTAAAATTTTACTATTCATACCTATGACAGTCATCAGGACACATGATTAGTTGGACTGTACGACCTACATTTATTAAGCTACGTTGGCATTAGCACACTATTGCTAACATGTGATACAGCAGGATACTCAATATTATACACTCTGTGCAACAAAAATCAAGCACTTGAAAATTTTCTAAGTCTCAAACCGAAAGTGACATAAGCATACAGCTGGCCTCATAATTCCAGTCATTCATAATCTCCTTACATTTGTCTGTATGTGGTTTTTATTAATATATAACTTCCATTAACTCCATTTCCTAGGCCAAAGGTGTTTTAAACAAAGATACCAATATGTCTGCCTAACTTGAAGAAAACCATGAATTAATGTTAATGACTTCTCCAAGTCCTCTGAAAGTAAAACAGAGGTGAAAGCTATATATCAGTTGGTTGTCCATATTATCTTGTAGATGAGCCAGTATGGTAGGGGACTGGCATTGATGCGAAGATCATGTCTTGCAAATCTACGCATACATACAGATTTAATTGGAATTTTAACTGTCTTAAAATGCTGCATGTTACAAAAGTTTTTATTGCATTTTAAACAAAATAAAAACTACTACTGATAATAATTAGGCATTATATACACAATTACTTTAGATTTCAGTCATTTTGATTTTTTTCCATATTTTGATCGATTATTCTTAGCATATAACCCATACTGCTTATTTATGGCAGCAAAAAGTCTCGGAGTTGACTGTACTTGCTGTATGAATGTTTGTACAGTCTGCCAAGCTTCACAGTGAAATTAAAACAATTTTTTTCTCAAAGTTCTTTCTTTGTTGGAGGTCTGATTAAATAACAGATTATCATCAATGAGTAGTTTCAAATAAGGAAAGTAAAATCAGCCTATGGCATACAGGTCCATATTTGGAATAAACCCCTTTAGCAGACACAAATCCCATAAATGATATATGCTTTGTCAAAAGATTATTTAAACTGTGACTCAATCTGCTCCAGCTGGTGTCAGAGGCAACAGCAATATAATTCATTGAATAAAAAGCTTTTGTTTCTATCACACGAAGTAAAGTTCATTCCCTCCCTCCAACGCAATGGAGTTCGTTTGAGAATTCTAATTAGCTTGGAATGTGAGAAGTGTGCAGTGTGAGTCAAAAGGAAAAGATTATGGGCTACTCATACAGAAAACTGCCAGTCTAAAAATAACTCTTACTACTACATTTTAAGTGGCTGTATCAAATATTTTTAAGGATGTAAAATAGGACTTCTGATCTTCAACACTGTTATTTTTGGAAAATAAATTTTAGTACTGACTTGCAATAACAAGTCAAAACAAAATTTATTCAACCAGAGGGGTGTTATTATGAGAATAAATAAAAACAGACAGTACTGCAAAATCTACCTAATCACTTGGATAAATTACAATGCTTACTGTGGAGGTTTAAAAATAAATATATTGTGTACAGCAGAATCCCTACTTAATTGATTTCCCTTATTTAAGGTGTATTTTCAGTAATTCCACATTAATAATCTCAGCATTAAGTCTCCTCCACATGTGAGTGTCTGTAGTGTAGTCTCCAAATTTATTGTCCCTCTGAGAAACCTTACATGGGGTCCACACTGCAATATATACAGACTTATAATTTTCAAATTACTTTTCCATATTTCAGTTCTCTAAATATGAACTGCTGAATTTGCATGTTGGCTTGTGGACTATAAATACATTACAAGAGTAGATAAAATTCTACAGATGGTTTTGTGAATAGAACTTAAGACTTACCTCTCATTTTTGTTCCAGAGATGAACTCAAAATCTTGTTTCCTCTGAGGATCAAAGAAGGCCATTTGGTTTACTGTCTTGTCATAAGCAGCAACCCTAAATGGAATGATCTCTAGTGTGTTCAGCCCAGGCGCCATGCTCAACACACGGGCTCCATGTGTGGCATCGTACAAATCACATTTCAAATCCTTGTCAGGGTGTGGCAGGCCTGCTGGGTCTCTTCCGACTATATAAAAGTTGGCACCTGCACACATGCGAGCTTTTGCATGCCACTGTACCTGTAATAATCAAATGCCACAATCCAGCGTCATAATAAGTAACGTTAATATAACATCAACATCATGTGTTGTTGCAAAGAGCTTTCTTTCTTGTAGTCTCCTCCTTTTCACTGCTAGCCGGTATGAGAAATCGAACCGTGTTAACTGTATAAACGAGGGGTCACCATACTGCTCTCGATAAAGCAGAAGCTTACAGTTTATTAGGGGCATTAGATGAATCTAACAAAAGAAGACAGTGCTAATTCAAATAATTAAATTACAAATAGCTACAAAACTTATATTCTCACACTAAGGTATCTAAAAAGGGAATTATTTTGCACATTCCATATAACAAAATTATACCTTATGAATAATGAATTATCTTCTTAGAAAATTATGCCATTATTTATAACGAAATCCATCAATTAATGTGACACCAACAATATTTTTAAAACTTCCACGACAGCACAAAAAATGTTCCAAGGGTACCAAACTGACTGTGGATATGTATTTTGCAATTGTATGTATACAATTACCAACAATTTTCACATAGAATACTCTGACATTTTAGAGGTGCTTACAAGTACCACTGAAATGTCGGTAAACAACCACTAGACAAATATCTTCATACTCACCACAACAGGAATCTTAAATCTCAATTTCCAGAAACCTCACCTCAGTAGGCCCAGCATACTGCATAGGTGAAGGAAAAATGGCAAGAAGAGTGTTCTGTGGGTCAAGGATTCCCTCCTCAAGAACAGCTTGATGCTGCTGCATGCGAACTGGCAGCGGTACATCATCATCTTTTGTCCATCCTCCTAGAGGATGAAGTAGGAGGACTGGCTTCTTAAAACATTTTTCTTCCAACAGACGTCGCCTAGTATCCTAATGACATAATAACAAGGATTTATGAGCAGAACACATAAAGCCCATTTTCCTATTGCACAGACTTTTAGTCCTACAAATCCTGTGTTATAATAAAATTTTATAATCAAAAAATATAAAGGAATTTATCTTACTGGTTAGTACACTGGACTTGGTGTAGATGGTTGTGTCATCAAATACTAGTTAAATCAGATTTGTTATTGCTTTCAAATGTAAATGCTATAGATTATTATTACTATTAACTAACTAACTAACTAGATGGCTTACCGACCCCGAAGGTTCATCACCGAATCAACCGGACCCTGTCCTGGGCCAACAAAATCCAGTCTCCCTCGACTCCTATCTCCCATAGATCCCGCCTGAGATTATCCTACCATCTACGTCTAGGTCTCCCCAGCGGTCTCTTCCCCTCAGGCTTCCCAACCAATACCCGGTGCACACATCTTGTCCCATCCATGCGCGCTACATGCCCCGCCCATCTCATTCTTCTCGACTTAATCACCCTGACAATACTGGGGGAGGAGTACAGATTTCTAAGCTCATCATTATGCAGTTTTCTCCATGCCCCATCGTCTTCTCTCCTAGGCCCAAATATCCTCCTCAACACCCTATTCTCAAACACCTACAATCTGTGTTCCTCCCTCAGAGTGAGAGACCATGTTTCACACCCATACAAAACAAAAGGCAAAATTATTGTTTTGTACACTTTAATTTTCAGGTTCTTAGAAAGCAGACGGGAAGACAAAATATTTTGAATTGAAAAGTAGCAAGCATTTCCGGAATTTAGTCTCCTCCTAACTTCCTCATGAGTGTCATTTTGATTTGTTATTGTTGTTCCCAGATATTTGAACTTTGTAACCCTTTCAAAGGATTTATTAGCCACCCTAAGATAATTCTGCCTGCCTGTCTGCTGACGACGAGATGCTAACACGTACTTAGTTTTTTCTGAATTTACTTCTAGCCCCACCTGTCTACTAGCCTCTAGTAAAACTTCTGAAATCCTCTTTATTGTATTCATATCGCCCCCCAATAAATTAACATCATCAGCAAATGCCAATAGCTGATGTGTCCCATTCAATTGCAAACCCTTTATTATTACTATTACCTACATTTTTAGGTGTTCTTTACACCCAAGGATGAGCAAAGAACACCTCATGTGCCAGTTTTTGTGTCTGTCTACAGGAACAGCATGGAACAACTTATGAGCTAGTGATGTAATTAGGAATGGATTTTATGTCACTGGGAGTACTCTAAAATGGTACTGGCTGACTGGATGGGGGAATGCACCAGGGAGTATTGGGTGTGATGCTAGGTGGGGAGAGAAGACGGGTATAACAGATCAACAGTGGAGAGTACTGGCCCATGTGGGGCAGAACCCCTTTCATGTGGTGGGGCCACAAACTGTAATGTGGCAGGTGAATTTACTGTAGTGGGCAAAGGGCAAGACAAGTGTAGATGAAAAAGCAATGTGAAAAAATAATACCCCATCTGGGGCAAAGTTGCTGGATTGGGCACAGCCCCCCAGGTGAGGTCTGTAACCTAAAAGTGATGGTGAGGCTTTTGATAGGGAGTCCCCATGGTGGGTGGGAACATGCAAGAAGGATGGGAGAGAGAGTTTTTGAGGATGGAGACTAACAGAAAGGGTCGAGCCCAATGAAGGGAGCACATGTCTTATGGGACGTGGTCCCCTGCTTTGTGGTGAACACAAGTGGGCCAGGTTAGGTTCAGTTATGATGGGTTAGATCAGGTTATGATAGTTGTGTTATGTTGGATTAGGGAGGTCAAGATAAAGTGGTAAGGTTGGTTAGGTAGTGTTGGGGTGGGGGTTGGGCTTAGTTACATTACACAAGTATGGGTTATTTTGATAAAGGTTGGATGCCCTTCACAAATGCGTTAAAGAGTTAAGCTCCATACGGGACAACAGGGTAGAATGCGTTATAAAAAATCCACTAATGTGATATGGGTTCAGCATTGCATGTTAGGTAATTACTTTATTAATGTTATCTAAGCCTGTTTGATGGGGCAGAGACCATAAGGGTGAGG
>NW_019059756.1:215114-230712 GCF_000696155.1 Zootermopsis nevadensis
GTTGATGGCTGTAGAACCTTTCTTTCTTTGCCACTGATGATATCTCTTATGTCTGAGATTGGTTTTGTCATATGGGCAAGATGGTGAAGATAACAAGACTTCTGAAATTAAGATGATGATTGGCTATTCCTAGAAAGTATAGATTGGGTCTCACTAACATAAAGTTCCAGGTGCAGTGACTCTAAGTGAATGGTTTCAAGATGGTTTCATCCACAATCCCCATTCGTCAAGAGCCATATATAAGAAGGGGCACTGATTATGTACAAAAATAACAAACAGCAGTCACCCAACACATAATTCCCTGATGATGTAGGCAAAGAAGGTCTCTGAAACACTGTACTTCGGCCCAGTATCGATGTGACTAGTCACTTGAGAAGATTCACTGCATTTGGTTGCTGCAAAAGCTTCAAGTAATTTATTGTGAAATCTCATTATTATGGACATCTGTAGATTGAAGATTTCCGTCAGTATGTGTTCCCCACTGTCCACCTTTCTCCAGCATTAATAATATGAATGTACCACTCCTGGACTTTCAAACAAAAAGGAATCAAGGAGACAGCATTTACAGCTTTCAAACTACAAGATCTTGAAGATGGACAGTCATCATATGAAGCAAAAATGGCAACTTATCACAAACTGTTAAAACGGTGATAAAACTAAGCATTTTCTTAAGTGTCTATGATGTAAGTTCCACATTTATTGTTTGAGGAAATTTGCTGATAGTCACCTGACTGCAAATGGAACAGCTCATAGAGCATCGAAGATTTCTGTCTTCTGGGTTGTTGTGCTGTGTAGTCTGGTCGATGATTAGAAACATTGGTAAACATCGACCAGACTACACAGCGCAACAACCCAGAAGACAGAAATCTTCATACTCTGATGACGGAGGCAGTATGACCTCTGAAACGTTGGTAAACATCGACCAGACTACACAGCGCAAGAACCCAGAAGACAGAAATCTTCATACTCTGATGACGGAGGCAGTATGACCTCTGAAACGTTGGTAAACATCGACCAGACTACACAGCGCAAGAACCCAGAAGACAGAAATCTTCATACTCTGATGACGGAGGCAGTATGACCTCTGAAACGTTGGTAAACATCGACCAGACTACACAGCGCAAGAACCCAGAAGACAGAAATCTTCATACTCTGATGACGGAGGCAGTATGACCTCTGAAACGTTGGTAAACATCGACCAGACTACACAGCGCAACAACCCAGAAGACAGAAATCTTCATACTCTGATGATGGAGTCATTATGACCTCTGAAACGTTGGTAAACATCGACCCGACTACACAGTGCAACAACCCAGAAGACAGAAATCTTCATACTCACAGCTGTGAAAACCTCAAATCTTACATTTCATACAGCATCATTAAATGAAAACAAAAACACAAACAGAGAACTTCCTCTCCTGTAAACTGCTACTGTGAATAAAAGATGTCTCTCCTTTCATTACTGCAATCAACATACCTGCATTAGGAGAGCATGCCCATTGTGGATGGGGTTTCTCAGTTGGAAAGCAAACACAGCATCAGCTCCCATTTCTTTAAATTTGGCTCTGAGCTCATTGGGGGAGAGCCTATAGCTGTCCAGCCCATCACCCCACCTTATACGCTCCAAGACTTCAATGTCACCACCAACCAGCCAATCCCCACTCTCATAGATCATCTACAACATACAGATAAATCTTAGTTCAAAACACTAGTCACCAAAATCTTAATCATCCTGTTCTGAAACAGGTCATTCAATGAGAACTCAATATTTTTTTAGTCTTAAACTGGGTATGGAACTTGGATTGTGACCATAAAAATGTACAGTTTTTATAAAAAGATAATAAATTTCCAGTGTAAACCTCCTCAAACCCAAGTCCACAAAACAATTATAACAATAATCTAACATGATTTAAATTTAATTTAAAAGTTTCTGGCCGTAATAAAAGAAAAATTGCTCAATCTTTACAAAATACACCACATCCTTACCTTGATATATGGATGATCTTTGTGACATGTGCCAAACTGCCTGCAGACTCTCTCTTCTTTACGATGAGGGTAAAACTCTGGTTTACGTAAGATGGCCACACACTGACCATTATAGCATAGAGTAAATGATGATAATCCCGTCACTATTGGAACGGACTGATTCACACCAGATCCTTCAAGAAGGCAGTTGAAATGCTGAGCCTAAAAATGAATTATAACTTGCAGTTATGCTTCTGACGGTGTTACAAGAAGCAATTATAGTTCAAAAAATGTTAATGTACTTCAGACACGACAACCACTTCTTCTAAGCAAAATATGTTTTCTATTTCGGTCCAACCCTTTGAACACCGCGATAACTACAAGTAAGACCTCCTTGAACATTCAGTAACTGCACCCTTTCCACAAAAAATATTTATGGGTTATGCAACAATTCTCAGGTTAATCAGTGATTGTAATGGAGACATTCCGCTGTCCTTGAGGTAGACATTGAATTATTAATTTGCTGAACTTTGTGCTTCAGAGGGTTAAGAAATATTGTCAACAATAAATTATACATACATATTACGTTTAAAATTGTCATATGCAATATATAACAATTTAATCCTTAACTTTACAATGTAAAGTTAAAGTAGTCCCTGATAAACCTATATAATAGCCATACAAATTTTAGATAAGAAAAAATATATTCATATTCATTATAATTTTATCTACAATGTTTTAAGCTGTAAATATAAACTTTTCCCACAATCATGGCTACCCACTCTAAAAACTTCTGTAAATGTGACATAAAAAAAGTTTCAGGCAAATGTAAGCACATCTGAAACGATGATAAACTTCTACACTACGACCCAATAGGCAACCACTTCGTGTTCTGTTTGTATCTAGAAATGTGATGGTAGTTACTGTAGTGTTCTTCATTATTATTAGTAGTAGTATCATGAGCATTAACATTTTTGTGGGAAGAACCTATTATGAAAGTAAAGATTCTTTGTTAAATCTGTCGGATATAACCTTCAAATGTATGCACTTCCATTACATTATTACTGAAAGCAGGAAACTAAAAGTTATTAGCAATTCCCATTGACATTCAACAACAATTCCCAAATATATTTTTACAGTACACTATTAAGTAATCTTTCTTTGTATGAAATTAAAATCTTCAACATGAGAAAAATCACATTTAACATATTTTCCATAATGAGCCAAGTTTTTGGACACCATTTTGCCCAATTTTCAAAACAGGAAAGATCAACAATTCTCCAATATTCATCTGTCCAAAAGGAACATTTTTATGTATCTACTATTTTGTCTATGATGCACTGTTGTGTTGGCTTGTGGATACCCCTGGCTAATTTTCTTTTCATAAATGAAAGTCAATAATTTTGGGGGGTTGTCTCTCCAACATTTGTTGCATTCACAAATTTTTCTACCAGTCACTGTACCTAATTATTAAAATGCAAAACTGATAGTATTCTCAGGGCTGTCACTCCAAGAACAACATTTTGAATTTTTATTTGGTAGAAACAAAAGCTGGCAGTACCTGTAAGAACTGATCCTCTCTCATGAATCCCTTCAAAGGAGTGGCCCAGCCCTCGGCAAGCACCTGCAACCACTGCAGATCAACTGTTGTAATCTCCAGTGATGGCAAATGCAGTGCCTCTTCTTTAGCTGCTTTCACACGGTTCTCCGGCACAAAAAGTTCTTCTACCATATCAGCTGAACGCAGAGTTGTAGGAATAATTCCCTATAAAATGCATAACATACCGTAATTCATAACAGTAAGAAGAATTACTGACATGCTATGTTCAAAATTTCATATTCAATTCGAATTTCTGTAGTATCATTCACCACGCTACTTATCACGACCATTATCAGAAGTATTAATCGATGAAGCATGTTTGTCTGCCTATTCACAGAGAAGTCATAACTTGTACGAAGCTCTTACACGAGCGGAGTTCGCGTTACTATTTTCCCACACTTCACTCACATTTTCCTCCAGCATCTCAACCACTTGCAGCATGTTCTCTTCAATTGTGCACTCCACAGTCTTCACTACGAGATCTGGAGTCTCTGGCTTTTCATAAGCTTGATCCACACCAGTGAAACCTGAATGAAAAGAAGAAGCAGAATATGTTGAGCACAACTTATGACAGACGAAACAGGTACCATACTGATATACTACAGGGTCCCACTTAATGGTACCTGCACCTTGTCGTGGTGGTGGGGCTCGAGTACCTCAGTGACCCCAAGACCTATGCTGGTGGTAGCATAGCTACCGGTAGGGCCTCCCTAGCCAGATTGGTCGAGGGGGAGAGGTCAGACTAAGACAGGTACCCTGGTCCTCCAGGTTGGGGGTTGGTCACAAGGCCGTAAAAAGGAAGATGTTTTGACACCTCGATCAAAGCCTCGGACAGACGGGCCTAACAGAAGGACCGAATGGAAGAGGAGAATTGAGGAGGCCATGGACCGAATACGGACCGGAGAGCCATAGAAGAAGAATCTATTTTAGTGCGGTTAAAATAAAACCATCTTAAAAAAACATCTCAGAATTTGGCACACTTTCTCTAGAATGAAGGAAGACTGTGATTAGATTCCTTTGGGTTAGGTGCCCAACACACTGTCCCTGAATTAAAAATATGGGTCATGCATTGTTGTGCATCATTCCGCACCAGACATTATTATCTTCTGCATTTATCACCTTCATTATTGAGCTTTATTTAATTCAGTTTGGATGTCAGAGGCACAGCAGCACTTACAGAATAGCAGAATTTACTGTAAAAATACCCAGCCTTAGATATCTTAAACTGTCAATAAAAATAATTTTTCTTTCCAGTACACAGCGTTAATTTGCCAGAAAAGGGATACTTGTTCTTCCTCATCAACCCCGAATGTATTTCTAAATCCAGCCTTTCAACAGCAACATCAACAGAGAATTCCTCATACTAAGAAGCCCAGTCATAACTAAACATGCATCATGTAACAACAGATAGGAACCCATTATCTTTTAAAAGGAATATTAACAGTAAAGGTTTGGCTGACCATGCCATATTCAGCAAGGTAAATATAAAAAGTTTAATTAATGACAACATTTGCACTACGTCAGTCTCCCTTACTAACATGAAAGGGAATGGCCATCACCGCCAGGAGAAATGCTACCTCCACACACAAAATGACGACAACAACAAAAATAATAATCACCATTTTAATACTGTGTAACACTTATGACTGGCTACAGGCTGGGCGACGGGGGTTCAATCCCCGACAAAGACAGAGGATTTCCTTCTAGCCTCAGCATCCAGACTGGCTGAGGCCCACCCAGCCTCCTGTCCAATGGGTACCGGGGTCCTTTCCCAAGGGTAATGCACAGCTGGGGGATGCTGCTGACCACTCACCCCTTCTAGTGCCGAGGTTGAGAATGAGTAGGAGCTATACCACCTCTCCCATAAGTGCCAACATTGGCATGTAACGGGATGGCTTTGCTTTACTTCACACATGAATACAGTGTATTGAAGACAAAGAGATGAATATTCACATCACAAAGTCCTGAGCTTACCTTTAATACTGCCTTGCCTCGCCTTCTTATAAAGCCCCTTCACATCACGCTGCTCACATACATTTAGTGGTGTATCCACAAATACCTCAAAGAATGGAAGGTCACTGTCTTTATGAATCTTTCGTGCCATTTCTCTGTCCTGTTAACAAAAGTAGAATGTCTGAACATAATGAACAAATGAGATTACCACCAGTGCAATGAATGTTGTCCTTTTAGCTTTTAAATTTGGGAATGTCTTTATGTAGGTAATTTTGATCTTAATTAAACTTTGAAATAAAACAAGTCCATAAATATCTATATTTGGCACAATACTGTAAAGGATTAGCTTCTTAAAATACTAACAATTTAATAAATTCTTCTCAGGCTACCGGCCGTGTAAGGTGACTTAATGAAGAAAACACTGTTTCAAGAACCATCTTCGACCTCGTCCTCAGGGTACGGCTGGTAGCCCAAGAAGAATTTATTACACTTTGCCTCCGTGAAAGCTTCAGATCATACATTACTAACAATTCACTTCAGTAAAAGATGGAATTATTAAAAACTCTATTAAAATTGATAATGTTTTCCACTGCACTTGAATTAACTAAAATAATAATATTTGAAATAATTGTCCACTGTTGATTTCCCTTTACATCTTTTCAGTTTTGTCTGTCCTTAATTCACACTGGCTTTCACAGTACACACTAACCATTGTAACGTCCATTCCTCATGTTCCTCCTTCATGACAGGACGATGGTAAACTTCCAGAAAACCTTTTATTTTAAAAACGCACTATCGTCACAAACTTTTAGATTTGAGAGGTAATCCACTGCTCATACTATCTGCACACTGACTTAGAAACATGTGATATCAATCGACGCTGCTTCACCTCCAGAAACAACAAATGGGCTGGCTGGTTGCAGCAATTTGTAAATAAAGAACTTGAAAACCATTCTGGATCCTATGAGTCATTCCCAGTTATTTCATCAGCTTTGTAATTCTCTGGCTGTGTAGGTTAGTGTAGTCAAACTCATTACAATGTCATCCACACAATGCAGACCCTTGGGTTTTCCCATGTGTACATACCTCAGAGCTCGCCCAGCCCTCTAGATGGCCAAGCCTTTGGGTGCATAGCGAGAGCAAAGATATGGATTTTGAAAACCTGGGAAAATGCATGGGAGATGAAGCCTGAGGGTGAAGCCCCCAGAGTGGCAAGGTGCAAAAATGCTGGGGTAAGGCTAGGTCTGTAAAGCTGCAAGGGGTGTCAACCATAGCCAGGAGAAAGAGTGGGGTAAAATGCCTGGGGATTTCTTTAGGGGGTGCAGGTCCCAGAGGTGGCCTAATCCCATGTGTAGCCAAGTCTGTGGTGGGCAGCCCAGGTGTTCCCATGCCTTGGGTGATCTAACCTGAGATAGTAGATGCTCAATGGTTTCAAACCTTGGGAAAGTTAGGGGGGGTTTAAAACTCTGGAGAGCAAGCCCCAAAGTCAGGCAAGCCAAGGGAACAAAGGTCATGGGGTAAAGAGCCCCACCAGGACAAAATCTGTAGTGGGCGCTCCTGGGGTGGGGGAAACCCTCAAGAGTACAACCCTTGGGTTTGCTGCACCATTTGGGGAAGCTGCAGGCTTTGCCTAGTTCACAAGAGGTGTATAAAACCATGCATTCAATACACTGCATGGTACTCAAGTTTTCAAGATCATATGAGGTGGATAAAAATGTGACAGGCAAAAATAGTCAGGTTCATAAGGTATTCTTGGCTCAAATTTTGTAAACTCATACCATCATGAAGAGATGAGAACAATGGAATTTATTTGCCACAAGCAATGGATAAGACATGAAATCGTATTGGTAAAACATTTAGCTCTCTGGAAAGCCTTCAAAAACAGTACAATGTCATGATCTACAGATTTATTGATATTTATAACTTTGCCAAAATCTAGTGAAAATATAAGTTTTGAAGGAATTACTAACATTCAACAGACGCTAAAAAAAATATGAATTTGCTAGTACAGTGTGAAGAATGTGTGTGAAAACCACAGGTTTGTTCCAGCCAAGAAGACCAAGGTGGATATGCAAACATTCGCGATTTACCACGCAGCGGCAGGCCAGAGTTAGCGAGGACGGACGCCAATGTTGAGAGGGTGAACAACATGATCATGGCGGACAGACGATAACTGTTAAACAATTGTCACTCCGACTGGGCATTGCAGAAGCCAGTGTGTGCAGAATATTATAACAGTTGGGATTTTCGAAGATCTGTGCGAGGTGGGTCCCGCGGCCCGGACGCACGTCAGTCTGAGAACCATGGAGGCGATCACAAAATTAAGGTGGACAGTGTTGCCACACCCACCATAGTCCTGATCTGGCACCGTCAGATTATGACCTGTTGGTAAACTGAAAGACAGTATTCGTGGGACAAAGTTTGAGGACGATGACTCCATTGTGGCGTCTCTGAAAAAGTGGCTCAAAAGCGCTGATCCAGGGTTTTACCGTGCGGGCATACACGCCCTTGCTCCGAGGTGGCGTAAGGCAGTTGAGAGAGATGAAGACTGTGCAGAAAAAGTAAAATTTCGTTCCTAAAGGCTGTACCTATCCACTGTGCGAATAGCAAAGTTGTGAAATAAAAATTTAATTTTTAAACAAATATGGTACATTACTTTTGGAGTGGCCCTCGTAACTAATTAACTTCATGAAGCAGAGTTTTTATTGAGAAATGAATAGTCAAACTCATCTAGTCGAGAAATTTCCCAACTTTTATGGAACCTGAATGTTAAGTACTGTGTTCACAAGAACTCATCATTGGTCTCTATCTTGAGCCACAGAAATTCAGCCCATACACTCCATTCTATTTCCTTAAATTCAATTTTAATATTATCCTTCTATGTGTGTCTAGGTGTTCCATGTATTATCTTCCCATCAAGCTTCCTAACCAAAATTTTGTATACATTCCTCATCCCTCAGTTATTTATAATGTATATGAAGCTAACTCACATCATAAGGTCAAATGATCAAATTAATTATGTCTCCTTCATATCTTCTTCTTGTTCATCTTAAAGTGCCTATCCATTCCAGATGTTGGCGATCAGTATAGCAATTTGAGCTTTACTGGCTGCTACTTGAAACAGCCCTCCAGTGGCCATCGAGAACCAAGTTTTTAGGTTCTGAAGCCAGGAGATTCTTGGCCTGCCAGGTCCCATCTTTCCAAATACTTTTCCCGTATCTATCACTATTTCTCATGATATGACCAAAATATTCCAACTTTCTCTTTTTTATGGTGTTAACAACCTCAACGTCTTTGCGGAGTTTCTCAAGAACATTCTTGTTGGTTACACTGTCAGTCCAGGAAATTCTGAGAATACGTCGGTACAACCACATTTCGAAGGCCTCCAACTTTTTTTTTAAGAAACTTTGGTCAATGTCCACGATTCAGCGCCGTATAAAAGCACGGAGAGAATATAACATCTGAGTAGTCTTAATTTGGTGTTTAAGTTTAAGTCTCTACTCCTGACCATTGATTCCATTTTGATGAAAGTGGCTCTGGCTTTTTTAATAAGGCAATTTATTTACAAGGAGTGATCTCACTGGTCATTAATTGTGTTGCCCATGTATGTATATTTCGATATGCTTTCTATTTTTAATTATTAACAACTAGCTGACCGGGTAATACAGCATTTTTACTGACGACCATGAGCTTCGTTTTTTTTGATGTCAAGATCTAAGCCGTGGTTGGTACTGGCCTTCACAATACGATCCATCAATTCTTGGAGACCTTCCAGAGAGTCGGCAAACACTACAGTATCGTCCGCGTACCGAATGTTATTTAATCGTTCTCCATTCACAAGCACTCCAGCGTTTACATTTTCCCATGCTTCTTCGAATATGTGTTCATAACACAGTTTTTTATTAAAATACCTGATAAAAAATTCAGAATAAATATGTAGACATTTTTACAATCAAAACACTGTCAACTTGTAAATACTTTTGAATTACCATCACACATGATAAAAATGTACTTAAGTAAGATTTGAGGTTTTCACAGTGGTGAGTATGAAGATTTCTGTCTTCTGGGTTGTTGCGCTGTGTAGTCTGGTCGATATCGACAGCGCAACAACCCAGAAGACAGAAATCTTCAACTGTACTTAAGTTGCCAAATTTCAACTGAAATACACAAAGTTACTTAAAACATGTGGGCATATTTATACAATCTTAACAAGCTGGATTTCTACAATGAAGCAAGTAATAAGAAATATATATATATTACCAATTATCATGTTGTTTTTTGTACTTTATGATAATGACGACAAATACTGTATTCATATTTCAAGCCTCCGCTCCACTGCACAGCACTCCGGTTCACATTGCTGCCATGTCGGCATTATGTTTGTGGTATGATCCATATCAAGTTTCATGAACTTTGGAAGGTTCAGTGGCTACTAGTATGGCCAAACACAAAGGCAAATACAAATTGTTAACAAGGCCAATAACTAAACAGCTTTCCTTATGCAACGGCACATGAAGATAATTTCCTTCCGTCCTTGAAAATTATATAAAGAACATCTCTGTCAATTCATGAAGCACTCCTTCCAATTATATAATTGTAGTGAAAGAGTATTTCCGACATGTCATCAGGCCATTTTACGTTTAGTCATAGTGCTTTAGTGTAAATTGAGCACTTGACTTAGTGTCCAATCTCATAGAGGATATGGGATAAGTTCTGTATCAGAGCAGTGAGGAAATAGGACAATAAAGATACAGCAAACTATGGCAGCTGTAAATACCTAATTTAAAACAGCATTTTGACAATAATGCCAAAGATCATCAAAATAATACGATATTAATCACCATGTATTCATTTGGGTCTGATAATTAGTTGCAAAAAAAAAAACAATTTCTTTAATCCATAGAGTATTATCACAAAAACCCCACCTGCACCTTGTCGTGGTGGTGGGGCTTGAGTACCTCAGTGACCCCAAGAGCTACTGGTAGGGCCTCCCTAGCCAGATTGGTCGAGGGGGAGAGGTCAGACTAAGACAGGTACCCTGGTCCTCCAGGTTGGGGGTTGGTCACAAGGTTAACAACCTTGCACCGTAAAAAGGAAGATGTTTTGAAACCTCAATCAAAGCCTCCGACAGACGGACTGAATGGAAGAGGAGAATTGAGGAGACCATGGACCGAATACGGACCGGAGAGCCATACAAGAAGAAGAAGATTATCACAAAAAAGTTTAACTGAACAATAGCGATTTTCATTGGAAAATTGACAGATCGTGAGGAGGTGATAAACCACCGCAAATGGCTGGTGAACTATAATGTCTTGAGGAAATAAATTATACAACTAATAAAAAAATGTCATGTCGTATTACCTCTGCAAATGGAGAAACAAAACTGCAGAGAGAGACAACTCCACTGTCAGCAAACAGTCTGGCCACCTCTGCCACTCGTCTGATATTTTCTTCTCTATCTTCCTTGGAGAAGCCGAGATTCTTGTTGAGGCCTGTTCTGATATTATCTCCATCGAGTCCGTAAGCAGGGATACCACGTGAAACCAAGAAAGCCTCCAACTCAAAGGCTATTGACGTTTTACCAGCACCTGACAAACCTGTTAGGAAAACATACAAAAAATTAAACCAAGCAAGAAATATAATTAGCTGAGATTCTTAGGATTAAGGAATAACATACCTGGTAAGCATTCTTTCATATACTCAAATCGAAATTAATACTGCAATCTTCATCACACAAGACAAATTCAACAGAGCAGAACCTACTTTTTAATAATCATTCTCTCAGAGCCATCAGTGACGTTACAGCCAGGCCATCATCTCCAACTGAACAAATTTCACAAGCTTCAGTCCACCCAGCATGCTGACGGCAACAAACAGTTCGTAAGGCAGGATAACCATGATTAAGAATCAACAGTAACTGGCCTTTGTTCCCCTGTTTAGGGGTCTAATTATTGTCCAAGGTGTTGATATAATGAGTAACAAAGAAATATCAATATTACTTCAAATTAAAGTACGAAAAATAAAGTAAAGCAATCAAACATATATGTGGAATAATCAAAATAATATTTTATTACATCGTATGAATAAATATGTGTAAAATGCACTTAATTTATGCTCAAAACTTTATATGGGTTCTTAAGGAGATAAAGAAAGGAATATAAATTGTAGAATTAAAATGCATTTACTGTCCTGCACTGCTTTGATTGTCTTATTTTCTAGATTGTCTCAGTCTCCTCCATTTAACCATTATAAAATATGAGACAAAGAACACAAAACCATACAGGTCTTCAGGTGCATTTCTCCATTCTCCTTTTAGTTCATTGCTTACAGATACAAATATTCTACAAAACATCTAATTTGTACTTATTTCCAACTTCAATATCTTTGTAAGACTTGAGGTTCTCACAGCGGTGAGTATGAAGATTTCCGTCTTCTGGGTTGTTGCACTGTGTAGTCTGGTAGATGTTAACCAACGTTTCGGAGGTCATACTGCCTCCGTCATCGCCCTGATGATGGAGGCAGTATGACCTCCGAAACGTTGGTTAACATCGACCAGACTACACGGCGCAACAACCCAGAAGACGGAAATCTTCATACTCTGATGGCGGAGGCAGTATGACCTCCGAAACGTTGGTTAACATCGACCAGACTACACGGCGCAACAACCCAGAAGACGGAAATCTTCATACTCTGATGGCGGAGGCAGTATGACCTCCGAAACGTTGGTTAACATCGACCAGACTACACGGCGCAACAACCCAGAAGACGGAAATCTTCATACTCTGATGGCGGAGGCAGTATGACCTCCGAAACGTTGGTTAACATCGACCAGACTACACGGCGCAACAACCCAGAAGACGGAAATCTTCATACTCTGATGGCGGAGGCAGTATGACCTCCGAAACGTTGGTTAACATCGACCAGACTACACGGCGCAACAACCCAGAAGACGGAAATCTTCATACTCTGATGGCGGAGGCAGTATGACCTCCGAAACGTTGGTTAACATCGACCAGACTACACGGCGCAACAACCCAGAAGACGGAAATCTTCATACTCTGATGGCGGAGGCAGTATGACCTCCGAAACGTTGGTTAACATCGACCAGACTACACGGCGCAACAACCCAGAAGACGGAAATCTTCATACTCTGATGGCGGAGGCAGTATGACCTCCGAAACGTTGGTTAACATCGACCAGACTACACGGCGCAACAACCCAGAAGACGGAAATCTTCATACTCTGATGGCGGAGGCAGTATGACCTCCGAAACGTTGGTTAACATCGACCAGACTACACGGCGCAACAACCCAGAAGACGGAAATCTTCATACTCTGATGGCGGAGGCAGTATGACCTCCGAAACGTTGGTTAACATCGACCAGACTACACGGCGCAACAACCCAGAAGACGGAAATCTTCATACTCTGATGGCGGAGGCAGTATGACCTCCGAAACGTTGGTTAACATCGACCAGACTACACGGCGCAACAACCCAGAAGACGGAAATCTTCATACTCTGATGGCGGAGGCAGTATGACCTCCGAAACGTTGGTTAACATCGACCAGACTACACGGCGCAACAACCCAGAAGACGGAAATCTTCATACTCTGATGGCGGAGGCAGTATGACCTCCGAAACGTTGGTTAACATCGACCAGACTACACGGCGCAACAACCCAGAAGACGGAAATCTTCATACTCTGATGGCGGAGGCAGTATGACCTCCGAAACGTTGGTTAACATCGACCAGACTACACGGCGCAACAACCCAGAAGACGGAAATCTTCATACTCTGATGGCGGAGGCAGTATGACCTCCGAAACGTTGGTTAACATCGACCAGACTACACGGCGCAACAACCCAGAAGACGGAAATCTTCATACTCTGATGGCGGAGGCAGTATGACCTCCGAAACGTTGGTTAACATCGACCAGACTACACGGCGCAACAACCCAGAAGACGGAAATCTTCATACTCTGATGGCGGAGGCAGTATGACCTCCGAAACGTTGGTTAACATCGACCAGACTACACGGCGCAACAACCCAGAAGACGGAAATCTTCATACTCTGATGGCGGAGGCAGTATGACCTCCGAAACGTTGGTTAACATCGACCAGACTACACGGCGCAACAACCCAGAAGACGGAAATCTTCATACTCTGATGGCGGAGGCAGTATGACCTCCGAAACGTTGGTTAACATCGACCAGACTACACGGCGCAACAACCCAGAAGACGGAAATCTTCATACTCTGATGGCGGAGGCAGTATGACCTCCGAAACGTTGGTTAACATCGACCAGACTACACGGCGCAACAACCCAGAAGACGGAAATCTTCATACTCTGATGGCGGAGGCAGTATGACCTCCGAAACGTTGGTTAACATCGACCAGACTACACGGCGCAACAACCCAGAAGACGGAAATCTTCATACTCTGATGGCGGAGGCAGTATGACCTCCGAAACGTTGGTTAACATCGACCAGACTACACGGCGCAACAACCCAGAAGACGGAAATCTTCATACTCTGATGGCGGAGGCAGTATGACCTCCGAAACGTTGGTTAACATCGACCAGACTACACGGCGCAACAACCCAGAAGACGGAAATCTTCATACTCTGATGGCGGAGGCAGTATGACCTCCGAAACGTTGGTTAACATCGACCAGACTACACGGCGCAACAACCCAGAAGACGGAAATCTTCATACTCTGATGGCGGAGGCAGTATGACCTCCGAAACGTTGGTTAACATCGACCAGACTACACGGCGCAACAACCCAGAAGACGGAAATCTTCATACTCTGATGGCGGAGGCAGTATGACCTCCGAAACGTTGGTTAACATCGACCAGACTACACGGCGCAACAACCCAGAAGACGGAAATCTTCATACTCTGATGGCGGAGGCAGTATGACCTCCGAAACGTTGGTTAACATCGACCAGACTACACGGCGCAACAACCCAGAAGACGGAAATCTTCAATCTCTTTCCTTCACTCAGAGTAGCAGACCAAGTTATGAATATATACAAACAATTTGTAGAATTACTGCTTTATATCTTACTTTGAGATCATGTTTCAAAGTTAAAAATATGAATACAAAGAAATCAACTTATAAAACTGGCATAACCCTGCTTATAAAATATGAGAATCAGAAAGTAAAGATTATGGAGAATAAGAATACAGAATTTTGTAAATTTCGTTATTGCAAATAAAGTCTCCTGTAACGTACGACTCGGCCAATAAGGAAATGTCGTGACTGGTGATAAGGATGGGATAAAAATTTATAAGTTGCAGGAAGTTTACAAAACATGTTCTTTTTAAACATTTTTCCTCAGAAAATATGAACAGTAATGCATAAACTGCCGATTCTCAGAAACAGAAAAACTCTGTACATTCTGAAAAAAGAGACATATTTGGTCTCACCTCAACACACTAAGTAGTTCTGTATATCTGAAGTGATATTAGAACTTATGTTTCAGAGCTTACTTCTTTTGAAGAAGCTGGCTTACCAACAAGACTGAATAATTATGACAAGGTGGGATAAAAATTTCTTTTAACACCAAAAACTGCAACAACAAAATAAAAAATAAAGTAAAACTTAGCAATGGCTTCACCTTCAATGAGTTACGTGTGGCAGTGCCATATTTACCTTCAGATTAATCTGATTTTGGCTACTAACAAGTCACTTCCAGACCTATATTACTAACTGACTATCCACTAACAAAGTCTCTCAAAATTCATCAAAAGTATAAATCTGTAAAAAGTGAAGACATACCACACATACAATATTTTAACTTGGTTCACTAACATTCATAGAATTTGTTTAAAAGGCAAAACCTCAATAAACACCAAGTTCCGTTATCTACATGCATTTAAGTAAAGAAAAATGCAAATCAGCTGAGATAGCACCACAAGGTTGTCTGGTTTAATATGACACTTTAGAAACCTTATCTGTTTTCAGAAAATGTAGGCCTTCTGACTACCAGTGGCATGAAGATATCCGTCTTCTGGGTTATTGCGCTGTGTAGTCTGGTCAATGTTAACCAACGTTTCAGAGGTCATACTGCCTCCGTC
>NW_019059756.1:249266-267691 GCF_000696155.1 Zootermopsis nevadensis
AAATATATATAAATATATATAAAATTAGAAAAAAAATATAAAAAATAAAATATATATAAAAATATACAAAAAATATATAAGATTAGCAAAAAATATATAAAAAATAAATAAAATAAAATATATATAAAATATATATAAGATTTGCAAAAAATATATAAAAATAAATAAAATATATATAAAAATATATAAGATTAGCAAAAAATATATAAAAATAAATAAAATAAAATATATATAAAAATTTATAAAAAAATATATAAAAATATATAAGATTAGCAAAACTTCACATTATTAAAATCAGTTACCATACATTATTTCAAGAGCAGTCACAGAACCATTTATTTTCTGGATAGAGGAAAACAGGATAAAATGCATACCCAAATTTGTCAGTATGACAACCAACAGCTTGACTATGGGGGTAGATGTCTCTGCCAGTAGCTGACCTTAAGGCAAACACACACAGAGCGTGATATTTCTTTTCAAGCCTGTGACCTGAATTACTTTTTTAGATAGCACGCGTTGTAGCAGAGTTGACACGAAGGCTAAGGCCCGCGGGCCGCGTTAAAGATTTACAATATTTTAGCATTTTGTTTAATTCAAGACAGTAGTCTGTTTGATGTGCAAACAAAGAAATAAAGAAGAAACGAAGTGCGTAATGTCTCTAACGTGGAGAGATCAATATGCTTGGTGAACCATTACACTAGCCTCGACCTCGGATCTAATTTTCTTTTAAGCTGGTGGTAATACAGCGGCCAGCAACCACGACGAGAAATTATATCCCGCTCGAAAGGCTACCCGTGTCTGCCCTGAAGGTTAAATCGTTGTTTCTGAGAGGGCGCTCGAGACCTGGAATTTTCAAAGCAGTGAATATTTACGATTTGAGGTTTTCACTGCGCCGAGTCTGTAGACCGTCTTATGGGTTGTTGCGCAGTGTAGTCTGGTAGAAATTTACCGACGTTTCAGAGGTCTCTGCTGCCTCCATCATCGCCCTGATAGTCTGGTAGAAGTTTACCGACGTTTCAGAGGTCTCTGCTGCCTCCATCATCGCCCTGATAGTCTGGTAGAAGTTTACCGACGTTTCAGAGGTCTCTGCTGCCTCCATCATCGCCCTGATAGTCTGGTAGAAGTTTACCGACGTTTCAGAGGTCTCTGCTGCCTCCATCATCGCCCTGATAGTCTGGTAGAAGTTTACCGACGTTTCAGAGGTCTCTGCTGCCTCCATCATCGCCCTGATAGTCTGGTAGAAGTTTACCGACGTTTCAGAGGTCTCTGCTGCCTCCATCATCGCCCTGATAGTCTGGTAGAAGTTTACCGACGTTTCAGAGGTCTCTGCTGCCTCCATCATCGCCCTGATAGTCTGGTAGAAGTTTACCGACGTTTCAGAGGTCTCTGCTGCCTCCATCATCGCCCTGATAGTCTGGTAGAAATTTAACGACGTTTCAGAGGTCCTTGCTGCCTCCATCATCATCCTGATGATAGAAACAGCAATTACCTCTGAAACGTCGGTAAACTACCAGACTACACGGCGCAAGAACCCAGAAAACAGCCATCTTCTGGTGTAAATATGAATTGTAGTCTTGTGGTTGTCGACGTTTCGGAGGAAAACTCCACAGGTTCCCCGAAACGTTGGTAAAAACTTGGAAGGCTGCAATGTGTTCCTGCACGATAACAAGCTACCAACGGAAGGGAAAATGGTTGAAACGTGAAGCCTGAACAACAGCAGAACATCGAGACGAATACGAGTTATGATCTCAGACTAATTTAAAATGGCAGCTAATTGACACTGGTATACTGGGTCACATCCTGACTTCCAGTTTTATAATGCACTCGACTTCATTCGGGCGGTGAAATTAAAGTTGAGATGGCAATTATCACAAGCGTTACAAACTTCACTGTACATTCAATGCTGCTTATAGTCGGCGCAGTAGTTTTTGGCCGGTGGAATTTTCAAGGGGAAGGCTAGGAGCGAGTCTCTTGTGCGGCAGTGAGGAGCCCAAACAAAAGAAATACGCTGACCGTGCCACCACAGGTACACAGGGTAGGCCCGCCCGCCAGCTCCGCTAGCTTCTCCGCCGGCCAAAAACCACTGCGCCGACTATAGTACGCGACAGTTCATTCATACTGATATCACCGAATGGCAAACCAGACGCAATAAATGTCACGGAAACATCCTACTCACTTCAGAATTAATCTGTGTTACCTATAGATAACCTAATTTGACGCTTGCTTGCTTTAAGGCATGTTATGTTGTCTAAACCAGTGGTATTCAACCTGGGGTACGCGAAGACATCTTTAGGGGTACGTGAAATTTAAAAATATAAATATATTATTTTATGATAAACACTGAATAATCAGTAATGTAATTTATTTAATTTATTTTAGATGTAGATTATATACTATGTATAACTTGAATTATACACCGACTTTGGGGGTACAAAGTTGAAGAGAAATTATATCTGGGGGGTTTTATTTTACCACCGGGGGTACGCGAAGACATCTTAGGGGGTACGTGAAATTTAAAAAATATATATATTATTTTATGATAAACACTGAATAATCAGTAATGTAATTTATTTAATTTATTTTAGATGTAGATTATATACTATGTATAACATGAATTATACACCAACAACTTTGGGGGTACAAAGTTGAAGAGAAATTATATCTGGGGGTACGCGAACAAAAAAAGGTTGAATACCACTGGTCTAAACTTGAGAGCAGTGACGCCGGATGTCAGAATGTTTTAGTTAGAACTGCCGCTACAATTATCCATTATTTATATGAGTATCTATTGCTGAAAATGTTAATATAGCGTAGCATGGCTCATATTTGCCATTTTTGCTAGAAGTTAAAAGGGGAAAAAAAAAGACTATGAGAGAAGAGATAGAAGACGATAAAGAATGGAAGGGATAACGAAACAAAACAGTGTCCATTGAATTTCAACAGGGTTTCCTTCTCATTAGTTGGTAATCTGCTCTAAACGCGTGTCTGATATGAGTTACAGTCGAAGAGCTGTGTTTCCAAACACTACGTTACTCAAATGTTTGTTTGAAACTGTAATTCCCCACTAATTTGCACTATTTAAAACATTTCATAAATTAACATCACATCCGTTTCAGTTATTATTCACTGTTTTCCTTCATTTATTAATCATCTGACTTAATTAATATTGAGAAATGAGAGATAAATACTGTGAATGAATAAAAAATTAGCAAAATTATCTACTGTAAGATTTCCACAATGCTAAATCAATTTCAGATACAACTTGGGAGCTTGTAGATTGATTACCCCCCCCCCCCACCGAAAAAACACTTTTAGTGAAATTAACTACGAACTGGTATTAATTTCCTCAAATCTAAGAAACTGTAGTTTTAATGCTAAGTCGCTACTTAACCTCACGAGAATCACACCAAGGGACATATTCCACAGAAGTGTGAAATAATATTCTACAATTTACTACAACTTTGAAGATCTTGTAAAATTCTGTTCCACAGATAAAGACTTCACACCAATAATTACAAGTGACATCATCATCAGAGTACAAAATTAAAACCCCGGAACTGAGTAACTACGCGCCGACTCTGTTAAAGCCTCGTTTACTGGAACTAGGAGCAGAAAGCAGACGACACTGGTCACTACGCGGTTGACAATGTTGCCAAGTGTCGGCAGCGAACATCGTCATCTGGCGTCGGCCTACGAGCCCTGCAAAGAGTTGAGCGAGGCAAGATCACTTACTACACGGGGAACATTGAAATTTCACTTTCCAGGGAAACATCTCCAACAAAGGAAAACCAAGTCGGGTGACGTGAGTACAAAATATGCCGCGCTATATGAGAGAGCACCGCCACGGTGGTCTAGCGGTTAGAACGCTGTCCTTGTAATCCTGTGGTCTCGGGTTCGATTCCCGGCGGTGCCCGAATTTATAACTTGTGTTGGGCAAGGCCGTGGTCTAGGCAACACGGAGTTTTCCTCCGGGGGCTTCCCCGGTTTCTCCGTGGCATCCCAACAATTACTCCATTCACACACAGAAGAAGACAATGGCAAACCACTTCTGGATCATCTCCCAAGAACGTATATGAACAGGTCCCAGTCCGAGAAAAGGATGGAAGGATCCTGTTCATATGGACCTGTCATCAGACAGAACACTAAATAAATAAATAAAAAAATAACCTAATTTCATGAATGAAAGAATTACGCCGTGGTCCGTCCGAGAGGCAAAGTTGACGTCAACTACCGACGTTGTGCTTCTTGTAGGTTCCGGTTCTGGCACTTTGGGGAGTGGAAGGATGTCCTGGTTGACGACAGGCTGCCTACATACAGGGGCAGACTGGTCTACACTCATTGCACAAACCCCACAGAATTCTGGGTCGCTCTGCTAGAGAAGGCGTACGCCAAGTAAGTGCTGAAACGTGTGGAAAAAAGTATATTGATAGTTCGTGAATGATTTCTCTTCATTCGTAAATACGTTTATTTATTGCACATGTAAATCTGTTGTTACACGAAGCTGAAACGATTACATAGAATCGTGTTCAAAGTGAAGGGTTTTAGGTATTTTTATTTTGATAACCTTGACTGTGAAGTCTGTGTTACTTAATTTTAGAGGATTCCCAGGACGTTGAATTGTTTAACGTCGGGTTTTCCCTTGACGTCTTTCCATGATCTGTGAGGTTTATTCGCCGTCGAGTTTTCCCAGTGATTCGTGCAGTTTATATATCTTGACGGTGCTGTACTTTTACAGAGGACAATTTACAGATGGATCTCTTGCTTTGTTCGATGTAGCTGGCATTAAAGCGTCCATTGTACAGGGTGATGCCGGTTGCAGGCTGTATGGCTGCTACGAGAGCCTGCAGGCGGGCTTTACCACACGGGCGCTGCAGGACCTCACGGGTGGCATCGTGCAGAGCTTCGGACTCAGTAATCAGGACCGGTACCTCACGTTTCAGGTGCTGAATAGCGCTGTGCCCCGTTCCAGTCTTCTTATCGCGAGCATCAACCTCGTAAGTTCCGAGTTCCGCTCTCCTAAGAGCAATTGTCCGCCTGTATTGCCGTTAGTACGAGGCGCGTCCCAAAAGTAAGTTTCCCACTCGTCCCACAGCTAGCAAACCTTATATTGAGCGAAGCGACTGTGCGTACGTGATAGAGCAATGACGTAGCATGGCGCATGCACTAACGGTACTTCCCGCGTTCTCACAGTAGCATCGTTGCAGCTGTTGAAGATGGAGATTCTTATTCCAGCTCCCGCCGACTGTGAAGTGCGGTCAGTGATAAAGTTTTTGAATGCACAGAGCATAGCGCCGATCGAAATTCATCGTCAGCTGTGCCGGGTCTATGGGCCTAACGTCATGAGCAAGCAGATGGTGCGTCGCTGGTGCAGACAATTTTCAGCGGCGGTGCCCGAATTTATAACTTGTGTTGGGCAAGGCCGTGGTCTAGGCAACACGGAGTTTTCCTCCGGGGGCTTCCCCGGTTTCTCAGTGGCATTCCAACAATTACTCCATTCACACACAGAAGAAGGCAATGGCAAACCACTTCTGGATCATCTGCCAAGAACGTATATGCTGAGGATTTTAAACAGCTTGGGTTTAAATGCAGAAGTGT
This sequence comes from Zootermopsis nevadensis, assembly GCF_000696155.1. The sequence continues at coordinate 254,862 of NW_019059756.1, forward strand.
GATGGTGGACGGAACGCAGCGATATTGTTGCTGTACTGTCAACACGTCTTGGTAAAATGCACGAAATTAGATAAGCTGACAGACCTCGTATATACAACTTAGACGAAAATTGGGTCAACTAGAACCATGGTTCATGTGACTGTCGGTAGAGGCGGTCGACTCATGCTGGCTCAGTCGTCAGGGCATATATTCCAGCGGGTAATGTGACTTTTCGCTCTAAATCGAACACTGACGACAACGAAATTAATTAAGAGGTGTTTTGAGAAGCTCCCGATTCTGTCCTTGTAACAGATAATACGCCAGCATCCTCTCAGATTTGCGGAGCTCCTGCGGTTAGTTAAAATAGACAAACAACAGTACAAAAGTTAAGAATTTGCCCGGCAGAGATGAAGTCAAAAGCGGTGTAGAAGAGTGACACATTGAAACTAACACATCCAGATTCTGACTCATGAATCAAGGCTTCCGCATGAATGGATTGTGTAAGACGAGACGAAAACTTAGAGGAACAAGAAATCAAGAGACTGCACGAGGCGACATTCTGGAATCGATCGTCGTGCACGTGAGGGAATTTACTTCGGACGAATCTACTGATGAAAAGAAACCTTAAGCATTTAAGTACAACTTTATATGAATCACTATTATTATTATTTATTTACTGAAATTGGGTTTGCACCTGGTGGCAGTGGTCCTTACACTACACAATTACAACAAAATACATATAATATAAACAAATACACTCCATAGAACACCCTACACACATCCATTAATTAATCACAATACTTTAGAGTAAAATATAAAGCCAGACCTCAGTACATGAAATTTTATCCCAAAGAACTTCGAGACTAAGACACTTCACTTCCCTTATCACCATCTAATCCCCACTTAATAACCCTTAGCTTGTAACTACTTTTCTGACCCTCTTTCTAAAGGTGCCTAATTTACAGGGGAAAGACTCTAGCATGCCTGTAGGTAATTGGTTCCAGCTTCTTATGGTCCTATTTACAAAGGAATATTTGCCAACATCCGTTCTTTGTTTCCTAGTCCAAATTTTCTGACTATGATCGTCCCTGTCCAGGTAGAATGGTTTTAGTAATCTATCCCCTATCGTTTTCGAATCCCGGCCCCCCATGTATGCTTTGAAAAAGGCGCACATTCGGGCTATCATTCTACGCTGTACCAATGTTTCCCAACCAGATTCGTTCGTATAATTTGCAAATTAAGCCGCTCTCTTACCTGCCCTTCCCTGTAAGGGTCCCAACACACAGCTCCATATTCAAGTATCGGTCTCACTAGCGACGTATAAGCTAAACGTTTCGTATTGTTATTTCGCTTTTTGAATATCCACATTACGAAATGGAGAGCCTTCCATGCTTTAATTAGTGTATAATTTACATGATCTGCCCAGCTCAGATCACTGCGAATAAGTACTCCTAAGTACTTAAAGCTAATACAGTTTTTAGCAGCAGTATTACAGCTAACTGCATGTGAAGTCTTGCAACGTTGCAAATTACTGCTCTCACGGCAGAACTCTGTTTTGTGGTTTTAACTTTCCAAAAGATTTTGGTCTCTCACCTTGAGGGTCTTTGGGAACAGAATGTTGAAGAGGATATTTGGACCTAAGAGGGAGAGAGGAGACTGCTGGGAAGGCGTACGTGGGAGGATAACATTAAGATGGACCTTAGGGAGTTATGAATCGGTGGAGAAAACTAGATGCAACCAGCTCAGAATAGAGTCTGATGGTGCTTTTGTAAACACGGTGATGAACATTCGGGTTCAAAGCCGAGCATGCAATTGGCTTTACAAAGAAAATCCTGTACCAATGAGTGAGAGAGTATAGTGCGAACCTTCGGTTCCCGCAATATAAAATCAATTCTGATTTTATAATACTTTAGCGACCACTATATTTGAATAAATATTGTGAAAGGAATGTTCCTGTAAGTTACTTATGGAAGACGTCCTTGGAGGATATGTAAAGTTTATCTCAATTCTGTTGTTATGCAATAAAAATTGACTAAAACGAAAAGCCGTATGGGGTCTGAGAAGGAATTAAGTGCAAGGTCATATATATATTGTTCGATTATAATGGTGTTCTAATATTAAATATCAGCAAAAAAAACTGTGTGACACAGCCCTGAGCCAGGTGTATCGATATCCAGTAACAACGAAAAAGGTTGCGTAAGACGCTTGTTAAATGTTCTTCTTCTAATTTTACCATTGTGACGGGTCTGAGAGCAACGTTGTCTCACGGAACTATCATAATTTTGCCTGAGCCTTTATCTTAATTGTCATTACGTAAACTTACCCGTCTCCTTTCTGAACTAAAATGTTGGGTTTTCACGAAAGTTCTTGCGTGATGATTTTTAATGCCGATAGAAAAAAACACTCCTACAATTTCGACAACATACTGAGAGGATACTCTGTGGGGGGCTACGAGCAGCTTCTGAGATGTTCTCAGAGACTATAAATGGTTATAACAGGTTTACATTTATCGATATCCGAAAATAAAGTGAGGCATGACCTAGTGGCCCCCCAAAAAAATAGGTCATGCACATACTTAGAAATGTTTGTAAGTCAGTTATAATCTCGCGACGACGGGGTATTTTTCTGACATCAACCTTGGACAGAATGCGCACCAAAGTTCTTTCCAAACCAAACTAAAAATAATAGTTTTTTAACATGTTTAAAACTACAATCAATATTTTAAAATGTGATCTGAGTGGATTCGACCGTATAACCGTCTACCAACGGTCCAACACATTAACCTACGACCTAAATTATATTCTGCTGTCGGATTATATTTTTGGAATTCGGTACCTAAACAACACAAGATTTGTAGAACTGTAAATCTTTACTTTAAGAGTTCTGTAAGGAACTCGATGTTTCTCTACATGAAGGTTTGATTTGAGCGTCAGGTAAACTGAGGAAGATACAAACGACATAAAAATTAGTATAGACTCGCAGTATAGTCGGCGCAGTAGTTTTTGACCGGTGTAATTTTCAAGGGGAAGGCTAGGAGCGAGTCTCTTTTGCTGACTGCACCGAGGAGCCCAAACAAAAGAAATACGCTAACCGTGCCACCTCAGATACACAGACTAGGCTCGTCCGCCAGCTCCACCGGCTAAAAACTAATGCGCCGACTTTACCAAACATCGGGGAAACCGGATTTGGTGTTTAGCTGACGGTCGGACAGGCAGGCCATGGCAGCCACACGCACAGGAACTTAATACACTCAACCAAAACTGCTTAGTCACAGAGACCACTGCCACACCTCAAGAGACCACAACGACGACAGGCTAGAAAGCTGTGCTTTCGGCCTCTGTAGAAAAAAAAAACACGTACAGTCAAAACTATGAGGGCTTACCGGAGAAGAAAATGATCGCGGAGCAGTGAAACCGAATCCACATTGAAGGAATGTTCTCGAAAAAAAAAGCAGCGGTTGGCAAGAATGCCCAAGTTCACGTTTCCCTCACTGAACGCAACAAATATGTAACAACACATCAAAAATAAATTGGACGGAACGTCAGTACAACTCTGTCCTACACAGGACAGCACAACACAGAAAAACATTTTTGTAGCAACCGAGTTCTTCGTTGCACGTTTTACAGTGGAACAGATAATTCGCAATTATTTTGCTTCGTTGTCCATAGAAAACAAAATACTGTAGCTACACACCTTCATTTGTTTCACTGTACAAAACTTAACCCTTCAATTCTGATAACATGGGAGACAAGATGTGGTGAAAAGTATTTGTAATCAATGTTCTGTTGAGAGGTAGACGGAAAATTGTATTATGTGATGGAAAAAATGGATGAAAAATTAATCAACTGTGAGGCTGAGTGAAATCAATAACAATTATTTTTGAAAAACAGTATTCATTTACTGAACCACTGTTGCAAAAATCATACACTTCGAACTGACTCTTTACACTTTCGCCATTACCGTTTTTTTAATTAGTGTCGCGCGGAATTCGAGCGCAATAAGGGCAGGCAATGCTGTCACGCCTTATCTTGAACTTTGATCTCAATTCTGTGAGCACGTAAGGTAATAACGTATCGCGTCTCAAGGTTGCAGTATATGTACCATTCAATACAAATCCTTTCTGTGGAAAGCGGATTAATCCAAATCAATCACAGCGCTGCTTTACACTATTCCAAAGTGACACGTTCTTAACATGTTTAACAAATAACCTTCAGAACAATGTGAGCACGTTCCTCGTGTCCTATTAAATTGGTTTCCCTACGACTTTTATCCGCCCAGGGACGTGAAGTGAGGCGAAGTGGAGCGGGCATCTCCTTCCAAAGGTCTGACTCCCTGCATCCTGCAAAAAGTAAAATGCCCCCAAACAAATGCGGAACATTTACCGTTGTTCTTTGTCCGACTGTGCCCTGCAGATAAAACGTGCTACACAAAACAGATACAAACAGATTGACGGAACCAACTTTGTCCTTGTTTGCATAACCCCTAAAAGCTTAAACAATCCCCGAGCAACGTAAACACCACGACCGCCGAATATCACACTTTCATTTAGCTATACATACATGAAAAACAAAGAAAATTATAAAAGAACGCAATTGGGGCACTTATGCTGCGAATCGAACTTTTTAATCCCCACACACGAACGACTAATACAAGTTATAACATTACATTTCGCAGAAAGCAATATTAGTAAGCACAGTTAACGTAATTAAGATAAATACAGATCGGACTCCTAAACTATTGGCTGGAAACGGCCATGTTGCAATCTACCGCCATCTATCTTCCACCGAGAAAATCACAACGACGGCGGAGTGATTGCACCAGTGTTTTTACTCGGTCGGTAAAAAGTTAACTACTATTCATCTGTACGAAACTTAACTACCTCACTCACTCACCACAATTCAAAACAAATAATTTTCGAAATTCTAGTATTCTAGAGCAACTTAATCCCCTGTCTGAGTAAAAATGTGTGTGTGAACTGATTTAACAAATCTTTATTTTCTAATATCCATTAGATGGAGCAAGGAAAGGGTCCTTCAAAACACACTTTTCTTTGAAAAAGCTACAAATATTCCATGTACGTACATGAATGTAGAGTTCTGTTACAAAATGAAATGGCCTACTGAAGCTCTTCTACATTTTGGCATCTTAGCTGTCATGAAATGAAGCCTCCTGTCAAATTACAATTTATGGTGCTTCTTTACATTTTGGGGGAAATGAGAAAAATTATTTTGAGATGTAAAAATCCACTTCTTTTTCCAGATTCCAAGAGCTACAGCAGTTACAAATCTACTTGTAACAACAGTAATTTAATGTAATTAATTATGACATTATAAACAAAAGATACTGCAATCCAGTTGAAAATTGCTGTACAGCTGGTAACATGAAGAAAAATGTACAGCATAATTATTTTTAAACCATAATGAAGCAAATTATATGTTCACAGGGAGGACAGAACAATGACTATCGTCATACTTCACAGTACATAATGAAAAAAATGTTCTGTAATCCACATTATTTTAATGTAAGAAAAGTCTTCTCTATACAGACCATGTATTTAGGAGTAGAAATCAATGATATTTTTCACCAGCATGGAAATCAGTTATGTAGTGTACATTCTTTAAGAATAACAAGTATTCCTTACAGTGAGTACAAAACAGTAAATGTTACTATTCATCTAACAAAAGAAACCAAATTACGCAGGGCATACTGGATTATAAGAATAACAGTACACAGTAAGAGCCTATGTACTCTGCCAGACACAAGAACTTAATTTTTGTGTGTACATAACATTTAACACACAATTCAGTGTTCAGAACACAAATTTTTACAGAAAGTCAAAGGGCTGTTATACTTACCCTATACAAAAAAGTCAACTATGTGGCAATATAAGAAAATCCTCAGAACTCTCTCTCATCCACACAAATTAAGAGAGAACACAAAAATAATAAATGATATATTTCACCTCACACAAAGAAATTATTACGTACTGCACATTTTTACTACTATCCCACAAACACCAAATGTTTGCAGAGAGTAATGAAAGACAAATTATGTATTATCAAGTGAAATGAAACGGTCACTCATCAGTGGGGACAGGCCAATGAAAATCATGGTATTCATTTGGCATACACTTTCACATATCAAACAGATTGGCTTTCTTTCCTTTAGTATTAGAAGCGTCACATTATACAGAACAAGCAATCCTCTGGTTTGCAAACTGGTCCTGGTGGTTTCCTCTCCTTGGCTTCATGACTCTGTACAATGCTGTGGCTTTTTCTTACATTAACTGTGGCAGGACCATCTGCAGAGAACCTTAACCACAACACCTGGGTAATTTCTAAGGATCTTGTCCTTGAAATGTGGTTGTTCTATTTCAACAACAGTGAAAGGTTTATTTATTCTTGACTCTGCAATCACTTATCTCCGATGTGATAAAACATATGAAACTTTCTTCCTCATTTCAATCAAAGTCCCTATCAAAGGACAGGAAGCTGTTCCCTATACACAGGAACTTCTGGTGAATTTCAGTGAAGAAACTAAACTGAATAAAACACCAGCAAACAGCCAACAAGTGGCAGTTATTATTTTAGCCTGTGCATCTACCTGATGTGCCCACTTTCTTCTGAGCTATCAGAGGTGAAAACTGTCAAGAATATACTGAAGAATAAATATGATGAAGATCCTCTTACCAATTCACTCATGCCATAGATTCACTGTTACATCAGCACCAAGGTTATGCACAGGAAGATTATAACAGGAGAGAAGCCTCTGATAGAGCATGATTGAGTGTGTAAGCGTAGGACACAACAGGACTTACAAATGTACACATTAAACTACAAAATTTGTATTAGTTGTTTTGTCTTGGTCAACTTTTAATGCCTTGTAGGCAAGTTCACTTTTACATCATCAAGGTGACTCTGTAGGAGAACCTTCTTGTGCTCTTCTTCAGTATTTGCTGCGGCGAGGTCAATATGTAATTCATCACAATATTTACACCAAATCTAAGATTAAAATCTGACCTAAAAACATCATCATATGTTTTGAAACATTTGTTTCTGCATTTTGTTCCTCATGCAATTTACACATCTTCTAAAGTGTTAAGTCAAGACTCAGATACACAGTCTCTGATTTACTTTTTCTGTAGCGACTACATTGTTTTGGGAAACTTGCTATGTAACCGCATACAGACCATCTAGTCTCATCACCAATAGTTTGACGACTTCTGACTTTATCTCTCAAATCAAGCAGAACCAAAACCCTATCTTTCATGATTCCCTGTGGAGTCCGAATCTGTCTTTGTGTTATCTTTGCATTATAGTAAATAAACTAAGCACAGTCTTTTGACAAACCTCGTCTCTCTGTACATTTATGTCCAACAGGTGTTTCAATGTGCACTTACATCCAGATGCAGCATTGCTCTTCCCAGGCTTCTGCCTTTTTGGTTCAAGAATGTCTCAGAGGAGCCAAAGCCAAGGACTGGCGATTTTGTACGTGACCGCACAACGAATTGGAAGAGTATGCCCCGATGCTTACATCGAGGTAGTGGTGTCTGGCGGCCCTAAAACTACGCCCTCTCTGTGCACTCGCCTACTACAGCAAAACAATAAAAAAAATTGAAGGCCAAGGCACTACCCTAAAATTAAACAAACAACAAAAATTGAAGACCAAGGCACTACCCTAAAATTAAACAAATTCTCTAACAATTAATATCAGTTCAAAGAACAATATGATACTGGACGTCAGCATCTCTCCATGTGCATAACCTACAAGGATGAAGCAAAAGCATGGCGGTATCTAAAGAAAAGTCAAAGGGGTATAAGATTGTTTTCAAGAAGTACCATTTTCTCCCGGGTTTTTATTATCTGCCACATGGTTACATCTAAGCCCCTCCTTTTCTTCTAGTAAGAAGTCATTTTCAGAGAAAAGTTCCATAGTTCCACAAAACTCCAGGATTTATGTACTCTGATGATGTCACAATAAATATTAGTATTTCGTCTTTATCTGTAGAACAGAATTTTACAAGAACTCTAAATTGTAAATTGTAGAATATTAGTTCACACTTTTGTGGAACATGCCCATTGGTGTGATACTCATGAGGGTCTGTTGGTTGTTTATGTAGTAGCTTAGTGTTAAAAACTATACAGTTTCTTAGATTTGAGAAATATTAATAGCAGTTCATAGTTAATTTCACCAAACTTTTTTTTGGGGGGGGGGATAGGGGTAATCAATCGCCAAGCTGTATGACAGAGAATGTGTAACTCTGTCTGTAAGCACATGCTGTTCAGTAACTTATGTTAATGAGCAAAGAGTAAATGTCAGTGTCACATTCTCAATTAAGTTCCTGGAATACCCTCGTAAAAGCAGTAATTAATTACTTACATAATAATGGCTGTTGTCACCTTAGAAGTAGTCTCCTTGAGTACCAACACACTTAGTGAGTCAGTGTTTCCACTGCTTATAATATAACTGCTCTTCTGGAATCTCATTAGGATTGTCATCACATGTCCCTGAATATTAACAATGTGTGCCCTGTTCAAAGTAGTCTTCAGTTTTGGGAATAGCCAAAAGTCATGCAGGGCCAAATCAGGTGAATATGGTGGATGGTTCAATTTCAGTATCAATATATTCGCCAAGAACTCCCAGGTACCGTCATGATGCAAGATCGAAGCATCGGGGCAAACTTCAGGTCTTCTCCAATAAACGGCCTCACGTAACATCGCAAATATTTCCTAATAACAATGCCGGTTCACTGATCGACCTTGTTCAACAAACTCACAGTAAACAATGACCTTGTTATAAAAAGACATTGTCTTCACATCTTCCTGACCCTCTTTAAATCTTTTATGCCACTCAAAGACATTTAACTTTTTCATAGCACCAGCAATGTAAGCCTCTTTTAATATCTGCAGAGTTCAACTTGAACTTTTGCCTAACTCTTCGCAAAACTTATGTTAATCCGACAACCTATAACTCATTTTTTCACCGAGACAAAAACACACTTGTATAACTACTGCCCTATTCGCTTCACCAACACACAAGACACAACCACAGACTTTTCATAACATGTCGCTACTTAGTTACTTCTGACCTGCTACTCAATGTGACATATGTGCAGGCATTCTAGGAACTTAATTGTCACACCACATATTATTTGTGCTGAGGGAAACAGATAAATTCTCACATTCTTCTGCAATCTGTTTTTCACTGGAATTCTGATTTAAAGATTCTGTGTTCAAATCTGACTTTGGATAAACAATGTCTATGCAAAAAACACATACTTTAGAAAGATTTCCGTCTTCTGGGTTGTTGCGCTGTGTAATCTGGTCGATATTAATCAACGAATATATATTCATCGCCCTGATGACGGAGGCAGTATGACCTCTGAAACATTGGTTAATATTGACCAGATTACACAGCGCAACAACCCAGAAGACGGAAATCTTCATTCTCACCGCTGTGAGAACCTCAAGTCTTACATACTTTACAAACATTTTTATTCCTTACAGTATACCTATTACTTATACAAAACATGAATTAGTACATTAGCCCTTGAAAGGGATGTTTTCATGACCTGATATATTTCGTAAGATGTCCAGTATCCATAAGTCCATGTTGAGACAAATTAGACCTGTGGTTAAAGCTCATAAACAAATAAAACAACCAGAATAATTTTTGTGTTGTATTTCTACCTCTCATTTTTGTATTCAGTACTTAAATCTTTAGAATACTTTAAATGATTCACTACGTAGTTATCCTAGAGCTTGTTAATTTTGAGGTAATGGCCTTCTATACCTGTTTATTTGCTGACCTGTGCAAGAGTCTATCTATATATTGTTCAGATTCTTACCAAACAAAGCACCTGATCAAAGCAATCCAGTCCAGCCTTTTGCATTCCCTCGGGCGTTCCTGACAGTCATAACTAAATAAAACCCTGTGCAATCATATTTTGAAATTGCTCTGAAAGTATTTTAAAAAATTCACAAATGTAAGTATGAAAAGACATTATTTTATGGCTGAGCTTGTTTCTCCATGAAAAACAAAAACAAATTAGCTGTATAATTGGAACATTCTAAGCTTTTTTTTACAAAGTGACGTACGTTTCAATTCACATAACATATATAAACTTAATGAAACTGTTATAAATCTTCCAGTTCTGAACTGAGTACTTCCTGGCACTTTTTATATTATGGTTATACCAACGCAACTACAGTGAGATTATTTTAGTGTAACCCACTAATTGCTAAACCTCTCAAGCAGAATAGACAGATGCCCATCATCTCACAGGGCCTACAGAGATTTGTACTGATAGCAGAACCAATAAACATGCAGCCTACTGACATTAAACATAAAATATCCCAATTACACCAGATACTGGAAGTTATCTTCATCGATTTGCTCAGATTCCTAGCACCAAAAAATCACTCTGTCAGCCAGATTAGATGGTTTCAATTCATGTGCTACTGGTATCTTATTCTTTTTCAGTTTGAGAAGTCCCTGTGGCAGTTTGTGCTGTTTGTCAGTCCTGTGCAAAGCATCTGAGGGACTTCTGCAAAGCATGCTCAAGGCTAGCAAAGAAGTCCTGTGGCAGTTTGTGCTGTCTGTCAGTCCTGTGCAAAGCATCTGAGGGACTTCTGCAAAGCATGCTCAAGGCTAGCATTAATTTAACCCAATTTCTCTTCAGTGAGCACTCAGCATTTCAATACATTCCAATAATGACCCTGTATTAATTAACTTACAATTCTATGAATACACCCAATTTCTCTTCAGTGAGCATTCAACATTTCAATACATTCCAATAATGACCCTGTATTAATTAACTTACAATTCTATGAATACTTCAATATCAAACTGAAACATTCTGAATTTTATCTCACCTTTTCTTGTAGAATCACTTTTCACGTATACATGAATACTTATTTCAAAAGTTGTAACACGTTCCATTTTAACACACCTGAGTGAATTAATGCTTATTATACTGGTCAATTACAGTAGGTGGTAAAGCACATGGAACTCAAGATATATTATTTGGCCAGATATAATACATATGCTTACATGACATAGCTACTCTGCAAATTTCTGGGGGTCTCAGACAGGACCTCACTATTACCTTCAAATGCCAAGGAACAAAACAGATCTTCTTCATACTTAAATTAATGTTTACATTCTTGATGTGCATGACAAATGTCCCCTAAAGTAGGTGATATTGTCTGGATATGAAGTGATGTATAAACAATTTGAGAATTAAGATTTCATGAAAAGGATTGTGTGCTCAGAACAGCCCTTTAATTTGTACTTACCGTTTTTTGTTTCTTAATAATTTCTTGATCACCAGGCATGACGATAACGATCGATCTTTATTAATGAACTATTCTCCAATTCCGATTTTAATTAATGAAAATTGATACTTTCTACTGAAATCTTGCTAAGCTTGAAATGTATTCCACATTAGCAGTCACTGACAACTGAACTCGAACCAGATAATGGGATTTGTAATTGGTGACCCAATTACATATTCAACTACACTCCCATGTCACAGTATTCCAGCATATGTTATTCTTCCCCCGGTCTGTTTCCTTCAGAACAGTTATTCAACGTAATGCAGGTGGCGTGTTGCAGTCCACAGAGCCAAGAATGCAATATCCGTATGACCAACATCAAGTATCAAGTGTATAATGAGCTTGATTACGTGTAATCACATTTTTTTATTTTTAAAAGTGCAGAGGTTCCGTACACTTATTAATCGCATGGCTACAAACCAATAGTGCAATGAGAACTGCATACTTTCATTTTTAATGTTCTGTTATTAGCACCGAAGAAGATCGAAGTGGCAGTGGAAATTCTGTCACTGAAAGAAAGAAAGAATTTGATATGTCATGTAATAACATTCTACCATAAATTAATACCAACATGTTCACATCCGATTCTTTACGAAAAGAAAGTGCTTGTTTGACCTAACAAGATTTAAAACTCACTCATAGACTTAAATGTGTTTGACCTAAGAGGATTTAAAACTCACTCATAGACTTAAATGCTATTTCTTACAATGGAGGAAAATAATTGCAAACTTCAGATACGTCACTGGAGAAGATATATATATATAGGTTAAGGGAAAGCAAAACGTCAAATAGTCTGTCTTAACATGTACAGTGCAACTAAAATCACTTCCCCCTTTTAATTTCGACAGATTTGGTGGCATTTTCATATAGTGTATTTTGTGAACCAAAGAAACTATAAAAAAAATACAGGCAACAACCTTAATCCCCACGCGCTACGTCTGCAGTCTAAACGTAATAATATAGCATTCAATAGCACACAAGGAAAGACTGGATTTTCCCTGTAAATCATCGCTTCCCAGTTTTCCCCATCCGACACTAGTTTGCGTTGTAGGTCTATGGTGAGCCGTGGTTGCGTTGCCTGTGCCTAGATTGTTCAAACCTTAATCCCCACGCGCTACTTCTGCAGTCTAAACGTAATTATATAGCATTCAATAGCACACAAAGAAAGACTGGATTCTCCCTGTAAATCATCGCTTCGCAGTTTTCCCCATCCGACACTGGTTTGCGTTGTAGGTCTACGGTGAGTCGTGGTTGCGTTGCCTGTGCCTAGATTGTTCCAATCCAACTTTGGCCACCGGACACTATGCGAAGTTGGTCAGTATAGATAATGCACCAACTCATGTGCAATTAAACGTTCAGTGTGGTATTACATGAAATGCGGTTTTATAAAGTGCGACCTTTTTATGCTCGGTGCTTTAAAACAAACCATTGTCTTATGAATTGTATGATTTAATAGACAGACAAATGAATTAAGGTTTTTGCCACTGATGATGACCTCTTGAGGTCGAAACGCGT
>NW_019059756.1:267983-282295 GCF_000696155.1 Zootermopsis nevadensis
ATAAATTCTGTTCTTTACCTTAAAATATTTTGTTTGAATTAAAATCTCGTAAAACATTAATTTACTCAGATTCATTAACAGTTGGGATGACCCATATTCCATTCTGCCCCTCAGCTGTGGAATTCTTTATTCCTGCTATACACGCCCACATGATGTTCGATTTTTTCTCCCCCCATGATAAAATCTGCAAGTTGAGGGTCAGGTTTGCTTGGTACAGTTTCCAACACACAGGCCTCACAACAGTATACACACATTGCTTCATGTTTCATGTGCTTTATATCCAGATGGAGATCTGGGATGAGGTTGGACTTCGTCTTCCTCTTGTATTCCACTTACAGCCATGTCTTCTTGTCTTCTACTACACAGACAAGGCCACAAACAAGTTATTCCCTGAACTGCAAGTGGGCCATTTTACTTCATAAACCTTCTGTATAAGGAAATAATGTATGGAGGGAAGAAAGAAAGAAAGAGACTTTTGTTCCCTTGAAATTTTGCAACTATCGGCCTTCCTGTCATTTGCATCAGCATAGTTCATGTATGATGGACATAGTTTTACGCTTCTTGGGGCTTCAGAGCATTCCATAATTTTAACAGAAATTCCCTTGGCTTCAGATGGGTGTGATATATTTCCCACTCTTATCTTTCCAGCATAATGCTATGATATATAATCAATGTCTGAATTGAAGATATCCGTCTTCTGGGTTATTGCGCTGTGTAGTCTGGTCGATGTTAACCAACGTTTCAGAGGTCATACTGCCTCCGTCCCTGATGACGGAGGCAGTATGACCTCTGAAACGTTGGTTAACATCGACCAGACTACACAGCGCAATAACCCAGAAGACGGATATCTTCATACTCACCGCTGTGAGAACCTCAAGTCTTACAATGTCTGAATTATTTTCAGGGCCCTGAGTTAAAAATTTTGGGGCATTCCTTTTGTTATGTCAAACATTGTCACAGTAAGCTGTTGTAGGAAATAGGTCAGGAGACATAATTATCCATGTAATGGTTGTGACTAGCATCTTCCATTGTTCTTCCAAACTGTACCATTTGAAGTGTCAGATCATCAGGAGCAGCAGAGATTGTAGATTTTTACATCATGTATCTTGAGCTTCTTTGACAGATACTTCCCATCTCACCTAGTAAATCATAATTCTGCTTTTTATGTATATGGGTGGGAGATAGTTGCAATATCATAATGCTAAGTAACAAAAAGTAAGTTTTGAATAATTAATTTGGAAAAAAAAATTAGTACTGTTTGTCATAAATCACCAGCTCTTCATTGAAATCCTCTTCTTGTGCCTCATTTATAAAATTAGGATTGGAAACTTTTGCCTCTTTACCTGTGGTACCCTGTGGTGGCAGGCTGCAATAATGATGGCAGTACAGATTTTTATTCTTCCATTAATAATGTGACCACAAACTCTGTAAATAGAGTTTGGAGTTCTCTGTAAGACCAGATTCATCCTTGATGTCAGGTGTTGCATTACAATCCAATCCAATACTGGGTCCTGTAAATTCTTCTACCTTTCTAATATGAGTTCTGCTCACCAAGTACCATCATCTGCAAGCTGTTCTAATTTGCCCATCTACAGGCTGTCCTGAATCCTGGTCTAGATACAGTCCTCATATTACATTATCTTCACTCAAAGTAGGACATTTCAAGGGCCCTGTTGTGTATTTATTTATTGATAATAAACTTTGATATGTAACTAAGGAAAGTAATACAAATACAGAACAGGCACTTCATCATAACAGTGGACCACATCAATGATAAAGGAATGGTGAAATGAACCACTGAAAAAGAGCAGGCACACACACTCACTACATTTACTTACTACACACTAATTGTTCTTGTCACCTTCAAAGAAATCTCTTTGCACACCAGTACACTTAATACATCTAAACATTTCTGGAATGCTCTTCAGGATGGTCATCGGATGTCCCTAAATGTTGGCAATATCTGAAAATCTTGGCCCTTCAAAGTACCCTTCAATTTTGTGAATACCCACAATTCACACGAGGCCAAATCAACACGAGGTCAAATCAGGTGAATATAGTGGATGGTCCAATTTTAATATCAAATTTTTGGATAATAATTCCTGTATACCAATTGGATCATGAGCAGTGGCATTGTCATGACGCAACACCCACACATTAGGCCAAACTTCAAGTCTTCTCCAATGAACAGCCTCATGTAACCTCACCAATATTTCCAAATAACAATGCTAGTTCACTGTTTGATTTTGTTCAACAAACTCATAGGAACAATGCCCTTGGGATAAAAAAAATGTCATCCATATCTTCCAAACTCTCTCTGAATCTTTTATGCCACTCAAAGACATTCGACTTTTTCATAGCATCAGCACTGTAAGCCTCAATTAATATCTGCGGTGTTTCACTTGAGCGTTTGCCTAACTTTTCACAAAACTTGATGTTAATGTGTTGCTCCATCACTCATTTTTTTGCCAGAACCAGAACACACGCTTATTTAACTCTGCCACTGCTTCACCAACACACAAGACACAACCAAATGTATTTCATACCATGTTGCAGCTTAGTTCCTGCTTACTTACTTAAACACACATGCAGGCAATCTTGAAACTAAATGTCACACTTTGTAGGAGTTCTTGTAGTAGTAGTTTTGACTATGGTTGATAGATGTCACTACATTTGCTATGTCCTTGTCATACAGGAGTTAAAATAGGCTGCTTTGAGAGTACCAGCAGGAGTGTGAATGACAATTTCATAAATTTAAAAACTGAATAATAAGGGTTTTACAGCTGTGTCCTTTGTTAAGAAACTTCCCGAAGCTTGTGAAAGTTAACATGTAGAACAGGTCTTTACTGACTTAAATAATACAAACACCAAAGATGGAGGAAAGTGATGGTGGACTGACTTATTAAATGGGTCCATACAATGTAGTTCATTATATAAAACATTTATGTGTAACAGATAAGAAATACTACTAATTGCGAGATGGCAAAGAAAGTTCAAGAGTTTCTGTTAGCACAAGTCTGCTTTAATCAATTCTGACCACTTCAGAAAGTAGCATTAACAGCCAATGTAAGTTTGCCAACTTTAAATTTGCCAATCCTGAGGTCAGAGGAATTTATATTTGGTGATGAAAAGAATTTTTAGACCAATATCAACAGAAACCAAATCTCTTTAATTAAATTTCATCCCTATAAAATAACTGACAAAATTAAGTACATTTACAACAAACTTACGCTGAACATATAACATTCCACATATAACTGTTTCAATCTATTAACTAATTAAAGCAAAAAAGTTTCATACTATAATGAAATATGACCAGAATTTTATGTATATATATATATATATATTTACCTAGCCTCTTGCAACCACTGTATAGCTTTCATGCAGATACACTGAATACACAATATTTTACTATTATCTTTATAGAATTTATGTGACACACTGATACTGTAGCTTTCAAAGTATTCTGCAAAACTTCAGATACCTAATTTCATTTAAGATCAAGTCAGCTGTTTCATGGGTATAGTCTGTATTTCCAAACAATGAAGAACAAGCAACTACAAGTGGAAAAGTCAATATTCTGCTACTCCTGTCACACTGTTATGATTTGACAGACATTTAAACTGGTTCTGTTTCCAAAATTTCCTTCTTTCTCTGTGAAATCACATAGTGATGCCATCGACTGTACCCATCTGCAGTATCAATGTAATCACAGGTTTGCAGAACTTATGCATGCAAAATAAAGCTAAATGTACTTGATAAATTACACATTAAAATGAATTTTTATTATATTTAATTAATATACTGTGCAAAGCAACATGGTGAATGGTGTTTTAATAAACATATATAACAATTTAATGTAAAAGATCACGTTTCATGCTGGAGTCATATTTGTCGAAATGTTACAGACATGATGGCAAACAGCGCAGTTGCTAAAATGGAAGGGTTTCAACAAATAACATGACTCAAACTTGAAAGCTCAGATACTGGCTGTGGAAATTTAAGTTACAACAATTTAAGCACAGTGGAACCTCCATATACCGCGGCTCTGATCGTGTTCCCCAATACAATTACATATGTTTTACATATTTCATATATAAAGCCGATCCCTGAAACCTGAGTTATATATCGAGGTTCCACTGTAACTCTTTTACGATGCAAACACCATTCCATTCACAAATTAAAATCATGTCCTTTGTTCAAAAAACATTTTCATTTCATTTGGACTTCTTATAAATTGGTAAATAAATATCAAATTAGTAAGTGGTGTTTGTGTTAACTAATATACAAACTTATGAAATTAATTAAGATCAGTCTTCCATATTATCATAAAAATTTCTCACTTTACCGAACATTTACAGAATGTTGTCGCAGTCTATGCAGCACACAATTTTGTGAACGACAGACAGGGGCTACAAGAGTAAGCAATAAACATATCTGTTGCACATTCCACGAACCAGTAACAAACTGAATATAGTCAGACTTAGAATTAAATATATTAAGAAAACTTTAATTTGTAGCTATAGCTCATCCCTCCCCAGGCGCCTGCATGGCGTATAGTGGGAAAGCTTTACTTTAAGAGAACTTTAATTGTAACACATGCAATTAATTTCCTACATCAATAATATTTATTATTATTTAATAATTATTCCAACACTTAAATTATACATTATATATACTTAATGATTATTCATTGTACTGTAGCATGTCTTATATTATTCAGTCTCTATTTCGTAAGTGTGAAAACTGAAATCATACACCAAAAACTTAATTTCTTAATGCAACATACCTTTCAACCTCATTCTAACATATCTTACGCTTCAACCATGCACATTAAATATTAACACTTTTTTAATCTTTGCCCAGCATATATAAATTGGTGTTTTTGATATATAAATATAACTTGTTTAGAACAAGCTTCATCATTAGTGTGACTTCTGCCTAGATGTTACAAGATTTCTTAAAAGGTCAAAATCACTGCACTGACCAGATCTAACCCTGTCTCCCTAAACAATGTAGATCATACACTAGCGTTGTCCTGGAAAGCAAGAGACTATTGTACGATCAGGTTCATAATTTATCTTTAATTTCATTACCTGGGATATTGAAGTTTGCTCTTAGAGTAAAATATAAATGAGCTGCAATGCAGAAATCATCAGTGTATATTGTGTGCAGTTACTGTACTTCACTCATTATATTATAACCAACCGAGATTTATTACTCTTTACGACAAGTTTCTGTTGCATAACGCCTGATATCAAAGCCACATTATTCCATTAATCGTACTGCAACTGCAGTTACCATACAGTTCCATTATATTTTTTTTGAAAAATGCAAATAGAAAGTAATATCTGCCTCTATGTGTCATTTAGACCATGTCGCATGGCTCTACTTTAAGTAGACATTTACATGATGATAATAGCTACAGGTCAGTATGTTAATATTCTGACTAATAAATTTCAGAATCTATACAAAGTTAGACTTCTCAGTTCCCGTGATGAAAGTTCATACAAATTTACGTTCTATCTTTCTCAGGTCAGCAGCTGTATCTTTGGTCTGCTCATGAACCCTACATTCTAAAACATGCATCTTTCACCACTACAGATTCTACTCCGCAAAATAATTCAAGCATATGGCAGTACACCGAGTTGTATTCGTAACAATCGAGACAATGCATCTAATTAAAATATGGAGAGCGCAACAAAATTGACAGACTCAATTTCTAATTAGTCTAGTACATGCACTTTGTTTAAAAACATACTTTAATATGTCTTCTTTAACTAATGCTGGCCACTGTAATATATGCTTGCAAATTCATTGCTCGTCACCTGACAAACGAGAGTCAAACAACTCTGGAAGATAATTTCCCTGTATTAGCATTACTTTCCATTTGTTGTGTGCCGTCTACAAGACTGCAAATCACAACACCGACGACCATCAACATTTTCAACAATGTGATAACCTCACTTCTCAGTATTTCCCAACGCTCGTGGGTTAAAGTATTGCTGTCATAGCATCAGCAACTTTAAAGAATAATAGTTTTATTTAAATATTATTCTTTCACATTTCTTTTATTGTAATGTTGCATGAAGTTAAGAAAAACACAGATTTTATTGAAGTTAATGCATCTGTTACACTTGAAATCCTATTAAACATCTCCACTTCACAGTAAATACTATGTTCAACAATATACTTCACTGGACAGTATAAATAATATAATGTGGAAGCAAGTGCAAAAGATGTCAATGATTACTGCTTAATCCATATTGAAGTCATAAATCTACTGGTGTGAGAATGCATTGTATCTGGCAAGACACAGACATCAAATATAGTGTTCATCGACTTTACAGTTGCGTACCTTACGCAGGACGTACGATGCTCTACTTTTCTTTAGCTTTGGATGCTCCACCACAGCAGCAATCTTTATCGTGCCATGTATCAATCCCTGCTGCTGTTGAATACTCAAAACTCAGTAACTTGAGAATTCTAAAAGTATTTAATATAAATCTTTTAGAATTCTTTATCCTATTTGATATACCAAATAAATATCTATTCAATGCAGTTTATAATATTTCACAATATAACATTTAATTTGCCTTTCTTTTACACGTCGAATTAGCAGGCGAGACCAGAACACACACCTTCGCCTTATCTGTAGTTTTCAGTAACCGAGAATACCATCTGCACCAACTGCCACACACGTAAAAATTATATTCTATGTACGCTTATAACTCCAAAGTTTCCAGTAAGTATCTTACAACAACAAACACATTCATTAAATAGGAAAAACGATAGTATTCAAAGTTAATCTCAAAATACTCTGTGAAGCCTTTGTCTTGTGAACCAGTTAAAAAAGATGTGCAACATGAAATCATTATCATCTAATAATTTTCTTCACACCAATATCAGCCTCTTATGCAATTATCATCATTATTTCAGCTAGTTCTATGAAGTTACGTCATGAAAGTACTAAATCCGACTTCTGACTGACACGATCTTCGAAAACCAACGTTTCAGCTTACTATTCTTCAATTTAAGTCTGTTTTGTAACCAGAGCTTCCAACAGACGTAGCTTTGCTTTGGCCTGCTTGTAGGCAACGTACATATTCTCCATGGGGACGCGATCTTCTCGCTGAAGTTTCTTTCCTGTTCGACGCTGAAAGTCTTCTTCATACTCTCGAAGCGAGCGCCGAAGTCGTTTCTTCTCTTCACGCGTTGTTCTCTGCTGATTCAGCAATTCAGACCTAGAAATAAATTATTCAATCTGTTATGACTGAGAAAAATAGATGATGTACGAGTATACACACAAGTCACTGTTAACACAAATTCTAGATTTAAACAATCCAAAATTTTGTTTACTTTTGCAAAATTACAGCTACAGTAATGAAACATTTATTTAACCTTTAACACATCAATTTTAAATACAGTACCGCTCATACTGTGTTTGAGGTAGCAAAATGAAGTGCCCCCAGTCATTGTTCAGAGTCCACATTAAACAGTGGGCCTCCTTTCCATAAACACCCTATCACTGGGGGGGCAACAGAATCGAACCTCCTGGTGCCCCCACCTCTCAGAAATGAATTCTAGAGTTACATAGGGTCTGTATCTGATACGAGGGTTCACAACAGACGATCTCTAAGAGCATTAGGCAAGGAACCAATGAGCCGCTTCTTATCTATGTCATAAATACTTACAGTGGCAAGGAGTGCAGATTTTCCCAGAGAGAATCTGATGATTCGGATGTTTGATGAAATTCTGTTGGCACGTCAGCATTATCAGCAACGGCCAATGCTTCTGGTGTTTCTTCTTGTACTGAGAGGGATGGTGGAGAGCTAGTAAAATCCATTGTCTCATGTTCCAAAATGGTCGCCAGCTCTGACAAACTGTCTTTCAGCTTTGACTGAAAAGAAACATTAGTGCTACTAGTGGAACTGAGACTAATCTGTAAATTATAGACATCTGCCTACCCTTATAATGCAATTAAAATATTAACTAATCCCAATACCAGGGATACTAGGAACGACCCGTTCTTCAAGTGCCTAAGCGCTGCGGGTCCCAACTTTTCGTTGGCTTTCATGTATAGACATTTTGGTAAGACTCCCTGGACGAGGGATCGGCCCGACGCAAGGCCTCTACCTGTGCACAGGACAGCACAAAACAGAAAAACGCGAACAAACATCCATGGCTTGAGTGGGATTCGAACCCACGGTTAAAATATTCTCATATTTGTATAGCCACATGTAACTTACAACCAACCAAGTATGAGGAAAGTCCCATCCGCCAAATACCGCACATTCACTAACCCTACATGCGTGTTTCCCATAACTCACTGTGCACAGCGTATAAATGTACATAAGTCACATCACAAGCTGGTTCCAAACATCACATTTAGAATAACTGGCCTTCCGTCACACATAAATGCTGATTGTCACTGTTCTTTGAAAGAGTGAAAAATCCACACAGTCTTCAATTTCACTGTTTGATGGGCCATAAATCCACACAAACTACTCAAAGCTTTGTATACACATCTAAACACTTCAATTTCAATGCCATAATTAAGACTTAAACACTTTTAACTTACACAGCATCAACCAAAATAAAAATAAATTCCATTCACTACACAGGTGAGATGGTACACAATGAACAAGGAAATTTCCCGAAATGTCACTGTCATGACCTGTATTAAAACACAGAGTTATGAGCCAACTGCACGCTTTCTCGTAACTTCAGTCGCTTCAGGTCCAACCACCAGTCTCAGCACACGTAAACACAAGCATTACGAGAAAAGAAATGTCCTCCTCGCATGACGTGAGGCCACCAAATCTGGAACTATCCCCAGTGCCATTTCTTCTTCTTCTATGGCTCTCCGGTCCGTATGCGGTCCATGGCCTCCTCAATTCTCCTCTTCCATTCGGTCCTCTGTCAGGTCCGTCTGTCTGAGGCTTTGATCGAGGTTTCGAAACATCTTCCTTTTTACGGCACAAGGTTGTTAGCCTTGCGACCAACCCCCAACCTGGAGGACCAGGGTACCTGTCTTAGTCTGACCTCTCCCCCTCGACCAATCTGGCTAGGGAGGCCCTACCAGTAGCTCTTGGGGTCACTGAGGTACTCAAGCCTCACCACCATGACAAGGTGCAGGTACCATTAAGTGAGGCAGTGCCATTTTGCCATGCAGACAACATGAACTTACTGCTCCTAGTACATTATTTGAAGTGAAGTTATTGGCAACACGTCAATCATCCGAGCAAATGATGGGGTTTCTTCATTGGCTAAAATCTTAAGAGAGTAAGACAGGGTGCAAAGAGTCTATGTGGGTGAACTATGGTTTTTTCTTGAGTGAGTCTGACAAAGAATCAATACTATTCTGATGATAGCAGAAATCAGTGCATACACTGTCTCTTTCTTTCGGTCTCTTCCTCGGACTTCGTTGGCTGTCACACGCACAGATGTGGTGTGGCATTCGACGGTTAATGTCAACTTCAGTTTCCGTGTCTTCTGTGCTCCGTAGTAGTGATTTTGGATCCGCTTCTTGTGGCTTGGTTTATGCAACTACCCGGCAAAGCTGGCGTTCACACACCACAAAACAATATTTGTGGCACTATTCACTCCATATTCACACGTGCACGCAGATAATACTGCATGAACAATGTAAACACTTTATTTCAGATGGTAGTATAGCGGGTTACACTAACCCCACACCCACCTCTTAACACGACATAAATTATGCAAACGATGCATTCTGGAATGTTGACATTTGTCAGTACAATGACAATGAATCACCTAAAGATGAAAGTCATCATTTACACTGTAAATCTTTATGGAATTGTTAGACAAATGGAACACTCTTCTTAAACTAGTGTAAAATAATGAGACATTTACTTACCGGTCCTGAACGGATTACAAGGCGCTTCAGTGCTCTGTATCTGTCATACAAGGGTCGCACCAGATCCCTGTCTCCTCTTGTGACGGGACGACCAAAAATGCCTTCCAGATACAGCAGAGCTTTCTGGACTGCAACTTTCTCATCTAAAAGCTGTTCCCTGGTAAGCTCTTCTAATCTTTCAAACCTCCCAGCCAGTAATCGCTTCTCTGACAAATGCTGTATTAAATATAACATGAAAAGATTAACATAAAATTCAACATTTATACAGCACTTTTCTAAAGTACTGTATTTACAGAAACTTTTCTTGAATACTTTTGTGTACAAATGCTGAATACACATTACGTTCAGGGATTCAATTTGGGTAACACAAAGTGCTGGAAGTAGGAACATACAAGATCAGCTGTACATCTGGCAAAATTCATGGTGTGAGCCGTGTCGGGCCACCGAGTTAAGTAAGACGCCTGACCTCGGACTTTTCCATTTTCCTGTAGCAGGAAGTAAGAAGTAGCACACTGTCAACTGTCAATCCCTCCTTGCACCACACCATTTCCTCCCTCATAAGGTTTCCATTGCTGTTATCTTCTTCTATGGCTCTCCAGTCCGTATTCGGTCCACGGCCTCCTCAATTCTCCTCTTCCATTCGGTCCTTCTGTTAGGTCCGTCTGTCCGAGGTTGAGGTTTCGAAACATCTTCCTTTTTACGGTGCAAGGTTGTTAGCCTTGCGACCAACCCCAACCTGGAGGACCAGGGTACCTGTCTTGGTCTGACCTCTCCCCCTCGACCAATCTGGCTAGGGAGGCCCTACCAGTAGCTATGCTACCGCCAGCATAGCTCCATTGCTGTTATGGTTAACCATAATTATTTTGTCCATATCAGTTTACTAGGTGTCATTAAGGCTCATTAAGCTCGGTTTATGCATCAGGACTGCAAAACAGAACTGGTCGTGGTGTTAACCTTTCAGTTCCATATCAGCTCATCATTAATTTTAAGGATCAATGCAAGGTTTGTAATTGTCGAAGAGTCTTACGTGTGGTTGCAATTTAATAAGTTTAATCTTTACAATCCTGGAGCATCCACTTGTGTTTTCAGCATAAGTCGACCAAACCATTTTTCCATGACACTGAAGCATGCCGTTTCTTTTTTCCTGCTGCTGAATAATGAAATAAACCGGAGGTCACGCAACAGATTGTTTGGTTTTCAAAGTACATGGCTGTGACTTCAACATCATTACTTGGTCACATCCTGCCAATAATTATAACGGATATGTGGAAATATTTCAATTGATTTAATAACATTAATACTGCAGCCACATTAAAGATATTTTCACCTTTTCAACTTCCTGCAACTTCTCTTCCATACTGGGCGTCTTGTCACTGTTGCTGTTTACGCCACCATTTACGGCAGCGCTACCTTCAATCACTAATTCAAGCGGCTTGGTTGAACTTTCCACTATCACACAATGTGGATCTTCTTTAAGATCTGAGAAAGACAAAATTTAAATGCAGCTGTCAAAATCTAAAGACTTACAACACACATAGATTAATTCCAAATTTTCATGAGACACAGCACATTACAAGACACAAAAAACCAAGTACCATGTCTCTCATATACAGAGTCAGAAGTATTGTGACGTCTTGCGTTTGGCATTTTTGTACTCGTTTATAGACATTGTTGTGTCTGGCATTGTTATGTCTGTTTATAGACATTGTTCTATTTGTATAAAAGCCGATTGTGTTGAGAGAGTGATAAGAGAGAGTGTGGGAAGAACAGAGCTGTGAATCGGGCGTAACAGAAGTGTGTGGTGGAGTCGAGTGAGTGGAGCCAACGAGAGGTCTGGTGTGGCGCTGGGTAAGGACAGGTCGGCTGCGTGAGCGAGCACCGGGTACGTAGACCGTGGCGGCCGAGGAGCCAGCGTGTGTCCAGTGGGGTGCTACAGGCCGATGTGTAAGCAAAGAGTGTGAAGAGCGAGCTCGAGGGACCAGATAGACTCGAAGGACAGTGTGAGAGTATGTGTGTGTGTGTACAGGGAACAGACTCTCGAAGACTGTTGATGTGGCATAGAGAGTTGACTGTATGTGCAGACCTCTGTAACTGATTTAATTTGACGTGAATAAATCAGGGTTGACAATCAGGGTCGCAATACCGCCCCACGTTACAGTATGTGTACAAACTTTGTGTGTGTGTTCCAGGATCAAAAATAAGAAAAATGTTCCTATGAGCATGGGGGTCGCAAATGTTTCATTTTCAAAATTTGGAATACCCAGGAAAATCTGGGTTGACAGCACTACAGACTAACATTTTAAATCAAGAGGAAAAGCATTAAAATAAGCCATGTTTGCGCATCTCTCATTTATAATCATCCTGCCAGTCAACTAATTAAAATAACTAAAAAAAAAAAGATTAAAATTACAAAATTTGGAACAAAAAGAAATTATTTTATTATCTTATTAACAAATGCAGTCTCAACACACATCTTACAGATCATGTCTTTAGAAATGTGTGTAGAGTGACATGGGAAACGCTCCCACTTAACAAAATTTGACTGAATCTGAAAAACTACTTAATTACACACACGCACGCCCTGATGTACTCATTATATTGGCCCTCCCTCTGGTCAGAAAGTTCTGAGGAAGATTTATTCAACAAATAAAAGCCTGCTTTAAAACAAATCACCGCACTTACACTTGACTTCCTTGCGCAACTTGTTCAGGTCTGCATACATCTTTTCAATGCCCTTATTTCCCATTTTATCGGCATGAGAAGGTCGATAACCATATTCTCGTTCAAACTGTTCTTCATAATGCTTAAGCTTCTTCTTTAAACTGCAAATAATGGTTAAAATAACAGCGTTATAAAGCAGTTCGTTTTAAAGTAATTAACTGTAATTATTCCCGTAAAATAATATCAACTCTTTAAATACAAAACAGTAGATAGTATTTGCCTTATGGTATACAGTATTTAAAGAGCCACATACATCACACAAGATAATTAAATTTCCTATTTAAGTGTTTCTGTGCCTCCTGTAAAAGTGACCAAATTTGTTAACACTGTTATTGGTTGAGCTGCCGTAGTATACCAGTCCAGAACCCCTGTAACTGTTTGACTTGAAATTTGAACTGGCCAGAAGATCAGTGGTAAAGGGGACCCCCCCCCCGCTAGAAAGCCATATGTGGTGGTTCCCTCGCCAGCAAGGGATCTGGTATGCAGGTCAAAACACATGGCATTACTCGAGTGGACATAGTCGACAGCGGGCTTTCAGCCAGTAAACCAAACTTTTGTACCAGTTAGGGAAATAGTGTATAAGATTTTCTTTAATTTCAAAAGTAAAATTATTCGGTTTCTTAAATTTGTTGTTCCTGTATTTATTGATATACATAAAAATTACCACGTCAACCCTGAGGTGATCCTTGTTCCCCACTGACTCTAGTTCGGGATATAACTTTCTGCAAGAACAGAGAAGGTAGAAGTAGTGAGGAAGGATAGTTATAGTAGCGAGTGGACGTTTTACCAGTGCCCTGTAATTCGTTAGACGGGGAGTGAGTGAGCGTGTCAGGTGTACAGGTGTTTGTGCAGCATGCTGACATGACGGCAGCCAGCAAGGCCTGCTGCAGTTCGTAATAATGCTTTCTACGGAAAGCAGAAATTTATTCACTACCGACGACTTTGTGTTTCGATATTCCGTCCCGTGTTCAAAGATGAGTATAAGGCAATGTCCTACGTAAGCGATAACAAGTGAGCTGCATAAGCAGCATGGGGTGTCATATAAAGCGGGGAATCACTTGTTGTGTCCTACGTGAGAGATCGCAATAGAAGCACACGGCCTTCCTACGCATGCGCCTTCCGTGTACTGGCACGGTCAGGGCTTTCTTGCACATGCGCCTTACTGGCCAGCACAGCGACTCGCACGAAAATACCAAAATATTTGATCTCGGACTTTGGCCACTTCCCTCTCCTGACCGCTTCGCTGGAACCTAGGACAGCGCCACACAAACAGCCAGTTTGATATTTCTGCTTTACCCTCGCAACTCGCACCGCTCGCATTTAATCGCTCACGTAGGACACCGGGTAACAGTACCTATTTTTTATGTCCCAAATATCATCTTTTATTCAACCCTGAGGTTCACTTCCGTCTTGGAGGAATCAAATGTAACTCCAGTCCGCACGTTAAACCCCATCTCTTTTATCCGAATGGGAGGTAGATGATCAATTATGTGGGACCGACGTGAAAATTCGTGAGGCACAAATACCCCCTAGTGGATATCGGTACAGTGTACGTCGGCTGCAAGCTTAATTTTTGTAGCCCATAACTTTTTAACGAATAACGCCAGCGGAATGCGGTTTGCACTGCTTTGTTCTGAAAAGATAACTGTATGTGGACATATGGCAACACCGCCACATTCCATTGAGTTCTACCTGGGAATCTAAAAAT
>NW_019059756.1:288534-302626 GCF_000696155.1 Zootermopsis nevadensis
TATTTACATTATGTAGGATTTAAGGTTGTCGCGATGGCAAGTATAAAGGTGGCTCGATAGAATCTTCTCGGGCAATCAGCCGGGTCAACTGGTTACTGTGGTGAACCGACGTTTCGATAACCAACTGTCCCCATCATCAGGGTTCTGATGTGACCGGATACCTCGGAAGTCGCCTGTGGCATGACAGGTACGGCGCTGAAAGAGGTCGAAAGCCTACTTCACATTTATGTGGAAAGAAAATATGTCTAGCGCAGATAATCCACGTCCTTCATTACATATAATTCTTTTAAATTAGTTCGGAATTACAGTCGGTGCTGGCGTTCATTCGCTGAGCTGGTCCAAGACGCAATTTCTGCTGTGAAAGTGACAAGAATTTGATTCTGAAGTGTTCTGATGACGGTGTAACACAATCTGCGTTGTCGGGTTTTTGGACCCCGTCCTTTGTATGATGTTATAAAATGTGTTTCGAGGATTGGATCTGACCTCATCTTCAGATGTAGTGAATGAGCTAAAATACAAATTACTTGTAGTGATTGGGGTTAGCTCATTCTAATGGAATCAACAGAGTAGGCGCCCCCTTCGCTACGCCTGAAGACGAGGACAGATCCAGTCCTCTTTTATAACATCAGACAGAGAACAAGGTCCGAAAACCCTACAATTCACAAGGATTGGTCCTATGATAAACTTCCAGAGGCAACAAACTCTTGGCAAGTACCTTATAACCTTCCTCTCTTGACTCTGGGAGTTGAAGCTCTCGTGGCGTTCCTTCCTCTTCCGGTGCTGGTGCTGATTTTTATGGCTGCTAGCGGGTGCTGCCACCACTTCAGCTGGTCCACCGGATTCTATAGGTGTCTTGTGTGGTGCAGTATGGATGCTGGCATCAGTAAACAGGTGCAGGCTGCCTTCTCCAACTGCAGCCTGGATTGCTTGATCAACCAGCCTGAAATTTTAGGTTAGGTTTTAAAATATCAGTTCAATCTAAACAAAAATGATTTTAATGAAAAATGTAAATATCTTAGCATTAATGATGGTTCATTTATTATGTCATCTTTTTCTGAAATGCACTTCTGTTCACATGCATTAAACATGTAGAGTCCATTTATTTATAACAGTGGTATTCAACCTTTTTTGTTCGCCTACCCCCAGATATAATTTCACTTCAACTTTGTACTCCCAAAGTTGTTGGTGTACAGTTCAAGTTATATATAGTATATAATCTATATCTAAAATAAATTAAATAAATTACATTATCGATTATTCAGTGTTGATCACAAAATAATTCTTTTTGACGTAAATACGTCTATACGGAAGGGTCTTTCAGCAAACAAGTGAAAGGAAAACGTGTAAGATCCATATCAACAATTTGTAAATATGGACTGACAACAATGGTCAGCTTGTATGCATTGTTATGTTACCTACGAAACGTCATCTGTTTACTCGGCATTGTCGTGTTACATTACTGCCGTCAACAATCCGCTTTCGTTATTGCGGAAAGAGCTCTGCTGTGAATCGCTTGTAGAAGTGCGTCGTACAGTAGATAATTTTGTGCTGGTAAAAACGTTTTACAATATCACAATTACTTACCTTATATAAGATTTATTAAGAAATCTATTGTTGCGTTAGTTTGTTGCGTCATACTATGTACAAGATGGCTGACCTTGAAGCAAAAGGACTCCATAACGTAGAATATATGAGACAGTGCAGGGAACATAAAAAAATTAAAGTATTAAATAATGAACTCCAGAGGGTATGGTCAATGGTGAAAAAGTTTTAATTGTAACCACAAACTTATTTTGAGTCATTTGAGAAATTATACAAAAACGTTTTCAGTTATGGACACAGAAAATCGTAATACAATGCCCATAATATTGGCAGGAGATTTTAACATTATTTTAAAGAAGGAGGAAAATCAAATTGAATAAAAATTTCCTTGGATATTATCCATCGTCTAGTAAATATAAAACGTAAAACGACGTTTCGGAGATGGGACTCTATCTCCGTCTTCAGGTTCCTACACAGTTGGGCCCACTAGATAGAGGGCCCACTAGTTAGAGCTAATCCCTATCCAAGGAAATTTTTATTCAATTGACTCTTCACCATCGTCAAGAATTTTTAGATTTGATAGGAAAATCAAAGCTTTCTCACATTTATGGAGAAAACGTTTGTCTTAATGTTGATGTCAAATCCTCAATGTAGTACTACTAGATCAAAATCTTGTATAGATATGGTGTTTCCACGATATGTTGATACTCTAAAATGTATAAAGCCAATATATAAACTCCTTACCGTATAGACGTATTTACGTCAAATTATCCGGAACCGTGGTTCCACTATAACTTTTTTTTTTTAAATTTCACGTACCCCAGGTTTAATACCACTGATTTATAACAAGGCATTTCTCACATAATTCCTAAATATATTATAATGTGATATAATGTTAAAAATGGTCACTCCCTTGTGCCTGTTCGTACAAGCACAGTAGAAAGAACATTCACAAATCTGTTTGAAAACATAAATTCACTTTCGGACTTCAAACTGAACATCGGCCAGATGCATAGTCTGTTTTAACGTCAATCCCAGAGTGAAATTTTTGCATCATGTTGTGTGTGTGGGGTTAAACTTATCTGAAGAAGAACCATGAACATAACATGTAGACACACAAGTGCATGTTCGACTCATTTCATCATCAGGTCATAAGAAAAGCCACTACTGAATTGGTACAGACAACCTCAAGGCCAACATGACTCGTCTAACCTTTCAGTTCACAACCGATTCCAGCAGTTAGTCTAACTGGCCCATCCACGTACGAGTCTGGCTCGGCTCGGCTCGGGTTCCATCGAGCCAAACTCGTTTGTGGGTGGGGGTGTCACGAGCCGAGTCTGCTACGCATGCGTGGTGAAATGATATCCGAGCCCGGCTCGCCGAGCCAGGCGTTGGAACGATCCAGGATTGTGACACTCCTTAAGCGGCCCATCCACGTACGAGTCCGGCTCGCCTCGGGTTCCATCGAGCCATAACTCGTTTGTGGGTGGGGGTGTCACGAGCCGAGTCTTCTACGCATCTGTGGTGAAATATATCCGAGCCCGGCTAGCCGAGTCAGACTCGTACTTGGATTGGCCGCTTAAGTTGCATTTCTTAGTGTGCCAAGTTCTGCATTGATCTTGTCAAATGCAAAATTAATTTTTATTTCTTTTCAACTTTTAACTACAAGTATATATATATTAAATCTTGTCCGTCTAATCACAATAAATTCTTATTAAATATTAAAATATTACAATAATTAACATTTAAAATATTGAATTTATTGATATTCGATTTACATTAGAATATTTCGATAAAGAACATCATTTAATATTTTAAATATTTTAAATGTTAATTATTGTAATATTTTAATATTTAATAAGAATTTATTGATATTCGATTTACATTAGAATATTTCGATAAAGAACATCATTTAATATTTTAAATATTTTAAATGTTAATTATTGTAATATTTTAATATTTAATAAGAATTTATTGTGATTAGATGGACAAGATTTAAATAATATTATATCACAATATGACGCAACTTTACCATCTCATTTTAACTACAAGTGTCAAACAGCCAAATGTGTTAAAAGTCACAGGGAAAGTTCCAATAAAATACCTGAAACCTGTGTTACGCTCCACAAAAACAGATTCCTGGTATTCTGTAAGGGCAACCAATCAATGCAAACTATTGCAAACTTGCCAAAAGTTTTGAAAATGAAGCAGGTGTCTCTTCAAGCTCAGAATATGACAAAAAAATACGACTTGGAAAGTTAAAAAAATTGAGCAGGCCTACTTTGTTTCTTCCTCGAACAAAACTCTGGAATCATTACAGGAGCCATCACTTTCCACCAGAAAGTTGTCCCAAGTGAAGTATCCAAAGACATTTTTTAAAAAAAAAGTCAAAGGACAATTCAAAAATATCAATTTTTTTCGACTCCGGTGGTGGCAATACAGTTCAGGTGACACTGAAGTGATAACGGTTGGAAGAAATGTTTCACAGAACAGGAAAAAAGAGTAAAAAAATCAAATTTTACAGTTTTTCCTGTTCCAATAGGAAAAAAATCAAACAAAGTTCAAAGCCTCAAATTACACAGTTTAGACTTTCAAGAAACTCGTGGTTGAGAATGGAAAATTTGTGAAGCCTGAACGCAAAATAAGGAAAATTGCTGTCTCCTGCAACAACTGAAATGGGGAAAGAATTTTATGCGTAATAAAATCAGCAGGATGATGTCACAGCTACTGACAGAAATTCTGCTGATAAATGAAAACATATTTAACTATGGACTTGAGTGCACAACCTGAACATGTACACAGAACTGAAAACTCCAGACCATATGAGCTACATGAAATGGTCACCCACCCTTAATTATAATACTTATCAAAACATAAAACTGATTATTTCGGGTGCAATACAACAAGTTTGACTAAACAGAAATTAAAAACTTCTGATTGTCAAAAACTCAGGTACTTGTTGGTTATGGGGACACAAAACGGTAGAGTCGAATATCTGGATTTGGATTGGACGGAAAACTGCGCATGCGTAAAGCATACCCGTATACTCGGTTGTTCATGTGACGGCGTACAAATGATAACGGCGATATTTTTAAAACGATTATAAAATCTATAAGTGAATTTTGGCCTCCGGCGACAGGTTTTAACAACAATTAACATCTCACGCATATCCAAATAAAATATAATAACTTTCAAGTATATGTAATTTATCCACACACATTAACCTAACATAACATAACCTAACCTAACCTATTTTTATAGCGATGTGTCCCGATAACCCACAAGTACGAAAATTCATGAGTAATGTGCCAAGTATGAGCTGCTACAAAGCAGAGTGAGGGACTGAGAACATAATAAAGAATTAACGTAGACTGGAAGACAGCAACATAGATAACATAGTGTACAGATAGATAGATAGATAGATAGATAGTGAATCAACTCTAGAAACAGCCATGTAATCTTATAGTGAATTTCCCAAATATTTTGCTGAAAAGTTACAAATCATAATTTGTCACTGTTTCATAGTATGACAGCAATCATGTTACTATAAAGAACTGAAGTTTAAACTCGAACTGTAGAAACTGACATTTGTGGTCTAGCGGTTAGAACGCTGGCCTTGTAATCCTGGGGGTCTCGGGTTCGATTCCCGGCGGTGCCCGAATTTATAACTTGTGTTGGGCAAGGCCGTGGTCTAGGCAACACGGAGTTTTCCTCCGTGGCATCCCAACAATTACTCCATTCACACACAGAAGAAGGCAATGGCAAACCACTTCTGGATCATCTGCCAACAACGTATATGAACAGGTCCCAGTCCGAGAAAAGGATGGAAGGATCCTGTTCATATGGACCTGTCGTCACACTGAGAATCTATAAATCAGGCTTCCCAAACTGTAAATAACTACATGTAATTTAAAGGAAAAAGTAATTTCAGTATTTTAATTACTAAACCCGCTATATTTCATTGAAGTAAAGAGTTTTCTGGATTTTTGTCCGCGTTTTTCTGTGTTGTGCTGTCCTGTGTACAGTTTGAGGCCTTGCGACAGGCCGATCCCTCATCCAAGGAGTCCTACCGAATGTCTATAGATCAAAACCAACGTAAAAGTTGGGACCCTCAGTGTTCAGGAACTTGAAGAACGGATCGTCCCACGTATCCCCAGTTGTATTATCTATGAGGTTTACTGTAATCTTTCATAATGGTGTTCAAAAACAACATTTCTGTAACCTGTAGTTACAAAATATATGTATATTTGTCACAATATATCTCATGAGCTTTGTTAAGCATACAGACGTAGGAGACAACCAAAGTAGCCACACATATCTCGCTCCCTCCCTGTTCCTGTGTCCAGAGTACCTCATCGACCCATTCCTGACCCAAAATTACCCCGAAATTTAATTCCAGATTTCCAAAATTACACAACGTAGATAGGAGCTAACATTCTGGCCAGAGTCCAAGGAACTGAAACACCAAGGAATGACAAAATTTAAGATCAAATAGAAAATACGTAATATGACAAAGTACCGGGGGGCTCAGCGACGCCAACAAATTAAATTAAAAACAGTTAAATTATCAGAATCAAGATAACAAGGTACGAAAACAACGATTTAAAATGCAAAGACAGACTGGATTCATAAAACATCACTTCAAAGCTTTCAATTGGTACAACAATTAGTTATCTTAATTAGGCCCGAACAAGATACTGGAAAATTTATGGAAAACATAAAAAAATTCAAAGTGCAATTAGCGAAATTATTTGACAAAGAAAGGGAAAACTTCAGGTTTACAAAATTTCACATGTCAACAACTGCCGAAGTTCATTTTATCACAAATACATACGACGCCCAAAATCAGATCGTGAGTAATGCCTTCACGACCAAACACCATTTTCAACAAATATTAAGGCAGTAAGAGTCTTGCGGTATTTGTGAAATTTTTAATGTAGAATGCCAATTTCTTTTTCGTGTCCAATACACACCATTCAGCTTGGTGTGCATTGGTGGTTAGCAAAATTCACGACCCATCAGTACATGGGTTCGATCGAGACAGCGACATTTAACGCTCCTGCTGTGACCCCCATTTTGCGAGATGATGACGAAAGTGGAGTAATTGTTGGAATGCCACGGAGAAACCGGGACCACGGCCTTGCCCAACACAAGTTATAAATTCGGGCGAGGAAAACTCCGTGTTGCCTAGACCACGGCCTTGCCCAACACAAGTTATAATTCGGGCACCGCCGGGAATCTAACCCGAGACCCCAGGATTACAAGGCCAGCGTTCTAACCGCTAGACCACCGTAATAAATACATAAGACACATTAATAACATTTTTCATTGAAGCAAATAAAAAATATACTGCAGAATAAGCCGGGCATATTTTTTTAAATGAAAATTAATCCAATGACTGACAATTTACAGCTGTTCGGGGCAATGATCATGTTCATTCCCGAGATTTTTGAATTGAGGTAAAACATTAAAAAGAATGTGCTTCAGATGCTCAAGGCACTGAAGAACGGGTCGCCAGAGTATCTAAGTAAGAATATCGGAATTTGTAACGTAATTAATAACTGACAAAACTCTCATGGGACCGAAAGAAGTCAGAGTATTCACTTACCTCGTCAAACAGCACAGCATGTGTAATAATAATAATACCTTTCACAGTATGATGTAATTTCGCACAAGGGAAACAATTTAATATTTACGAAGGCGTGTCACTATTTACTAGGTTCAAACTTCACATTTACACGGAAATGCTTCTGTCTGATTCAACACAATTAATTTAGTCTTTCGTCACTTTGGATTTTGACATGAAGCATCACTTACGTATTCTAAAACTTCACAAAAAACACGCAAACTTTCAACAACCTTGAACACTAACAACTCGTCCTGCCGGCACCCGGCGTATGACTGACGGTCAGATAAAAAGCCACTCCGCATTTAGATTCAGATGTGCCTTGCTAATACGGAACGAAACGAAGACGTAATAGTTACGCCATTAGTAAAAGAGGGGATGGAGAGTGGCGAAGAGGGAGTGCGTAAAGATAACTCACTCAGTGCTGATTGTAAGTACTGAAAACGGGAGTGAATAAAGACGTATTCGTGAACATAGAATTCAATTCCTCTGACATATACCAGCTTCGTATTTTTAGTCTGTGTACCAGTAGCATCAACTGTTTGAGGTTAAGTACGACAAGGGTGACATCTTACGTTTATTTTTCAAAACACCCTCAGCGACACACAAGCAGCGCTCACGCACCTGGTATCAGTAATTGAAACTACAAGAACGTTTCTGAATGCCTTTAAATTCGCCTTAATACACCAGTTAATACACGTAATAGCACAAATTCAACACTTGTTTCTAATACAAATATAAAGTATACCCACTACATGTTAAGAGCCACGGTAAAAATAATACCCACTACATGTTAAGAGCCACGGTGGTCTAGCGGTTAGAACGCTGGCCTTGTAATCCTGGGGTCTCGGGTTCGATTCCCGGCGGTGCCCGAATTTATAACTTGTGTTGGGCAAGGCCGTGGTCTAGGCAACACGGAGTTTTCCTCCGTGGCATCCCAACAATTACTCCATTCACACACAGAAGAAGGCAATGGCAAACCACTTCTGGATCATCTGCCAAGAACGTATATGAACAGGTCCCAGTCCGAGAAAAGGATGGAAGGATCCTGTTCATATGGACCTGTCGTCAGACAGAACACCCTCGGGATAACGTCGTTACTGTATTTCGGACTTCTTATAGTGGGAGGAGGGAGGAAAATGTAGAATAGCTTAATTCCAATAGAGTAAACTCATTTTTGATATTTAGTGTTTGGCACATGAACGTTATATCTGTATCTTGTACGAAAATTGTGGGCCTGTTTAAAATTTGTCTACTGTCCACTATAAACGATAATAATGAGAGCACGAATTCGCTGGCTAGTTTTACGATGAATTCTTCTCGGGTTACTAGCCGTCTCTGTCTCACGCGAAGACGAAGACAGAACCTGCCTCCGAAACGTCGTGGTCTCACGCGAAGACGGAGACAGAACCTGCCTCCGAAACGTCGTGAATTTTTTAAAAAAAAAACAGTCGATGGAAAAAGTCCTGACAACACATAATTTTAAGTGGACAAGTCCGGATCACCACCGACGAAATCCATAAAAGTGGTTCCCAAACCAGTTCATATGAAGTTACTAGTAGTGATTATGTAGCACGAGAAGCCAACGATTGGGCAGTCTGAGCAATAACATATGCGGGTGGTGTTCTGTAAAGGAACTGAAGATCTTGTGATTGTTGGTTGTTTTTCTTGGACGTGTGTAAAACGCGAGTTTTAAAGCTCAGATTATTATAAATCTTCGTGGTCTCAGTCAGAATCGCCTTTACGCTGTTTAAACTCGCTGGGAGTTAAAAAATGATTCTGCCCATGTTTAAAAAACGTTTTTTTAAAAAAACCGTGAAAATATCAGCTTTTCTGACGTTCTGTTTTACTCATCAACTCGCGAACGTAGAAGAACGCTCACTGTGTCTTGTACGTGGTAAAGTTCTTTCAAAGGATAGTTTAAATACAAGAAATATGAACAGGCATTTATCAAGAACACAGGCAAAGATGTTTTTGAAAAGCCTCTGTGTTTGTCAACATAAGTATCTCCATTAAATTAACCATCAAGTTGTGACCGATCTCACTAATCTTGAGAGCAGTCTTAAAGGTCGCTATACAGACTTCATCGTCTCTCAAAATGAATGAGTCAGATTCGCAGTTGCAGTCAGCGATACGACACGTCGCGTTCCTATAAAATCCCAGGAATCTCTGACAGAACTTGCCTGCTATCTCTCTCTCAGCAGCAGAATCAAGAGTAACTTCAAGGTCGCAGAAATGTTGCTATTAATAAGAGTGTGGCGAGCTATTAATAAGGTGTCGTGATTTTGAAACTCGCTCTCAATGTTCGTCCCGTTGGCAACCCTGCGCCTTTCCTTACCTACTGGAACATCACGACACTTCCTAATGGTGTAACACGTGAGATCCGGAGAACAAGAACCAGTCTTATTTTTAGTTCTGAGATTATAAACCAGTCTCGTACCTTGTACTAGAGCGTCATACTGTGAACTAATATTTTATGTTCATTATTCACGTAACAAATACTTCGCGCCTTGCGTGTATCACATTACTACACGTTTCGGGCTTATCAGTCCATTCTTCAGGTGTCTCTTGATCATTCTTGACTCTTTCTAACTCTGAGCTGCATTTACAGTGTTCGTTCTTTTAAGTTAAAAGTAAATGGTTTTTGGCCGGTGGAGAAGCTAGCGGAGCTGGCGGACGGGCCTACTCTGTGTACCTGTGGTGGCACGGTCAGTGTATTTCTTTTGTTTGGGCGTTCAGTCCGAGACTCGCTCCTAGCCTTCCCCTTGAAAATTCCACCGGCCATAAACTACTGCGCCGACTATAATATATTGAAATGTCTTGAACATTTTCTGTACAGAGTGTTAACAGAATTCGTTACGACTGGAATAAAATATAGACCCTCACGAAGACTACTCATTTGATTAAAATCCGACAGAGTTCACAATATGTAACACATTAAAATGGCTACAACCTCTTTTTTGGACACGAAACACCAAGGCATAAAACTTGGTAACTTGAGGACCACGACCCAGCACGTTCAACAGTGCAAGAGTGCGTTAAAAAAGAACAATAAATATCTGAAGATGGGCCAATCAGCCTGAAACACGTGGTGACGTGTTACACGCAAGACATGAATTATTTATAGACGGCAATGTTAAACGTATATAATAATTCTTGTTTGTAACGAAGTGAGAATGCTACTATATATTTTATTTTCACTTCGGGCTTTATCTTGACAGGGAGTTTCATACATCTTCCTAAGTAGAGTCTACACTTCGCACTGTGAGTTTACAGAATTTCCTGAGATTCTACACCGATTTCCTCTGCAAATAAAATGAGAAGGACCCAGTACAGCCTACGTATTGGTGCTTTTGAAGATGGCCAATTTACAACCTACGGCTTGTGTCGAGAATCTGACGGATCTTGGAGGCATTGGATGGGGCGGGATGGATTGGATTCATCTGCCTCAGGATACGGACCAGTGGCGGGCTCTTGTGAACAAGGTACCGAGCCTTCCGGTTCCGTAACACATGGGAAATGCCTTCACTAGCTCAGCGACTATCAGTTTCTCAACAAGGGCTACGTTCCATTAAACTAGTTTGACATTAACTGATTTACCCAACATATTTACGAACCCTACGCAAACATTAGTACCACGATCCGTGTTTTCTAGACATTCAGGCGAAAACGATAAAAAAAATTGTTCATCGGTCAACCCACCTCTCAGATCTTTTACCAACAGACCAATGTTCATAAATTTGGTACAAACGACACGTCATTAGAACCAGCCCCATCTTTTACGTTTGAATTTTTACAGTTGGAAACACAACAAAGGCAGAATCACGATCTTTAGGTGGGACCAGCTCTCATATGGTGTGTTGTTGTTGTTTTTTAAGTGTTCTGTCTGACGACAGGTCCATATGAACAGGATCCTTCCATCCTTTTCTCGGACTGAGACCTGTTCATATACGTTCTTGGCAGATGATCCAGAAGTGGTTTGCCATTGCCTTCTTCTGTGTGTGAATGGAGTAATTGTTGGGATGCCACGGAGGAAAACTCCGTGTTGCCTAGACCACGGCCTCGCCCAACACAAGTTATAAATTCGGTGCATGGAGTAATTGTTGGGATGCCACGTAGGAAAACTCCGTGTTGCCTAGACCACGGCCTTGCCCAACACAAGTTATAAATTCGGGCACCGCCGGGAATCGAACCCGAGACCCCAGGATTACAAGACCAGCGTTCTAACCGCTAGACCACCATGGCTAATGGTGTGTTGGTATGACAATAGACCTTTGAATAACACGACTTCCTGATAAAACCCTTTTGTAGAAAGTAAAACAATAGAATACTGAGAACAGAAATCTACATTTAGCTCTCGGTTTGACGGCAATAACCAACAGGCC
This sequence comes from Zootermopsis nevadensis, assembly GCF_000696155.1. The sequence continues at coordinate 300,088 of NW_019059756.1, forward strand.
CTTGGAATCAGACATTTTAAATCTGGTAAGCAGACAGATCACACACACACGGGTCTAACTATAAATTTTGTATAAAATCTAGTTTATAAGCCAAGAATTAAACAAAAAGGTGAGTAACCTTGGAGTTATGTCCCGACAAATTTAACGTACAAAAAATCTGTACTCAAGTAATACATTTGCAATTGCAATCAAAAAAAAAACTGACTCGACCTGGACTCGACGTAAGACTGTCTGCCCGTGTAAAGCAGAGTGAATGAAGGTAAATATTGTGTGACGTCACTCTGTAAACGATTCGTCGAACTATTTTATCGCACAAACACAAGGACTATATATGTTTTGCAACAGTAAGTCTCCTTAATCTGTTAACATCTCTTTGTATTAACTGACGATGTTGTAACAAGATGATTCAAAAGCCTTTGTTTGAGTTGACACTGTCATCTGATAAGAAAGTCTGTGGAAATAAAAAGATAACAATTTTGACATATCCTGCAGTGACTGAGTCCGAAATTTAAAAAGATAGTTTCGAAGAAATTTCGGTAAATTTTGTAAAATGAATTCACAATGAGATAAATACATTGGATACAACTTTGCTGCCACAGATTACGATGTTCTGTTGCTTTCTGTTCGAGATACCACGAATCAAAATCGATTTATTCCACTGAATCAAAATCGATTTATTCCACTGAATCAAAATCGATTTATTCCACTGAATAAACTGACGTGGCACAACGCTGAATGTGGCAGCCGAATGGTTAATATTCGTGCTTCGTGTTCTGGAGGATCCACGTTCGGTCCAGAAACCGCAGATTTTTACAGAAGTGTCTCGTGGATTCCTTCTTTTCGTCAGGAAAATGTCGAGATATTACGTGAAAAATTTTCAATGCTGTTCCCAAGTCATTAATCATCCTACCTTTCAACACAAGGTTCTTTTTATTAAAAATTCTGAATTTAATAAGAAACGGGTATTGGTCGGGAAGCCTGAGGGGAAGAGACCCTTGGGGAGACCTAGAAGTAGATGGGAGGACAATCTCAGGTGGGATCTATGGGAGATAGGAGTTGAAGGAGACTGGATTTTGTTGACCCAGGACAGGGTCCGGTGGAGGGCTTTGGTTAATTCGGTGATGAACCTTTCGGGTTCCCTAAACCATCTGGTTGGTTGGGTCCACTATTTGGGAAGCCTGAGGGGAAGAGACCTCTGGAGAGACCTAGACGTAGATGGGAGGATAATCTCAGGCGGGATCTGTGGGAGATAGGAGTTGAAGGAGACTGGATTTTGTTGGCCCAGGACAGGGTCCGGTGGAGGGCTTTGGTTAATTCGGTGATGAACCTTTCGGGTTCCCTAAACCATCTGGTTGGTTGGGTCCACTATTTGGGAAGCCTGAGGGGAAGAGACCTCTGGAGAGACCTAGACGTAGATGGGAGGATAATCTCAGGCGGGATCTATGGGAGATAGGAGTTGAAGGAGACTGGATTTCGTTGGCCCAGGACAGGGTCCGGTGGAGGGCTTTGGTTAATTCGGTGATGAACCTTCGGGTTCCGTAAGCCATCTAGTTAGAAAAAGTTCGTTCGATAATTTGCTAGCCAGAATAGGACAAAAGAACATGAAAATCTGTTATAGTTTCGGTATTTAATACAAGGAAATTAATGAAAATTACAAGTGAAGATCTCGATATTTTTGAAGGGTTTTTCCATTACGAATGTCAAGCCAAGAAATGTAGGATTTCAGGTTTTCACGCCAATTAAAAGTCTCAAGGGTTAAATTATCCCTACCAAGGTGATCTGCCTTCAAAGATAAATTCGCACAGGTTCTACCCCTTTCGGAAATCGAACCACGGCCGCAAACAACTATAGCAGAAAGAGTCGGACAAACTAGTTGAAAGATTGCCACGAACAATTCATGTCTGAATCTGCTGACGATTTGTTCTGTTCAGGAAGTTAATTTCCTTGTCCGGTCACGAAGAGAGAGAGAGATGCTGGATGCTGAGCTTGTAATGTTCCCGGTTATTATTGTACACACAAACGCCGTCTTCCTCCTCCAGCTGCAGGCATACCAAGACTCTGGCTTACGTAGCATCGGCCACATCCGGTCCTGCAGGACTCCCGCCCACCGAAGCAAACATTCCGACGCACTTGCACGTTTTGCTACATGAACCATTTTCATTTTTCCCGCATTCACGCCGACCGTTATGACTAGGGTTCGGATGTTCATGACGTATAGTTTTTTAAGCTTCTATTTTTATTCTAAACTAAAATGAAACACTAGTTGAGTTATTCTAATCACAATTAGTCTGTATTTATTTTGCATATAAATGCATATTTAGGTAATTTTTATGTGTTCGGTCACATTTGTAGTTAAATGCATATTTTGTTTATATTTTGAGGATAAAATGCTTATTCTGGTTATATTTTGAGGATAAAATGCATGTTTTGGTTATATTTTGAGGATAAAATGCTTATTTTGGTTACAGTTAGAGGATAAAATGCATATTTTGGTTATATTTTGAGGATGAAATGCATATTTTGGTTATATTTTGAGGAT
>NW_019059756.1:372391-385379 GCF_000696155.1 Zootermopsis nevadensis
GTTTTGCCATTGCCTTCTTCTGTGTGTGAATTGAGTAATTGTTGGGATGCCACGGAGGAAAACTCCGTGTTGCCTAGACCACGGCCTTGCCCAACACAAGTTATAAATTCGGGCACCGCCGGGAATCGAACCCGAGACCCCAGGATTACAAGGCCAGCGTTCTAACCGCTAGACCACCGTGGCTAATACATTCCTACGGGACATTAAACAGTTCGTTTAAACTCCAGACTACAGTTTCTGCTTCAGACATTGTTCTGATATGTAACGCAGAAAATTGAACAGTTTTAAAACTCCAGGTAGCGTAAACAGCTTCGAACCCCGTGCCTTTATTTTCCCTTCCATTGTTTTCTAATAATTTTTCTTCACATTTTGTTGTTTCATTGAGGGGAACACTCATTTGTGCGTATCTGCGGTTCAGAATGTCCACAGACAACGGTTTATAGGTGAAGTGACCTCATGGGTCAAAGTAACCAAGCTATCAAGGTAATTTCGGCACAGAAAACTGACGTCTCTGTATTTAAATTATATATTTAGGCAATAAATACAATGAATGGAAGGGGGTTAAGACACTAAACTAATCCCCGGAAAGGGGGGGTTAGTTTAGTGTCTTACTCAAGATTTTAAAACGCAACTTAGTTTCGTTTCTTACTCAAGATTTTAAAACGCAACTTAGTTTAGTTTCTTACTCAAGATTTTAAAACGCAACTTAGTTTAGTTTCTTACTCAAGATTTTAAAACGCAACTTAGTTTAGTTTCTTACTCAAGATTTTAAAACGCAACTTAGTTTAGTTTCTTACTCAAGATTTTAAAACGCCACTTAGTTTAGTTTCTTACTCAAGATTTTAAAACGCCACTTAGTTTAGTTTCTTACTCAAGATTTTAAAACGCCACTTAGTTTAGTTTCTTACTCAAGATTTTAAAACGCCACTTAGTTTAGTTTCTTACTCAAGATTTTAAAACGCCACTTAGTTTAGTTTCTTACTCAAGATTTTAAAACGCCACTTAGTTTAGTTTCTTACTCAAGATTTTAAAACGCCACTTAGTTTAGTTTCTTACTCAAGATTTTAAAACGCCACTTAGTTTAGTTTCTTACTCAAGATTTTAAAACGCCACTTAGTTTAGTTTCTTACTCAAGATTTTAAAACGCAACTTAGTTTAGTTTCTTACTCAAGATTTTAAAACGCCACTTAGTTTAGTTTCTTACTCAAGATTTTAAAACGCAACTTAGTTTAGTTTCTTACTCAAGATTTTAAAACGCAACTTAGTTTAGTTTCTTACTCAAGATTTTAAAACGCAACTTAGTTTAGTTTCTTACTCAAGATTTTAAAACGCAACTAAAGTTGGTAAAGTGTTTGAACCCCCTTCCTTTCATTGTATGCCGAGTAAACAGATGACGTTTCCTAGGTAACCATTGTTGTCGATTTGTTGATATTGATCTTACACGTTTTTGTGACCCGTCTTCGTTACACTTTTTTGCCGAATGACCTTGATAGACGAAAGGAGCGCTTTGCTCTAGTATGAAAAATACAAGACATCAGCTGAGCCTCGGAAGCCCTGAAAAATTATGAACAATGCCGATATACTAAAACTACATTTCTCTGCCATCAAGGCGCATGAAGGTGCTGGAATTCAGCAGCCAGAACAAAACACTGAAAATCTCTAAAGCAAATGACTTTAACCTGTTTCAGAGCGATATTCTACGATATTCCGTAACACCCACGGCGCTGTGCCTCGTAAAGAGGAGGGTGTAGGAGGATGGACTGAGAAAGTACACAAAAAGATAAAGAGGAAGGCGAAACGGAGCTCAGCTCGTCATTGACTCATATAAATCGTCTGCTGACTTGGGCGTGCCTACAGACGGGCAGGGTACCAATCCACACATCCATGAGTTACTTCCGTCCGTATTTTTACTCTGGGCACTTCTACGTTGTACGAGGTGCGATCGGAAATTTTCCAGACTGCGCGTATAAAAACCCGTACACTTATCTCAGGTATTAAATTCATCCATCACCCTCGAAGTAGTTCCCCTGGGAGTGAACACAACGATCCCAGCGCCGCTGCCAAGCCTGGAAGCATCCCTGGAAATCTTTCTTTGCCAGCCTGTCAAGCACCATCTGCGAACCTGCCTGAATCTCTTCTATCGTCTCAAATCTCCATCCCTTTAGCTGAATTTTCATCTTTGGGAAGAGGAAATCTTAGAAAGGAAGTTGGGGTCGGTGCTTGCAAGATCTTTGAGCTCTTGACAAACGAGAAGTCGATTCTGCTTCTGGTCCTCAGACAGGATGCGTCGCATGTGGAGTTCTTCCTTTAGAATCAGCTGACAGGTCCCATAGCCTATCCCAACAATGTCGCACAAGTCGTTGATGGTACGACGTCGATCTTCGTAACATTTTCGGGCGTTGTGCTCGAAGATGGTCGTCCAGAACGCTCGTCATCATCGACAGAGGTTCGGCCATTTTTAAAACGTGAATGCCACACAAAAGTTTGCGGACTCCCCAAATGCTTGCTTGAGCATTTCATAGGTTTCCGTAGCCGTTTTGGCAAGTCTTTGGCAACGTAGTTTTACCTTCGAAATGCACGCAAATGTTTGTTATATTAAAATAATTACAACAGCAGTAGCAGTAGCCACATAAAAGTTACGGTTACATTAAGAAAGAACCAAAGAATGCAACAACAGTAACGTCCTATTAAATCAACCAGAACTGAAATTGTTACAGCAAGTTGAAGTGAGAAACTCCCACTCGACGTTCCGCTCCGTTGACGTCCGCTGTTTTCTGTAGCAAGGCTGTACGATTTAAGCCGTAACCTTGACGCACGTAATTTCATGGCGGATGGTTTTAGTTCAACATAAAGTAAACACACACAGAAAAAATAGAACGGGGTTCCTTGTTAACTTCTATCTGCCCCTCGCCCCAACGGATGGCCTGATTAGTGAGGTTATGTTTCTGAAGACTTCTTCAGGAATAAATTGCTATATGGGGTAACGTCTGAAAATTCTAGCATAATCGAAAAAAATTGATAGGCAGTGTCGGACACTGCCGCAGTTATTTTCGTGAAAACGTCAATCGTGTATAATATATTGAAATTTCCTTCATTTTTATAAATGATTATTTCTTAATTGGTACACATCCATACGTGACCCAGGCTCGTCAGATGCCGCCTGAGTTGTCAGAGCGCGCTTACGTTGCCTATATTCGCGGCAGTACTGCGCGTTGGTTTTCGGTCCGGGCCCGGCGTTTTCGGTGTCATTCTCTTTGGAATTTTGTGCTCTACGCATTCGTCCCGATTTTTGTAATTCTGGTTGTACTTTGCCCTCATATATCGCGACATTTTAATAAAATCGGGAAATTTTCAAACTTTTTCAAATTCACAGACTCGTATATTTTTCAGTTTTTGAGATACACACTTGGAGGTCAGGATGAGTTGTAACATATACACTCCTCTTCAAAACAACACCTGGTTCACTCTGATCGGATAATTAGTCTCTGAGATATGATCCCGTTTATGGACACGTGTCGAATCCGGAAAGTCGAAAATCGTGTGTTCACTTTGCGCGTGCGCAGTTCTCGACGTCCGGGCGCCACGAATGTCGGAGCGGTACTGGCACAAACTTTCATCCTTCCTCTTTAAAACGAGACTAAGATGGCGGCGCTCTGTCTAATTTTATCCGAGTTATTGAAGTTTGAAATTACTTCGACAGAAACTGTCGCTCATTTGGGAGCGATTGCCTTCCCACACCCGGCATCGATTTTAAAGACGTTTTCACGTCAAAAATAAGGACTACAAAGAGCATTCAGATATACCCATTCACTCATATATCAGGTTCAAATCAAATACATGACGCACAGAAATCTCAGAACAACACCCCAGAGGGCAGACCAGTCATAGTGGTCAGCGAATCTGTGAATATAAGAACCAACCGAGAGTCAACTCCCTAAACGTCTCGTACATCAAATATGCCCCCTTAGACACCGGCCAATGTCCAACAAACAAATCACTGTCACTGCACGTACAGCGCACCACTGAATAATCCCACGCCATTTTCTCTAATTCAGAGTTAAAAAGATAAAATGTTTCTCGGGCATATTTTGAACGATGTGTTGCAGCCTTTGTTCACAAAGCAGCCCGGCCCCGTCACTAAACTTTCCTCTACACGACCTGCCAATCCTTAAGGGGGGGTTCACACGGAGTCGTGGACCAGGCGAGAACACTACTCTATTTGAGTGAGTAACACGACCTGCGTAATAACGCCCGTCTCCAGTTCCCACTTGACTTCGCAAATGTTTCTTCTCGCCTTCAGAGTCACGGTGTTCGAAAATGGCACACGACTGACTTGGTCGTGATCCCTCCAACATGCCGGAGTGGTTACGACCGCTGTCTTCAAGGTCGTATACTACCAACTGTGCAACGACCACTAGTTGCCACTCGGTAGTGAGCACGACCTCCGGTCCTCCTGTTCGTGTTCTCGCCCGATCCACGACTCCGTGTGAACCCCCCTTTAATCTCGACTTTAACACGCTGGCCTTGTAATCCTGGGGTCTCGGGTTCGATTCCCGGTGGTGCCCGGATTTATAACTTGTGTTGGGCAAGGCCGTGGTCTAGGCAACACGGAGTTTTCCTCCGTGGCATCCCAACAATTACTCCATTCACACACAGAAGAAGGCAATGGCAAACCACTTATGGATCATCTGCCAAGAACGTATATGAACAGGTCCCAGTCCGAGAAAAAGGATGGAAGGATCCTGTTCAGATGGACCTGTCGTCAGACAGAACACTAAAAATAAAAATAAAAAAATTTCAGGACACTTGCTGTTGTAAAAATACCACACCAAGTATGACGTATGAGCCATTGCATTAAAAAAATACATCGGGAACAAAATAATCTACGATGACCAAAGCTACTCGCTGTGTGTCTCCAGGTTTCGAAAAACGCACTACTCAGAACACGCATCAATGAGAATTGCAGACAACAGCCAAGTAAAATCCGGTGTTAGACGGGGAACATCGTACAACACCGCACACAGGCCCACAGCGATTTCAAATGCACCGCGATACTCTGTTTAACGCTCCAGAGACACGCCAAGTTAAAATGTTCCTTTACCATTCAACTGAAACTATACTACGCGACTGTAATCTTGGGCCTTGCAAGGAATGCAAGTCACAAGATTACAGTCTTACGATGTAGAATCATGAAACAGATGAACTTCTACTAGACTACTGTCCACAGACCAGGGGAAAAACCCTGCTGGGGGAAATCGATTCTGGTCGGTGCGGGGGGAATGTTTACTGCCTGGTGGACTAGAGGGCTGCTATTGGTGGGAAGTGTGATACGTCAGAGTTTTACGCTACTACACAGACTGAAAACATCAAGCAGTTAAGAGTAGCGTGTAGTGAGCGCACTTTTAATGTGTTCTGTGGGTGTTGCGATAATATTCTAGATTAAATCGCTGTGCCGCTGTGAGGTAATCTTAAAGCTGAACCCATCAGAACACATGAAAGCCTGTCGTCTGTTGTTCGTTCAGTGGTTGTGGAACGAATGCTTTTAGGATCGGTCGTCACTCGCCGCGAAATCTTGCGCATGCGCGTATATCGAATTCCTAGCAGGGATTTTCTCCTTGTCTGCGGACTGTACACGGCGCAACCACCCATAATATAGCCATCTGCAACCTGAGATTCTGTTTTAGAATATAAACATGGGCGTCTTCTTAAAAATACTAGGTAATTATTAATGTACAAAACTCCACAACTTAATTAAGCTTTATTCTTTAAAAAAACAGACAAGCCTCTAGCTTCTTACACCGCCCGATGAACGGTCTGTGGACACGTTGTAGGGAACCATCACTATTTAACGTTCAGGTTTTACTGATCACGTAATTCAACGTAATTGTAATTTTTTTCGAATCGATTTATCGATATAACATTTTTCTCGAATGGTTTTAGATGTTGGATACTTGATAAGAATAACAACATGAATAAGTCCTTTGTATGACCTAATAAAACGGATTTTTGATCCATTTCAGAAGCTCCTATCTCAAACGAATTCGTATTTCCTAAAATACTATTCATACTTTTTCTCCGTTACGAAGATCGATATAAAAATCGAAATGAAGTGCACATTGGCGGTACAGTTGCACTTGGTATGTTACGAGACAATAACGCTTGCTATGTTATGTTATTTTACGCTGTGCTGTCATGTTTTATGATACGTTATGTTACTGTATAATCATTACCTTACACGGTTTTGGGGTCATCTGTGTTGGTCCGTTTCCTCTCCTCAGTCTCGCCTTTCAAAACTAATCATTAGCTATATCTGATCTCCAGATACCGTTCGTGCGTGCGTAATGTTCAAAATCACACTACACCAGAATACATGTCGGGGCAACGACCTTCTCACCAGATACATGTTTGTAGTTGTCTATTCCACCGCTTACTAAGAACGAGACAGTGAAAGTGACCTACTTTTATTCTTAGTGTCTTACTCAAGATTTTAAAAAAGCAACCAACCCCCCGAAGTATTTTAACCCCCATTCGGGGGGTTAGTTTAGTGTCTTACTCAAGATTTTAAAAAAGCAACCAACCCCCCGAAGTATTTTAACCCCCATTCGGGGGGTTAGTTTAGTGTCTTACTCAAGATTTTAAAAAAGCAACCAACCCCCCGAAGTATTTTAACCCCCATTCGGGGGGTTAGTTTAGTGTCTTACTCAAGATTTTAAAAAAGCAACCAACCCCCCGAAGTATTTTAACCCCCATTCGGGGGGTTAGTTTAGTGTCTTACTCAAGATTTTAAAAAAGCAACCAACCCCCCGAAGTATTTTAACCCCCATTCGGGGGGTTAGTTTAGTGTCTTACTCAAGATTTTAAAAAAGCAACCAACCCCCCGAAGTATTTTAACCCCCATTCGGGGGGTTAGTTTAGTGTCTTACTCAAGATTTTAAAAAAGCAACCAACCCCCCGAAGTATTTTAACCCCCATTCGGGGGGTTAGTTTAGTGTCTTACTCAAGATTTTAAAAAAGCAACCAACCCCCCGAAGTATTTTAACCCCCATTCGGGGGGTTAGTTTAGTGTCTTACTCAAGATTTTAAAAAAGCAACCAACCCCCCGAAGTATTTTAACCCCCATTCGGGGGGTTAGTTTAGTGTCTTACTCAAGATTTTAAAAAAGCAACCAACCCCCCGAAGTATTTTAACCCCCATTCGGGGGGTTAGTTTAGTGTCTTACTCAAGATTTTAAAAAAGCAACCAACCCCCCGAAGTATTTTAACCCCCATTCGGGGGGTTAGTTTAGTGTCTTACTCAAGATTTTAAAAAAGCAACCAACCCCCCGAAGTATTTTAACCCCCATTCGGGGGGTTAGTTTAGTGTCTTACTCAAGATTTTAAAAAAGCAACCAACCCCCCGAAGTATTTTAACCCCCATTCGGGGGGTTAGTTTAGTGTCTTACTCAAGATTTTAAAAAAGCAACCAACCCCCCGAAGTATTTTAACCCCCATTCGGGGGGTTAGTTTAGTGTCTTACTCAAGATTTTAAAAAAGCAACCAACCCCCCGAAGTATTTTAACCCCCATTCGGGGGGTTAGTTTAGTGTCTTACTCAAGATTTTAAAAAAGCAACCAACCCCCCGAAGTATTTTAACCCCCATTCGGGGGGTTAGTTTAGTGTCTTACTCAAGATTTTAAAAAAGCAACCAACCCCCCGAAGTATTTTAACCCCCATTCGGGGGGTTAGTTTAGTGTCTTACTCAAGATTTTAAAAAAGCAACCAACCCCCCGAAGTATTTTAACCCCCATTCGGGGGGTTAGTTTAGTGTCTTACTCAAGATTTTAAAAAAGCAACCAACCCCCCGAAGTATTTTAACCCCCATTCGGGGGGTTAGTTTAGTGTCTTACTCAAGATTTTAAAAAAGCAACCAACCCCCCGAAGTATTTTAACCCCCATTCGGGGGGTTAGTTTAGTGTCTTACTCAAGATTTTAAAAAAGCAACCAACCCCCCGAAGTATTTTAACCCCCATTCGGGGGGTTAGTTTAGTGTCTTACTCAAGATTTTAAAAAAGCAACCAACCCCCCGAAGTATTTTAACCCCCATTCGGGGGGTTAGTTTAGTGTCTTACTCAAGATTTTAAAAAAGCAACCAACCCCCCGAAGTATTTTAACCCCCATTCGGGGGGTTAGTTTAGTGTCTTACTCAAGATTTTAAAAAAGCAACCAACCCCCCGAAGTATTTTAACCCCCATTCGGGGGGTTAGTTTAGTGTCTTACTCAAGATTTTAAAAAAGCAACCAACCCCCCGAAGTATTTTAACCCCCATTCGGGGGGTTAGTTTAGTGTCTTACTCAAGATTTTAAAAAAGCAACCAACCCCCCGAAGTATTTTAACCCCCATTCGGGGGGTTAGTTTAGTGTCTTACTCAAGATTTTAAAAAAGCAACCAACCCCCCGAAGTATTTTAACCCCCATTCGGGGGGTTAGTTTAGTGTCTTACTCAAGATTTTAAAAAAGCAACCAACCCCCCGAAGTATTTTAACCCCCATTCGGGGGGTTAGTTTAGTGTCTTACTCAAGATTTTAAAAAAGCAACCAACCCCCCGAAGTATTTTAACCCCCATTCGGGGGGTTAGTTTAGTGTCTTACTCAAGATTTTAAAAAAGCAACCAACCCCCCGAAGTATTTTAACCCCCATTCGGGGGGTTAGTTTAGTGTCTTACTCAAGATTTTAAAAAAGCAACCAACCCCCCGAAGTATTTTAACCCCCATTCGGGGGGTTAGTTTAGTGTCTTACTCAAGATTTTAAAAAAGCAACCAACCCCCCGAAGTATTTTAACCCCCATTCGGGGGGTTAGTTTAGTGTCTTACTCAAGATTTTAAAAAAGCAACCAACCCCCCGAAGTATTTTAACCCCCATTCGGGGGGTTAGTTTAGTGTCTTACTCAAGATTTTAAAAAAGCAACCAACCCCCCGAAGTATTTTAACCCCCATTCGGGGGGTTAGTTTAGTGTCTTACTCAAGATTTTAAAAAAGCAACCAACCCCCCGAAGTATTTTAACCCCCATTCGGGGGGTTAGTTTAGTGTCTTACTCAAGATTTTAAAAAAGCAACCAACCCCCCGAAGTATTTTAACCCCCATTCGGGGGGTTAGTTTAGTGTCTTACTCAAGATTTTAAAAAAGCAACCAACCCCCCGAAGTATTTTAACCCCCATTCGGGGGGTTAGTTTAGTGTCTTACTCAAGATTTTAAAAAAGCAACCAACCCCCCGAAGTATTTTAACCCCCATTCGGGGGGTTAGTTTAGTGTCTTACTCAAGATTTTAAAAAAGCAACCAACCCCCCGAAGTATTTTAACCCCCATTCGGGGGGTTAGTTTAGTGTCTTACTCAAGATTTTAAAAAAGCAACCAACCCCCCGAAGTATTTTAACCCCCATTCGGGGGGTTAGTTTAGTGTCTTACTCAAGATTTTAAAAAAGCAACCAACCCCCCGAAGTATTTTAACCCCCATTCGGGGGGTTAGTTTAGTGTCTTACTCAAGATTTTAAAAAAGCAACCAACCCCCCGAAGTATTTTAACCCCCATTCGGGGGGTTAGTTTAGTGTCTTACTCAAGATTTTAAAAAAGCAACCAACCCCCCGAAGTATTTTAACCCCCATTCGGGGGGTTAGTTTAGTGTCTTACTCAAGATTTTAAAAAAGCAACCAACCCCCCGAAGTATTTTAACCCCCATTCGGGGGGTTAGTTTAGTGTCTTACTCAAGATTTTAAAAAAGCAACCAACCCCCCGAAGTATTTTAACCCCCATTCGGGGGGTTAGTTTAGTGTCTTACTCAAGATTTTAAAAAAGCAACCAACCCCCCGAAGTATTTTAACCCCCATTCGGGGGGTTAGTTTAGTGTCTTACTCAAGATTTTAAAAAAGCAACCAACCCCCCGAAGTATTTTAACCCCCATTCGGGGGGTTAGTTTAGTGTCTTACTCAAGATTTTAAAAAAGCAACCAACCCCCCGAAGTATTTTAACCCCCATTCGGGGGGTTAGTTTAGTGTCTTACTCAAGATTTTAAAAAAGCAACCAACCCCCCGAAGTATTTTAACCCCCATTCGGGGGGTTAGTTTAGTGTCTTACTCAAGATTTTAAAAAAGCAACCAACCCCCCGAAGTATTTTAACCCCCATTCGGGGGGTTAGTTTAGTGTCTTACTCAAGATTTTAAAAAAGCAACCAACCCCCCGAAGTATTTTAACCCCCATTCGGGGGGTTAGTTTAGTGTCTTACTCAAGATTTTAAAAAAGCAACCAACCCCCCGAAGTATTTTAACCCCCATTCGGGGGGTTAGTTTAGTGTCTTACTCAAGATTTTAAAACGCAACCAACCCCCCCGAAGTATTTTAACCCCCATTCGGGGGGTTAGTTTAGTGTTTTACTCTGGATTTTAAGAAATCAACCAACCCCCTCGAAGTATTTTAACCCCCATTCGGGGGGTTAGTTTAGTGTCTTACTCAAGATTTTAAAACGCAACCAACCCCCCCGAAGGGGGCGTTGGTCATGTGTTTTAACCCTCCATTCGGGGGGGGGGATTAGTTAATTTTCTTAAAAAATGGCTGTAGGCACTACTCATAAAATGCGTATATTCCACTAATTTCATTGTAACAGCCGTGTGTTTCTTCAAATGTGGCCGCTGGTCGCGCTAAGACATCGTCAGTCACTAGCTTCAGCACAAACGCAGTTAATTCCATACGACACTTAGTGTCAAAAGAATGAGGTTAAGGTTTATACCAGCAACGGGTTCACTTGTTTATTCAATTTTTTTAAAAAATATCCGTTCGACATGGAACGATTACAAGAAACTAGACGTTCGTTATTTAAAACTACAAATAAGCCTTGTTCTATTTATCTCTTTCTGAACACATTCCGCGACTGCGCAGTTCGTGTCCCACTTGTTACTTCGAGGCACTTAAAAGTTTCATCGTGTGAATTTGGGCCTTGAAATTAATTCTGTGTTTCGAAGCTCAAACTTCATTTTCATGGCATTAAAAAGGCCGGCCTAAACACGTTGTTTGAGTGTTTGAGATCGTGTCCCGGATTCATCTATCTCACGACAGGACCCTCTGGACTCTTGTGAACATAAAAGCCGAGAATATCTTTACTACATTCTCGACAAGGACTTTTTTTTGAACGATCTGAAACAGTCGCGTGAATCCACTTCTCAAAGTCCATGCTAGCGTATGATCCAGAGTTCTTATATCGGAAAGTTTTTGAAACGACAGTATTAAATTTAGTGAAAATCAGTTCAGTTTCACAGTCGACGATCGTGAGGCTATTGTCGTTTATTTCTACGGCGCACGGCGTCACGACGCAACACTTCTACGGCTGCTAACGATTGTCACGTCTCACGGTCGCCATGACTACAGCGAACTGAAAATGATCCCGTGGCGGAAACAGGCAGACACCAGAAGCCTTAGTTTCCTTGCAAAGAAAGTGTAATTTAAATCTGAAACTTAAAACACTTTATTTATTTTATTTAGTGTTCTGTCTGACGACAGGTCCATATGAACAGGATCCTTCCATCCTTTTCTCGGACTGGGACCTGTTCATATACGTTCTTGGCAGATGATCCAGAAGTGGCTTGCCATTGCCTTCTTCTGTGTGTGAATGGAATAATTGTTGGGATGCCACGGAGGAAAACTCCGTGTTGCCTAGACCACGGCCTTGCCCAACACAAGTTATAAATTCGGGCACCGCCGGGAATCAAACCCGAGACCCCCAGGATTACAAGGCCAGCGTTCTAACCGCTAGACCACCGTGGCGGTAATCGATCACTGTCATGTGACTCGTGATTACATACACATGGTTCACTCGTTGCACTACGTTTGTCACACGAGTAGCATGGTAAATATTTCACTTGCGGTCGGCTCTCAAAGGAAACACATTCTTAGAAGGAAACGCTCATGCAAGTGTTATGTGAACCCGGATGAGGAGATCGCGGTTTCACGTGTTCATGTTCCAGCCACTTTCGTAAGCTATTTCTGTATTCTTGTCTACAGTTGTGTATTATCTAAAAGAACATGTCGTTTCTTCCTTACGTGAGCAAACGCTGTTGCAGACTCTCCATTTAATTACGCTTGTCTTCTATTTTCAGACTCGTAAACAAACAACATTACTATCAGTCAGCCTGTCCATTCTCAGTAACAGGTTAACAGACTTTCAATAACGTCAGTTCTACCAACATAAACCTAAAAAAGATCGCAGACAAAGAACACTACACGAAAACCTACAAACGTTTGTACCCGTGGAAGTGACACGATGGGGAATCCCCTTGCTAGCTAGGTTGTCATGGTTAACCGTTACTGCGGTTACTTTCGTTGCCATGGTTACCCGGAGAATCCCCAAGCCACCCACACAAGTAGCCACTCGGAAAACTCATTTATCGACCGTGCCAGAAGTGTGGGCCTACACGTTCTGACTTGTGATCACAGTGGCAGCACGGTATGACCTTGACCGCTCCGACATTGGAATCGTAGTCTCCGACAAACAGCCTAGCAGGTGTTGTCATCATCAGATATTTCGTTCACGAACCGACTTCATTTCCCATTTAATTCAAAACTAAATACAAAATCCATGTCAACAGCTACGCTCATAGCTCAGCAACGCTTCAGAAATGGAAACATTTCCCACTAAAAAATTACTTAATTAAAACCTGGAGAAGGTTGGTTCACTTTTCGTTGGGTACCCCTGTAAGTAGCCAGTCTGTATTTTATTTATTTATTTAGTGTTCTGTCTGACGACAGGTCCATATGAACAGGATCCTTCCATCCTTTTCTCGGACTGGGACCTGTTCATATACGTTCTTGGCAGATGATCCAGAAGTGGTTTGCCATTGCCTTCTTCTGTGTGTATGGAGTAATGAGTAATTGTTGGGATGCCACGGAGGAAAACTCCGTGTTGCCTAGACCACGGCCATGCCCAACACAAGTTATAAATTCGAACCCGAGACCCCAGGATTACAAAGCC
>NW_019059756.1:411702-427141 GCF_000696155.1 Zootermopsis nevadensis
CCTCCTGCCTATCTTGGACTTTCCTGATAGCGTATTCTAGCGCAAAGTTAAAGAGCAAGGGAGACAGAGCATCTCCTTGTTTTAGACCGTTCTTGATGAGGAATGTCTCAGATACATATTTACCTACTCGAATTTTGCTGCAGGTTTCATTTAAGCACATTTTTATTAGACCCACTAGCTTCTTTGGTATACCAAATTCAATAAGAATATTATATAGCACTTCTCTCTTCACAGAGTCATAGGTTTTTTTGAAATCTATAAATAACTGATGTGCGGTCCCACCGAACTCCCATTTTTTCTCTAGTATCTGACGAATGCAAAAGATCTGATCAATCGTTGATCTGTTTCGTCTGAATCCACACTGATGATCCCCAATAATTTCATTCGCATATGGAGTTAATCTTGCCAAAAGTATGTTTGATAGAATTTTATATGAATTGAAATATAAAATGTTCATCTATTTTTAAGTAATTTATCTCTGTCGCACTGAAGACAACTAGTGTAAAAACTGAGCTACATAGAATCTTTCGTACACAAACGTAGTTATTTACTATTTGTGGCTGTCAAAAAACGGAGTCCCTTCATGGCCATTGTTGTACCACCACCATCAACAATAACTGCAATTACCAAGTCACTACTTTTGCTCCAAGATTCAAATATGAGTTCACTGTAATGATTTAACTAATCACTAAAATACTCAATTATGGATTCTAATGTGATATTAAAATTATGTTTTCATTTCAATATTTAAAATCATTCTTCTACTCGAAGACTCACGGCACATTTGGCAAAAGTTCCGGTATGGACTGTCAGCACAAGTCCCCAATTATGTTTTAAGAATTCATGTATGTTGTAATATGACATGATAAAAAGTCATAAAAAATCACAACTAAAACCCATTAGTGACGTAATATGGAATGACTCGTACGCGTCTGAAATAGAAAAATGTTTGAGTTCCTTAGGATTACATTTAGAAAATGATGATCAGAGCTGCGTTGCATAAAGACTGTACCGATTTTCATAGAAACTGAAATAGCATCAAGAACTTGTAAGAAAGGTCCAGGAAGGCACATACAACAGAT
Source organism: Zootermopsis nevadensis (assembly GCF_000696155.1). The sequence goes on from NW_019059756.1 coordinate 412,785, forward strand.
TTCTGAACATTTTTATTCTAACATCAAGCACTGAACATACTTGTACACAAATGTTCTCCAAACTGTCAGATAACAAGCACAATCGTTTTATATTTGTAAAATTCAAACAATGCCAAACTTTTCTGGATAAGCCTTAATTTCTTCTTGCAGTCGTTTCTCAATGGCTGGCAAGATCAGTCTATCAGACGGCAGATTGTAGCTCACATATACTGCCATTTGGGACTTCTTTGTTAATCGACTAGCAAGGTTCAAAGACGCCATGTCACTCTGGGCCCCCATAAGTCTGGTACAAAGAGGTAATCTGTCATAGCTGGTGTTTAATGCCATTCCTAAGTCACTGAAGGTTGGGTCTGTCCCTGAACCTATCCATATTAAAAGGCTATTCTCCATCTTCAGCACTTGGAAGTGCACTGGAGTTGCAGCAACTTCTGTGCCAAAACTATGAATTTCACAGTTAGGTTTCATGAATTCGATGGAAGCCGTTCCACTCGAAGCCGATGACGGTACATGTTCATCCATTTCAGCTATCTGAAAACATCCATCACTTATGCTGAAGAAGTAAAATTTAGTATCCCTATTATATGTAATTGTTACTTCTCTCTGCCAAATCAGTCATTAGCAATTTCGCACAGCCTTCAGCTTCCAGTCACACAATGATCTCAGTAGATCTCTAGAAGTAATCCCTCAACATAAAACTTTTAAATCTATTTCCTTATATTATGAGGAAAGATACCCCACTTAATGGTACCTGCACCTTGTCGTGGTGGTGGGGCTTGAGTACCTCAGTGACCTCAAGAGCTACTGGTAGGGCCTCCCTAGCCAGATTGGTCGAGGGGGAGAGGTCAGACTAAGACAGGTACCCTGGTCCTCCAGGTTGGGGGTTGGTCGCAAGGCTAACAGCATTGTACCGTAAAAAGGAAGATGTTTCGAAACCTCGATCAAAGCCTCGGACAGACGGGCCTAACAGAAGGACCGAATGGAAGAGGAGAATTGAGGAGGCTATGGACCGAATACGGACTGGAGAGCCATAGAAGAAGAAGAAGATGAGGAAAGATAGGCTTATGATATCGTGTCTCAATGTCTCTGTGTATATATCATATGTCTGTCAATCTTAAACAAGTTTCAAACCACATTACATTTTCATGAAAATTGTTATGTGAGTGACACTGCAATACTGAAATTCTGTTTGATCTATAGAATGTACAAGAATGTGCCAGATGTTTAACTTAAGCTTTTTGGTAAGAACTACAATGAATGTTTGGTGTTAACCAAACATTCCTGTAACCATCACAGTTGAAGTTTTGTGGGTGGTTGGATATCTTGATTGCCTCCTTGATTATGTGGGAATGACAACTGCTGATGTTGGCAATGACTTCTGTTTTGTCAAAGTCAATGACATGTCTGGTGTCTGTAGAATTCTCAGCTACTGCTGATTGCTTGTTCTCCAGTCTGGTGTCTCTTATGTGTTCTGTAATTCTGCTTGCTTGGAGAATGGACAATGGAGAATGATGTCTGAGATTCAGTTGGCCTCGACATAGATAGTGTTCATTCCTTCCTCTTGTCACATCTCCACCAAGACTAAGGGAAACAAAAGAGAGACTGGGGAACCAGTTATCAGCGGTAGGCGATAATTCTGCAGCCACTATTGTCCGCGAGCCACGAGAGTAGACCTGACACCTTTGAGGGAGGTGGGGTAGAATTCTGTGCTACTAGCGGACCAAAAAACCACCCGCAGCTTATACAGGCCGTACATCATGAGTTAATGTACTGACTGACTGATAGCACAATGTTCTTAGGTAAGGAATACATCACCAGCGCATGCGCAGAACCCACTTTCCCCCTGCCACACAAGCAACGGCAGACAAGGCCACGTCTACTCTCGTGCCTCACTAACAATAGTCATAGCAGTGAATTTGACCCAATAGAAGTCTTTGCTAACATCAGCAGCTACCATCCAGGGAGGCAATCGAGATATTCAAGCACCAACACAACTTCAACTACAAAGATGGTCACAAGCTATGCAAAACCCGGCTTCACCTATTTCCCCCAAGCTGACCCTACTGGGCCCTCAACAGGACATGTCCACCACCACCACCACTACCACCGTCTCTCTGAACCTTGTGGTTGATAAACAGCCACCACCCCCTTCCACTTAACTGCTGCAAATCCTTTCCCATCCGACATGGTCACCTCCTTCCCTCAACCACATGCTCCTCCGCTCCACTGATCAGCACCATAAAATTTATCTTGCCACTCAATGACTGCCATAAGGTCTTATGAACTGCTATGTCAGAGCCACTGACTCCCAGACACCCACTCTTATTAAATACTAATGGACATGGTTAGGTCAGGCTCTGGAACGTGAACAGCAACTTCAATCATCAGTTCCTCACCAGACAATGATTCAGATAATTCCAGAACAAAACTGGTTTCTGGCTACTTAGCTACATAGCGTGACTATCACATACTGTAGAGTCTCAGCAGTGAGCAACTTGAATCACCATTGTCAGGTTAACAAGTAACTGTTGGTGACAGTGACTTTTTGAGTAACACTGACTGAATCAATGTTTCTCAAACTTGGTTACTTTCAGTGTCTATGCACTTAACAACTTTTTAGTGGCAGCCTTCTTCAAAATTCTGAGGTGACAACCCTAACCAATAATATGAATTTACTGATATCAGTAAATTCAAAAATCGTTTGCATATTAAACTATACAGCTGCAACAAGCAATCATCGGTGTGTGTCAATGCCACACATAAATCATCATACCTCACAATTTGGGGTTAAGACCGACTGAAGTGGCATGAATATTAAAAATTACACTTTAGAATAAATAAGCCATAACATGCATGGAAGTTTGTTACACCTTACGTTTTCGGTAAAACAGACGTGTTCTGTCTATCACATTTCAAAATTAAGGTACTGGAAATCCGTATTCACCATTAAAATAAACGGTAAAAAGTCAGCAACACACGGTTCTTATATCTGAAAGCTATCTAGTCATGCATATGACTCAGTTCAATACAAAATAAATGTGTAATAATATACCTCAAAACTGAAGTAATTGTAAGAACCAGTGCGCCACTAAAACTATACAGTACTTATATAAGTTTTAACAGAATCTTTTAGAAGCAACCACAAAACATTAGTTGAAAACATTTCTTCGACATTATGTTGGTAATAATCCGTGTTTTACAGAATCACCAACGTAGTAACTTTGAATTGAATGTGACGTACTCGTAATAAACAAACAGTTGAAGATGCACTAAAGATGCAAAAGCGGTTTGTATGTACAAATCCAATTTTATCCATATCTCATTCACTTTTGATTTTAAGTACATGGGAAAAAGGTATTGTATGACCTTACATTCTGTAATAACTAAATGACCAATCCGAAATCAACTGAAAATTTCCTGATAACTTTCAGTGCTGGTTCTCTTCTGTGGTAACTGAACCAAAATTTTCAGCACTGTTATTTCATGTCAAAGCCTATCCTCTAAACCCATTTCTCTTAGATTGTTTTATTTTCCTCCAACCTTATTGTAGGTGTCCCTTTGCTTCCATATTAGCTCACTTTGGTTTTACTACCCTACCAAAAAAGGGAGCTGTGCACATTCCTTATTATGTAGCACAGTACGGTCCCGATTATCCGATCTTCCGTTTTATTCCACGTAATGTGTCAAAAAGCTCCATTTTATCAACAAACAACTGTATGTACATGTACTGGTGTGAATCTTCCCATAGCGCATCAACTGCAGACATACTACTGTACACTTGCTGCTATGACCTTGCCGCAAAGAAAAGGAGCTCGGAACAAAATCACTCACTCTCTCACTATATGGTGGAGGAAATTATTTGAAAAGTCATCACTGTGTTCATAAATGCCCGCCACCGGACTCTATCCTCAGCTAGCTGCATCCAATTCGCTCCATCGATTCCTGTCTCCCTAAGATCCATCTTAACGTTATCCTACCATCTACACCTAGGTCTTCCCAGCGGTCTCCTCCGTTCAGGCCTCCCAACCAATAGTTTGTAAATACCTCCATGTTATGCCCTCAGCACAACTGGAAAAATTACACATTTGTAAATTTTAATCTTTAAGTGTTTTTTTATATGAGAAGGCAGGACAAAATATTGTGGACTGAATGTTCTTCTAACTTGTTGATTCATTAGCTGTCCTTATATTCTGGTTCTATCCTGAATTATGATGCCAAGACATTATCATATTCTTGGTCTTTTCTGTATTTTTCTCTATCAATATCCCTACTAGCCCTTAAGATTGTTTCTGTGTTCACTTTGATAGTATTTATATTATTGCCAAACAGATTAATGTCATCGGTGGAGACCAAAAGCTGATGTGTCCCATTCAGTTCTAAACTACCCTGATTTTCTTTGACTTTCCTGATGGCACATTCTAAGGCAAATTGAAAAGCACCAGCAACATAGCATCTCCCTGTTTCAGGAAATTTTGCTAGAGGTTTCACTTAAACACGTTTGTATTCACCCGAATAGCTTCTTAGATACACCAAATTCAAGCAAAATATTATAAAGAGCTACTCTTTTAACTGAGCCACAGGCTTTCTTGAAGTCTATAAATAGTTGATGGACTGTCCCATTGTACTCCCACTTTTTCTCTACTATCTCGCAAATGTAAAAAAATTGATCAGTTGTAGATCAATTATGACAGAACCCACACCGATGATCACCAATAATTTCATTAGCATAAAGAGTCAGCATTGCCAGAAGAATGTTGGATAAAGTTTTGAGACAGATGATAAGTGAGATTCCTTGATAAATATTACAATCAATCTTATCACCCCTCTTATGAATTGGTACAATAATAGATTCCTTCCACTGCTGTGCATTTTCTCCTTATTCCATATAGTGCAAATAGTTTGTCTATCTCAGAACACAACATTTTGCCTCCTGCTTTGATCAATTCAACCAGAATCTGATCTGTACCTGGGGACTTGTACTTTTTCAACTTCTCAGTAGCAGTGTCCTCAGAAAAAAATACCATTACTAATTTTTTTAACAAATAATATTCCTCTGCTGTAAGAAATTACACAGTACACTAAATTTGAGTGAACTATTAAAATTTAAGAAAATGTGATCCCTGAACTTTGTGGATGAGAAAGCGGTGCAGGAGAAGGGATTACATTGAATTAATGATAATTATTTTAGAGTTAGGAAAAATTATATAATTTTATCAGTGTACTAAGTATTAAATAACTGTATACTTTATATACTTATTCATTTGTTTTTATTTATAATACTTCACATGCCAGCATGGAGCATATGAAACCTATTTTATATATCAGATTTGTATAACTTCAGTATCATTTTCTATTCATTCTATGCAAAGAAATTGAGATTTAAATAAAAGTGACATCAGAGATACTCAAATGGCTGTAGACTAATGTGTGCTTTTTAAAATCTTTTAAGCTAATCTAAAGGCTACTTCACATTAGAGTAAATGACTAGGTAACACTTTCAATTGAACCTCAGAGAAGAAAGAATGGAAACTACCTTCTGTGGTATACGAAAATAATTGAAGGTTATGTAAGCCAAATGCAGCATGATTTACGTGGGTACACGAAAGATTCAGCATAACTAAATATGCACAGTATATTATTAAACTGCCTTTATCCAGAAACATGACACTGAAGAAGTTTATGCATTTGGGAAAACAATGAGATAAAATTATCTGGAAACTATGAACTATTAACAATATATTTGTTGATTCTTATATTGGAACATAATGTTCAAGAATCATCCATGAAATTACACTAGACTAAAGCAACATAATGAACATTCCTCGGTATATTGTTTTCAGAATGTCTGAAAAGTCACATTAATTTCAAAATGGCCAAGAGACAGTTTCGTTTATTCACGGAAATGGTGTTGAATTCTGGTTTATTAGATTGGATTTCAAGCCTCTGTTTATCATGCATAAAGACATGTTAGATGTCCAGTAATGCAGGTTTTGTCTCTTTGGCACATTTTAGAACAGACTGAATAAGTTTTACGAAACCGGTATCCTTCGGCTTCTCAAGACCTCGAAGAAGGCGATTTTTCATTACAGCAACAAACTCTCGGTTACTAAGCTGGCCGTCAACTGTAAAAAAGAAAATTCACTTTACCATATATGAAATACACAACAGTAAAGAAACAACTTCCAGCAAAGTAAAACACAACTAGCAGCTACACCATACCTTTGAAGACTGCCTCATATTTTCCTTGTTAAATGCTTATGAAAACATAATTTTATTTCACGTAATTGATCCTTTATCAAGCTTATATACTTTTAATATAAGTTATACTTTAAACGATTTCTATATTAATTTACATGTTATTTTATCAGTCTTTATATATATATATATATATATATATGAAGGGATGTTTCTCTGTTTTTGTCCCGTTTGCACTGTCACAGCAGGTCGGCACGACCGGTGAACTCACAGTATTTTTTTTATTAAGTGTTCTGTCTTACGACAGGTCCATTGCTCTGCCCAAAAAGAGCTCTCCAGTTGTCCCTATTCTTGGCTTCTCGCTTTAATTCCTGGAACGTCATCTTCTTTCCTTGTTTAAGGTCGTCGGTTAGCTGTATCAATCTTCTTCCTCGTCCTCTCTTTCCTTCAACCTGGCCTTCGATGATATCACTCAGTATTCCATTCCTTCTCATAATATGTCCCTGCCAGTTAGCTTTCCTTCGTGTAATCGCCTGCAGAATGCTTCTTTGCTCGTTGACTCTCCTCAATACTTCTTCGTTGGTCACTCGATCCGTCCACCTGATCTTCTCTATTCTTCTCCAACACCACATTTCATATATATATATGGTTTATTAAATAGTTCAGATGACATCTTCTACAAGAAATAGTATTACTTACATGGAGTTTTCCTACCCTTCAATATCTTAGGTATAAAACTAAAGTTTTGTCTGTCAATAGCTTTTCCTGAAGCCAACTCATTAGATATTCTGATAAAAATTTGAACCGTATGAATTTCATGACATACTCTCTCTTTTCATCTCCTGGAATTCATATTCACATTGTATGTCAGTAAAAACTGTGTTATGCCCCGTAACCATGTGCCTAAAATTTTGTAAAAAAATATTATCCTAGCATTTGGTCTATTACATTAAACATGGTTGATTCTTTTTAAGAAACATCACCAATATACAAAAAGTATGATTTTAATCTCCAAATTTATATGAAAATGGTCATTGTACTCACAGTGCTTTGTTAAACTGTGGTACTACCTCCAAGCATGATGCAAATCATGAAACTTACCAATTACACTAGGTCCGTTATTAAAAGCTCTTTATGGCCGTCAATTAAGTCTCCAATTTATTTTTCCCAACAACCCTTGCACAGCGTGTTTGATCTAATTATTCACTGTAATTTTCACACGTGCTATCAAACTTGCTTCATAGTCTGATTTCCAAAATCCATAGTGATATCATCAGAGTATGAGATCTGATACAGTAACTGGCAACTTCAGTTGCTGTGTGATGGACCACATGAAAATGAGTCCATGAAAAAACTGTACTTAAAAAAAATCTCAATGGAAAGAAGATCTGAGAGAAAAGGAAATTTATTTAGACCTTTCAGCAAGACTCTTGAGAGAAGCTAATTTTGTTATGTTGTAAATAAGCATCTGAGATGTTGGTGTGCATGCATGGTAAGTGGTAATTATTTTTATTTCTTTAACAGAGTACAAATATGAATTTGGTGTGATAAAATCTCAGAGTTGACTGATTGATGGATTGTAGTTGCACTACATATCCCAGAGATTTCTTCCCATAAATGATCCACATACATACGACATAGGAGAAATAAAAGCATCTGTCTGAATTAACCTTTGTCAGCCGTGACACGTGGTCCAGCTGACCACATGTTGCAGCAGCATACTCTTGACTCCTGGAGTTAAGTCTAGCCATCAGCCCTACACACAGGAGCTTAAATCCCCTACTCTGATACAATAAGGGTTAAACCCCAATGTGGAATCACTGATTAGATTGAAGAATACCCCACCACAAGCCTGGAAGTATTAAAAGTAAAGCTGTCCCACTATACGCCATGTAGGCGCTTGGGGGGGAGTGGAGGTATAGCTCCTACTCATTCTTGACCTCGGCAAGCTACGCCGGCTCACCCTGGAAGCATTAAATGGATGCCATTTCACATTGGTCTAGTATAATATAAAATCTGTTTGGCTGTAACCTGTATATTTAATGTTCTTCTGAGAATAGCATTTTGTATGAAATATTTAGTTTAGTGGCAGTATAAATTTTCAGTGCATCACAGATATTTATTATCTGTAAGTAATCAAGTTTTAAACTTTGTGGAGAGATTAAATATATATTTTCACATACTGAAAGTAAACGCATAAACTTCTAGGTATTTCTAGCCTATCACCTTGGAAAATACTTTGTGACAATTGAGCCATGCCTCATGGCTCGAAGTGGCTTATCTCCCATATCTAAGTTCTTTGGAGTCGGCGGCTTCGAGACCCTGATGAGACAGCAGTGCAGAAGGACAGTCTGTGTGTGTCCGCCGGAGAGAGAACGACTCGAGGAGAAAGTCGGAAGGCAAGTCAGGGTTTGTGGGGGTTGAGTTGGGCATCTGGGGTTGGATACCCAGCCGGAGTTTGAGCCCTGAAAGGTGTCTTGATTCTTTTTATCCTATATTTAAATATTTTTCATTAAATAATATACTTCGATTATTCGACGTAGTTTCTTTTGACTTTTCACCGCTTTACCCTCCCCAAGCCGTACCACCTCCCGGCCTGGGACGATCGTGGCCTCAGTAACGTAATCTGGCAATCTCCTCCTCGGGGGGGTTCACAATATATGACCAAACAACTGTTGGCCCAGGAAGTAAAAAATATGGTTTGAGTTTAATGGAAGGTTTGAGAGATTTCTTTCTGAGTAAGAAGAGAAAGGTACAGTCAATACAATGTGGTGTTTGATCAAAAATGGTGTGATGTGTTCATAAAAAACCTACCGAGGACATCATAAACTAGTTTCCATCTGCTTCAAGAATGCATTCTGCCAGACATGTGCATCCTTCCTTTCTCTTACCCCCACCTTTGCCTCTCTCACTTCCTACTTTGAACTCCTTTACCTGCAAATTAAAAAATGACTACTGTGCAGGTTTCTGTCTGTATAATATCTTGTAAAAATGTTATTGGATTTTGTTTTCTAAATTTCATTTCAGCACCTGGGGAATGTCCTGTAACAGTGGTCACCTGATGTGATGTTCACCAGGTAATTTATAAACTTGTTTCATTTTCCTGTGTTTGATTCTTGGGGGGACGGGGGTGCAGTGAATGTTGTGACAGTTTTAGGGAGACTTCCATTATATTTTGTTTTGTCCTCCCTGATGTTATGACATTTTGCTTTATTCGTATAGATCACCATATTTACAATATTCTCTGTTTTTATTGTATTCAATGTAAATTCAGAAAAAAAAACACACACGCACACGCACACCTCATATCTTTTAATTAAGCTTACACCTTATTCTGTTCTGCACTTGGAAATGTGTAACTGCCTCGTTAGGTCCACGAAACTGCCATAACTCAGTTGTTCGATAAATAGTTATCACAAAAAATTACAAGTGCTAGCAGCAGACAAAACTGTACAAAATGCAAATGACATCGACACAGATGTTATTCCTGAATCAAGTCCATCAGAATCATCATCATAAGACAATGGAGACTTTCTGAATTATCAGATAATTTGAGTCAGCCACGCTTTTTTGGATGAGCTTGTCATCCCACCATTCCACCCCTTGTCACCAATCCTGCAGAGCAATTCACGGCCTGATACATTTTATAACCCGTGGCATCATGCAGATAACTGTTGGTGAAACCAATTTGTATGCACAACAGCAAATTACAGCGAAGTTGCCAAAACTCGGCACAAAGCAATGATGCAGTAAACAGTGGCAGCCTGTAACAATTATGGAAATGAAGGTGGATAACAATTATGATGTGACACACTGAGGTTTCTGCTTCGGCCCTTTGAAGGGAAAGGATACCATCTTCATCAGGACAACTATTATAAGAATCCAATTCAGAGAAGCCCTCTTGGATAAAAACTATCCACCTGAATTGTGTTTTTGCAACAGACTTGACTGAAGAACTTACAAATCAAATCCAGAGGAGGTCACTTTTCAACAAGATGAACTTGTTCTCATCGTCTGGGACAAATAACTGGTAAATATGATATAAATTCTTTGCACAGCAGGAAATACAGATGCACCGAAAATGGCAGGAACGTCAAAGGTGAAGCCGAAGTGCATCATTGATTATAACACGTACACGTGGCATGGATTATGCTGACCATAATATTTCTTATTACCTTGAAATATTAAAGACAAAAAGTGGCTAAAGAAAGTATTTCTTTTATCTTCTGCAATGTGCTCTTTCCTTCTTCCTCTCAAAGAAAGTGTTTCTTTTATCTCCTGCAATGTGCTCTTTCCTTCTTCCTCTAAACACGCGGCATCTTGCCACAAACTCTTGCACCTTCAAAACAGGCACCTACGTGAGATCGTGAAAGCAGACTGGACAGCAAAATGATATACCAAGAACTCACTCACATTCCTACCACCAAAGGTGACAAGATATTGCAGAGGATGTCTCAAAGGCAATATCAAGAGAGAAACAGGGTTTCTGTGTACTATGTGTGGAGATCCTTGAATTGTCAAGGACAATATTAAACACAAGGTAAAATATTTAATACTTTTATATTTCGAATGCTGTAAAATATGGCTCTACTTCACAGAATGCAAAACCACATCATTGGGCTCTGTCCCAGCAATTTAGGGGAAGTGATAAATTAAACATAAGCAGTGAATGTGTTAACATTTAAAAAATTCTGCACTTACAAATTTAAAAAACTTTGCTTTCAAGTGCCACATACTTTACCTCCCTACTGAAGTACATGTGATGAGTGACAGGATATATAAACAGAAGGGTTCAATATTTACAATAACAGTGTTAAGAATGTCTCAAACTTACGATTTTCATCAAAGATGGTGAATACCACATTAATCACATGGTCACTGAGGTCAACATGGGCCACTGTTTTTGCAACATGCTTCAGGGTTGCTGAAACAATATAATTATCATGTATAGTAATTGTTTTCTAGTATACTACTACTGGAAAAGTATATCTAACTTAACGACTTACCAACTTACCATGGTCAATGGAAGCACCAGCTATGTGATAAAATGTTAGTGCTGTATCCACATCATTTATATTATTTAAGAAATGATAGAACTTCAGGTAGTCATCTCGACTTATACCCTTTGCATCCTCCTTGAATCTGTAAAAAAAATCCAGATATACTAATTTCTGTAAAATAACGTTTTCAGATACTACATTTTGATTCTAATGTTAACAGCTTTAAATTTTCATGAACTTCCTCTTTGTATAACAGATGTTACCAGCACGTAAATACTCCAAGGAGAGAAGCCCTTGAGAAGCTATTAGTAACCTCAGCTAGCTAACAAATTCCCAGGGCGAGCCTCAGCTACTGGGTGGGTCACAGGTGGCGGATAGTGAATGGCCCTCAGATATGAGGGTTAGCTGTGAATAAGGGGAGACCCAAATAAGCAGTCCCGGACTGAGGCGGCAAGACCGGAGAGCGTGGGAGTGTAGCCGGTGGCAGGGCTACGCCCATCAAATACCACATGAGCTCAGTGAAGGTCCTGTGACCTGGCGAGTAAGCACTGCCAGTAAGTAAGTGCTGCTCCCACTGCGTTGTGGGTAGGGGAGGGATCCCCAAAGGCTAAGGGAAGGAAAACCCTGACAGAAAACCAAGGGGTAGAGGGGGCTCCATAGGTGTAGAGAAACCAACCCTTCTTAGGGAATGAACCCTGAATAAAAACTTCCAGTCCTCCAGGAAGATGGGGGTTGGACACTGAGTTAACAACCCAATTCTGGAAAAAGATGACGTTCAGACACTTTTGAAACGAGGCCTCGGAAACATGACCCCCTTTGGTAGACGACATGGAAAACAGAAAAAGGCGTAAGAGGCTGGAGAAGAAAAGCACAGAATAGGGAAGACTGGACATCGATCGCAAGAGAAGCCAAGGCTACACTGAAAGGGCCGTAGTGCTAAAGAAGAAGAAGAAGCTAACAAATTCGTTGCTTGTTATGGAACACAAGGGTTTGTTACCATATTCATAAGAGCCCATCAGTTGTCCCTATCCTCAGCCAGATAAATCCAGTCCCCCCCCCAACCATTTCCCTAAGGAAGGATTGTGGAAAGATACAGAAGAATGGTGACTCCGGAATCAGAAGACATTAGTGATGCTGAGAAACCAATTCCTTTAAATGTCCTTGTACCCAAATTTTTTCTTTGGGGATGGGCACAGGGGATGGAACAAGATGTCTTTCAGTTTAAAGTGGACAAATATTGAACTCAATTTGATTCCTTTCTTTCTTGTCTTAGCGCTACACATACCAAAGAAGTTACTAAATACTAAAAATACAATTGAAATGGCACAGAATATCAGATAGACAGAATAATAATAAGAGTGTTCTGGAGAACGATTCAGAAACAAAGGCATATGTAACAAAACTGTAGTAAAAAATTCAATCATTTTTAGTAGTATGATGCTAGTTCAGAAAGAATAAAAAAGTGATTTTAATCACAGAGAAAAATTTAGTGCCAATTAGTATCACCAACAGGATAAAAGAAACTGTAGTTCAGGTTCCAATGCAAAATGCAGTTCTTCAAGACTAACCGTGGTGGTTTCATAAAACTAGCACAATAAGGATATAAAGTCTGATTCAGAATGTATAAAGAGATGGTGAATCAAAGAGAATATGCAATGGCTTTCATGTTTTTCTTCCCATATGGCTATATAAAAGTGGTAAATTTTAGGAAACTGTGATAAGTCCACAGCTTACATAACTGAGGACTGAAAGTACAAAAGTTCGGTGATAACAGCAGCCTTAAGTACATAAAGGAAAACAGCAACTGTGTAAACAAGAAATTTATGATACTTTTCTTCTGGGTTTTGGTGCCATGCAGACTCATCGGGTAGATGCCAATGAGTCTATCTCACTGCTGTGAAAACCTTTAACTTCATAAGAGACTGCTTGCTGAATGTGAATTACAATTTGACTTCTATACATTTCATAAATTTACTGTAAAAAACTTTGAGGATGTTTATATTTGATGGGTCACACAGTTTTAACTAGTCCAGACCACAAAAAAAGAAGTATGATACTGTCACACAATCACTGACCAGTGGGTTCTTACTCAAGATAAATCTATTGAACACTAATATGGTTGCAATTACAAATAAACTGGCAATTCGTTTCCTTAAATACATGATCTTTTGGAAGCTGAGTCTGTTTTTGTCATCAGCTGAAACTGTACAACCTGGTCAGCTCTTTCTGGAATGTCATACATATTTAAATGTCCAAGAATTTAATGGAATGCTTTCATCAGAAATCTTAAGACACATATTTAAACTTTTAATTCAGATTCCATTTTCTGTTCACTTACACTTTCTTGACTCTCTTAAGCATTCGAGTCTTCTTCTTTGGTGGATAACCAGCATAAGCTAAAAGTAATTCTGTGAAGTCAGCTTCAGTGATATTTCCATTTTCATCCGGGCCTTTCCTTTGGAACTGTAACAACGAAAAATAAAATGGAATAAACTTGGGGGGGGGAAGAGAAGAGGAGTAGTAGTTAAAAATCACTGTTCTGTTAACTGAACAGGATTTTCAGTATAATTCCACACAGTAAAATTCTTGTTTCTTATGTACAATAAACATTACATTAAAAAAATTAAAATTTCTTAAATACCCTTATAATATTAATTTAATCTCAAATCTACAAGATATATGTAAAATGATCATCATAATAATCACTATATGAACAATAAGCACACAAGAATTCCTGTTTCGATAAAAACAGAAATTGAAGTTCTGTGAAGTGTGACCTAACATTTTAAGAAGTGCAGTATCTGTCTACGTTGAAAATCCAAAAAGTCCACAAAACTCTGGGAAAATGACACTTTATTTATTATCCATTACGTGTTAAGAAGGCAAAAAATATATTAATGTAACCTTAAGTTTCAGACTTCATAAGCTTTACTAGCAAGAAAAGTATTATATAGCGATGATTTAATTTTTAACAATGATATTTAGCCTATATCTGATATATGGGAACTCTATCCCAGAAGGCAGTTAATGGTTAATATATATTTTTTTTTGTAGTGTTCTGTCTGACGACAGGTCCATATGAACAGGATCCTTCCATCCTTTTCTCGGACTGGGACCTGTTCATATACGTTCTTGGCAGATGATCCAGAAGTGGTTTGACATTGC
>NW_019059756.1:434020-455751 GCF_000696155.1 Zootermopsis nevadensis
GTATATTATAATTATACGTACACTTATACATTCCATATTTTATGTATTGAACTTCATGTTGCCCGCATACTGACCAAATTTTGTCGAAGTTGCCCAAACAACAAAAAAAGGTTGGGCAGGCCTGATATATACAGACAGACAGACACACGCATGCCTGTGTAAAAATGCAGAGAAGCAAAGAGACAAAGACAGACACTTGACAGAAGAAATCAATATACATTACATGGCTGTGACCTTTCAAGCTCCAATTTGGCAACAGCGTACAGTGACGTGTGGCAACACAGCCGTCTAATTCGCGTGAGAGAGGAATAAGGGCAAAGTTAAAGCAAAAGAGGGAGAGGATAAGAAGGGGAGGTGAAATTTTCTGCCCTTCACTGACCTCATCCATTAACAGAAGAGATGGGGCGAGTGAAACTCCTGAATAAATGTTAATGGGAGATAAACAGAAAATGTTGCGCGGTGCAGTCTGGTAGAAGTTTACCGGATCGCACTGATGGTGGAGACAGCAAGGACCTCTGAAACGTCGGTAAACTTCTACCAGAATACACGTCGCAACAACCCAGAAGACAGCAATTTTTAAACCTTAAAAAGCTCGGGGCTTTTCAACTTGAAGACACAGAAAAAAACCAAACAAGACAACAAAAAATCAACGCCATTGCGTACACAGAGGTTTCAAAAAGATGCGTGAGGAAGAGATGAAGTCGTTGTTTGGAGGGCAGTAAACTGCGCCCATTTGCATTTTCTCTTACTAATTCGGCCCAGCCGAGAAAGATGTCCTTAGCACGTTGGTAAATGTTGGACAACGATTTAGTATGCCGTGAAAACCTCAAAATCCTACATTTTTTATGTAGCTGATTACAGCGATATTCCTAATACTCACTGCAATCAGTTCTACCAACCTTCTTACAAAAACAGCAGGCTAACTCAATATAAAAAATTGAGGAAAACGGTAAAAAATAAATATTGTACCACAACTTTCGTAAAAACAGTCAACTACTTCAAGAATTCAGAGGAAAGACACACACACAGCACGGAGCGCTTATATGCCTGTGGGTTTAAAGAAAGCTTTTTAGAAAGTTAAAACAAGGCTTGTACAAACTCAGACCAAACGTGCATTAATGAATGAAAGAATGGAGTTCCAATGTCTCCAAGCAGTTTGTGTGATTCGAATGAAAGGAAATACAAGCCAGCCACAGCCAAATACATTAATTTCTTTCATATAATTCAGCCTCTCAAAATGTGTAACTTGTGAGTGTCTAATTTAGGGAAGATAATATTTTTAATGTTTTGCAAACTTCCGTTTAAAACAAACAACTGTTAGTGATGTCATACACTTTGTTAGGCAATACAACAAATCGATATTTCATATTATTTCATTACTCTGACTCTGTCACACGGAATTACGGATATTTTGTTTAGTCAGCAAAGTTTAAATGAAACAAAAAGTAGTTAATGGCGTGTAGACCACCTGTAGGTGGATACACGCAAGTCAACATGGCGTCACAGCCTAGAACAACATCGACAAGATAAGAGTAACGTGCAGACAATGGAAACTGGCTCTCGTCCGGACTTCCTGTCCAAGTTCAAATATCGATACCGGAACTGATCGGAAGTAAATAGTTCCGAAACCCTTGTGTCATACACTGACAAAATCCAAGGAGCAGAGTCATATTTAAAAAGCAGAATGTACTGCAAGCTTAATTTAAATTTTTTAATTAGGTTAACCTCTTTCATTAGCATAACGAATTTAATAAGAACGGTGTACAGTTCCCTCGTAATTGAATCACAGTTTTCTTGAAGTCTGTAAATAACTGAGGCACAGTCCCACTGACTTCCCCTTTTCACCAGAATCTAACAAATGCAAAATATTTGACCACTAATTGATATATTACGTCGAAATCCACACTGATGACCCCCAATCATTCTTGTACACATGGGATTAACCTTCAGAGAAGAATGCTACGTAAGATTTTGTACACGACGATTTAAAGGTTATGTGCACGCAAGACGTAATGACGTTGTTTGTGCAGAACATGTGTGCATAAGCCTAACCTTAGCAATTAAACAACCGTAATGTTTTTACGTTACTGATTATATTTAAAATCTAATTTCGACCTGCTACACACAATGCCGAGTCCCATTCTATGGCGTAAAAGTTATAATAAACATAATTAGTGCACTAGACTTGTCAACTGCAAGCGTGTAAACACTGGCCAGAAGTACAAGTACATTCAAACGATGAAACCATCACAATAAAATAGTGCAAAACATGGACACAAAGCTGCGTGAACAACATAAAACATGGGGGAGGGGGGGGGCTGTCACAAATGGACCAATCCAAACTCCGATAGAAATACGTAAAAACAGCCATACATTCTTCACTGTTCTAATAAAAATTGTAAAAAAATTGGAATGATTTGGCTGAAACTTGAAAAAAAAATTATCATTACCACAACGCAATTCCTCAAAGCATTTTATTATTTTGAACATTTTACCAACATTAATCTAACAAGAAGGCAAGGGAATGGCACATAATAATTTCCTTACTGACTGTAAACAGTGAAGTATTACATGTCAAACTCCATAACCTCTTTTCAGGCCACAAGCAGATTCAATAAAATACGTAAATTAGAACAGGTTGAGACCATTAATATCACTGACGCAAGCACACCCCTTTCTAGTGAGGGGAATACGTCTGCTATTGTGAGAGTAGAGGGGAAAGTAGGGGAAGCGAGGGGAGGGGCAGGGGTTGTACTAGATTCAGTCTGTGCGTAATGTAGTGCTCAAGGGGTCTCAGCAGGAGAGTCCCATTTTAGAAACAAAAAAGGTGCAAATGACTAGAGTGAACAGAGACAGGTAGGTGAAACATCTAGGACATTGTCTTAACTGCACGCAAATTTATTTGCAAATGTGAGTTAAAGGATAGGTTTCTCTCTAACTTTCTTTGAACAAATTAAAACGGTAAGCAACTGAGAGTATAAGTGAATTATCTGGTCACTGTACTACCAGATGCATATTGGTGCACTCAATTTTTAATATGTACTTCAACTGAACTGTGTAACTGAATGAACCTACTATTTGTATTAGAAACTGGTAGCTGGCAAGATCATTGAAAACATTAACAAAAATTGATGATTACGTTACATATTTGAGTAAATATAATTTACTCAAAATCAAATTTCACTCCCATAGATGTTTGTACGAGGCTGCAATAATAATGCAATGAGCCCAGTACCATAAGTAATGGTGCATTTGAAAACAATTTCATTAGATTTTAAAATTCACTACATTACAATGCACTGACCTAAACCACAGCAATGCAGAAGCAGTTATAACTTTCCAAATTACCTGGGATTGGACTTAGCTTAACAGCAGGTGAGAAATGGCGATCTACCCCAAAGAAGAGATTTGATGTTTTTTATGGCAGTGTCTGAAGATGGTTGTCTTCTGGAATCTAGCACTGTGTCGTCTGGTAGAAGTTTAAAAACGTTTCAGAGGCTCTCAATGCCCTGATGATGGAGGCAACAAGGACCTCTGAAACATTATTAAACTTCTACCAGACTACACGGCGCAACAGCCCAGAAGACAGCCA
This sequence comes from Zootermopsis nevadensis, assembly GCF_000696155.1. Next base: position 437,613 of record NW_019059756.1, read on the forward strand.
TCAACAGAGGAATTTTATTATGAAGGTATATCGAGACTAAGTAAGCTTGTAGGACATTGTCCCTCTGTAATAACAGAATCAATTACTAAAAGAAAGAAAGAAAAACAACAACAACAACACAATTCAATAAAATATCTCTAATCCACGAACTGTGGTAAACAATAAGACATATTTCATTATGTGAATTAGTGACTGAAGGTTTTCATGGCTCTACTCAGTCCCTCCAAGTAAATATGGGGATAGCAACTAAAATTAGACAATGACTGATTCTCAAATCTAAAACTTCTTGACGATGGTGAAGAGTCAATTGAATAAAAATTTCCTTGGATATTATCCATCGTCTAGTAAATATAAAACGTAAAACGACGTTTCGGAGATGGGACTCTATCTCCGTCTTCAGGTTCCCATCTCCGAAACGTCGTTTTACGTTTTATATTTACTAGACGATGGATAATATCCAAGGAAATTTTTATTCAATTGACTCTTCACCATCGTCAAGAAGTTTTAGATTTGAGAATCAGTCATTGTCTAATTTTAGTTGCTATCCCCATATTTACTTGGAGGGACTGAGTAGAGCCATGAAAACCTTCAGTCACTAATTCACATAATGAAATATGTCTTATTGTTTACCACAGTTCGTGGATTAGAGATATTTTATTGAATTGTGTTGTTGTTGTTGTTTTTCTTTCTTTCTTTTGAATGACTGATTCCTTCCATATCCTTTCAAATTCATTAATCATCCTAACATTCCCTATACACCAGCACCGAACGTCATGGACGAGTGGTTAGCACTCCTGCTTCATATCTGGGATCAAATCTTGACCAAGAGACTGGCTATACTGACAGTACATTAAATTAGGCCATGACCGCTTCCTTCCACATCCCTTCCAATTCACTATTCACTATCATACTCTCTCTATACGGACTGAGCTACTGAGAAAGCATCGTTAAATAACCAACAGCTGTTCTCATCTGCTGCCTGTTGATAAATTCTGCATAGTCGACATTGGCCCCACAAGTTTTGTAATGTATGTCACCCTGACTGCTTGAAAAAGTTACCTGATAACAGAAAACACGTCCTGTTAACCCCTTAGAAAATGCTTAACCATTCATTAACTCCGAATTCTGCTTTTGCATATAGCTGCAGAGCTATGAAATTTTTGTGTATAAATTTATATAGAACCTCAGTTCTGAACATGAATACGTAAGGCCAGAGTTTAGAGTATCCGTAAATCTTGCCAGTAACCTTACGATACACTGTACTTGAATTCTGAACTGCATAAAGTTATAAATTCAAACCTCAGTTGGAAAAATATTGTTCTGAGTTACAAGACTATTTACAAAATTTGTATAATCTTAAAATGAGATTTGTTTTTCTCACTAGAACTGACAAGAAACATTTATTACACATTTCAAATCTTGACGGACTAATAACTTACATTACCTAAATGTTAAGAAAGAAGAAAAGAAAAGAAAAGAAAAAGTCTTGTAGTATTGGAAGTCTGATTTATGAAAGTAGAATTTTTGAGTTCTGCACAGAACAGCTTGTTTTAATTGTCAAAATGATTGGGTTAAATATGTAAAGTGCTGCTTTGAATCTAAACTTTACAAAATTTGTTATATAGCAACTTATTTCACTACATCCCAATACTTCAACTGAAAAAAAGGTATTAAAATATATTAAAATTAGCCGTCAATCACAATATAATATAATTAAAAGATTAAAATATCATTTTACGTTCCCTATCGAGTACTCGATTTACATGTGGAACATACACGACATGTTTCGGCTATATATAGCCATCATCAGGTGTTATGTATTTAAACTTATCACTGAATTACTGATAAGAAAAATGAAGACTAAAAATCATTAAAAATCAGTAATTAAGTGAAAAGTTTAAATACATAACACCTGATGATGGCTATATATAGCCGAAACATGTCGTGTATGTTCCACATGTAAATCGAGTACTCGATAGGGAACGTAAAATGATATTTTAATCTTTTAATAATATTATATTGTGATTGACGGCTAATTTTAATATATTTTTAATACTATTTAAATAAATCACAATATGACGCATCTACAATATCTGAAAAAAGGTAATTTTTTTTTTGTAAAACAAGGTGACGCTCATATACACTTCTATTATCCATATTTTCACACATCCACAATTTTATTTCAGTATAACGAAGAGCAACCATATTCAATCCTTGGGCACAGGCAAAAATTTTAATTGACTTAACCCACAATTCTGAATCTGGGGACTACACGTGGATTTATATTTTTCCCACTTTACACATTTTTGATGTACGTAACAACTCTCAATAAGACAACCCTCATATATAATGAGAGACATCTGTGTACTTTTTACTTCCAGGATGATATGAGAGGCATTTATTATTTTTGGCCACGGCTACTACTGCGAGCGAGCAAAAAATATCGAAGCATCCTGCACACATTTGTATTTCTGTCTGCAGGATTTGGATATTGCATCCTGCTTGGCAGCTATGCTTACTCAAGACATCATCAATTAGCCAGATCTAGAAATATTAATACCACCAACTCTAGCACACAGGTAAAAATATGTACAGTATCCAAAAATCATTTGCATGATTCATAAGTAAATTCCAAGACTGTGTGTTGTTTGCAAATCGCCAAAAGTAATTCTTAAACTATAGAGTTTTAAGAACAGAAAGCTATAACCTAGTCCCATAAAACTGAACTGTCAATATTTCCACCTTAATCTTCCTGTACAGGAATTTAAAATTGAGTATTGTTTTCTGAAATAATGAAGAAGAAGAAGACTTAACTGAAGTTTTCGTGCTGTGGAATAACGTGTAGAGGTCACGTCAAATCAACACAGGTCACAACCTGACCTCCTCAGAATTGAATGATTTTTTGTGAGACTCGAGACTCGATGGAGAAAGTAACTGTGCAAAATTTTACTGCTTTATGGACCTGGATTTTTGACAGCAGACATCCAAATTAGTCATTTCATTTGGGGGGGGGGGGGGGAGAAAAAAAGTTGTCTTAGACAAGATTGTGGAACTTCTGCCCTGATTAACATACACAGCTCATTTCAAAGCTAATAAAATGTCCTATTAGGTTGTCATATAAACATGCATATAGTAACTTGGTAATTACTTTTATGTATGTACAGATCCACCGATGATAACCACAAAGATCAAAACATGTAGTGACACATTTGTATATCTACATGTTGTGATGATGTTTTATTCCACATAAATAATATACACAAGAGGGTACAAACAGATTGCATTTGGAGATGCAATGATGAGCTGAGAGCAAACATGAATTTTGAATGGTTCCATTGTTTTAAAGTGGGATGAATATCCACTGAAAGCGAGAGTCATTCCTTCAACCAGTAGAAATAATGAATTGGTAGTACTAGTACAAGAATTAGTGTGAAATGTAAAAGTAAAGTAAAGTAAAGTTTGTCCCACTATACGCCATGTAGGCGTTTGGGGTGAGTGGAGGTATAGCTCCTCTCTTTCTTGACCTCGGCACTAGATGGGGGTGAGTGGTCAGCATCACGCCCCGGCCGGCTTTACCCCCGGGAAAGGACCCCGGTACCCATTGTAGAGGAGGCTGGGTGGGCCCCAGAGCCGGTCTGGACGCAGAGGCTAGAGGAAAAATCCTCTGCCCCCGTTGGGGATCGAACCCCGGCCGTCCAGCCCGTAGCTAGTCACTATACTGACTGAGCTATCCCGGCTCATAGTGTGAAATGACAGAAAATAAACTATGTAATGTCTGTAGAGGTAGGAATTTCTCAAGGCTCGTGTCATGAAATTTAATCAGGTTTTGGAATGCAGTATGTCTGTTTCACAGCTACTGACGCAGGAGCAGAAGAAAACCACCTGTCCATGGCTTCTGACTTAACTTATAGAAACTTATGAAAAATTCTTAAAAAATCAAATGATAAAACACTGATCTATGGTTACTGCCCCACAACTAAATACCAATTAATACAACAAAAATCTCCTTTCTCATTATACCTGATAAGGGGATGCCAAGTGTACAGCAAAACCAAAGTGATGTTTAAATAAAATATATAAAATCATGCATACAAACAAAACTGTTTACACTTTGCATAGTATGCAAGGTTTTAAGACAAAGTGATGTTGACTGCTTCTTTGATTTATGAGACTACACATTAAATATACTCCTGAAAATTAGACTATTAACAACAATTTTTATTGACACAAGTATCGAGACATCTCCATGGTGCAGCGTTTTGTGAATAAATGGATCAAAAAGTAGGGAAATGGTGAATGGAAAATTCACGTGACAATGCACCTGCCTATTCGAACAAGCTTGTTAAGAAATTTTGAGCAAAATATAGTATTCTGCAGGTAAAACAGCTTACTACTAGCCAGATATGACTGTCTGTCACTTTTCATATTACCTGAACTTAAAAAATAACTGAATGGCAAAAGATTTAATGTTGAAATGAATTAACAAAGTACAATGAGATGATAAAGTTGCATCATTTTGTGATAAATATATATTTGTTTAAATTTGTCAGTCTAATCACAAAAGTTCCTATTAAATATTAAAATATTACTATAATTAACATTTAAATATTTAAAATATTTTACATTAGATCAACACTTGATCTAATGTAAATCAAACATTTCGATAGAGATCATCATTTAATATATTTTAAATATTTAAATGTTAATTATAGTAATATTTTAATATTTAATAGGAACTTTTGTGATTAGACTGACAAATTTAAACAAATATAAAAAGTACAATGAAGCAAGTTTTAAGATTATTAAAGAACAGTCTGGGTGCTTCTGACATTAGCAGGGGCAGTGGAAAAAGTGTGCATATGCTCTGATGGGAGTTACCATTCCATCTTTGTATACATTATATCTTAGTTTTTACAAATTCAGTCTTGATATTTCTAACCATACATTTAAAAGTTATTTTCTTCAAATAGGGATGTATGCAACTCAAATAAAAAAGTGCTCAACAGAGAATATTATTAGAACAAAAACTTCCTTGGGCTTATGCACCAAACAAAATAAAATTCCACTAAAAGTATAAGGGAACACAATTTTATATTTGTTTCTATAATAGTTTTTACATACAGAATGTAGGATGTTCAAAATTTTGCCAAGACCTAACCTTTCTGTCTGTATGACAGAACAGATGTAGTGCATAATAGTAATCATCTCTATGACAAAACTCTCCACAATAGGAAATCACTGTAATTACCTGAGATTCCACTCCACACAGACCTTACAAACTTCGAAATTTAGAATTACTTATTTAAACGAACAAAATGTTATTTCATACTGTTTCATATTGCAGAATGGTGCAATGCAAAATACTGGCTCTAAAACCCAGAAAGCAACCATTTCCTTTAAATCTGGCAAAGTAATCCAACTGGTAAACAATGAGCCAGAAGATGATGGATACGATTTAGAAGACTTAGAATCAGAACTAGAAGGGAGACGGCACAGAGTGTGGGAAGTATGCGTTGCTCGTGGCCTGAACACAGAGGGAAAGCCAAATGCATGGGAATTTTTCATAGATCCTACACACAGTCTAATTTGGTGCAACATATTTAAAGCTGCAAGTTCCACATGGCTATATAATTTCAATCTGCTGGGTAAGTAACTGAAATGTCTTGAAGTGCGACAAAATTAAACAAACAGAAAAATGTCCTAAGGCAGATTATTTTGCTTTGAGTGAAAAATGTTACATCTCTCACTGTCCATGTACAACTTGAGAGGCCAGTTTCTAGCTGAGGTGACAATATTCTTCATGAAATGCAAATCTATTATCTAACGTAGGACAGTTTAAAATCAAACATCTGCTCTCCATTGCCAAGAGTTGTAGCTCTGGTGAGCGAGTGGTGAAAGGAAATCATCACTGCTGGTAATAGAAAAGTTGGTTGAAAGTAGCAAGAATACAAAGATGTATTAGTAAAACTATCATATAGGTGTTCTTAAGGTTTGGAGTAGTCCCTAACTGATGTATCTGCACAGCAGCCTCTCCAGAAAACATATCATATGACATTTCTCACTGCAGTTAATTATTACTAAGAACAGTATGCAACAATGACTATTTACAGTACAGCAGACCCTTGTTTTCCACAAGTATTGCGTCCCTGAAAAGCCATGTATGTGTCAAATTCATTAAAGATTTAAATTTGAAACTGTTAATTCAGACAAAACCACAATGTTCATTTTTTTCATTTGTGAGAAGTTCACAATACAATACTAAGGTTATGGATGTCAGAAATAAGAAAATGTAATGTTATATATTTTCTGACATTAAAAAATCAAAGGTTTCTGGAAAGCAACATGCAAAATAGCAAACAAAATAACTTATTTGCTTGAAGAGTTTAAGAAAAGTTTAGCAACATCCAAATATATTCCAAAAGAACATAATTTTTTCCCCCTTACAATTGGCATTAATGCTGATGGGGCCCCTGAAAAACTCCAAATTGAATTAATCGAACTTCAGTTCAGGTTACTAACATGACCTACCGAAAGACGAACATTCAGAAATCATGCCAGCAAGATAATCTTGTAGTAGCGACACATGTAAACAACTGTTCTAAGAAATGAATATGTGTATGTGATGGACACATATCTCAAATGATTTTCTGCTGGTGTACACATATAAAAAAATCATGTTACACAAGACATGCATCAGCAGAATAAGCGAGACGTAAAACAAGAGTCTGCTGGTATTAAACTCCACATCTTGTGCAAAAAATTTCCAGCTTGGTGACTATTTAATGATACTCACATACACATTAATTCAGCCTTTCAAATAAAGTGACTGATAAAAATGATTTGAAAATGTTACAGGCTTCCATTTTAATTTTAAGCATCAAATACAAAATGTATCACAAGCAATCACACAGTGTGTAGCATTAGCTACTATATATGTCTGAGACATGTTTTGCAACATTTCTAAGAAATACTTTAGTGAATTCCTTAAATATGCTAGTTAATTTTTCAAATTTCTTAATGCACAACACAGACATCATAAACATAAAACTTACTTAACCTTAGAAAAACTGACAACCCTAAGTTCCTAATGTAAAATTCAATTAATTTAATTTATGGAGAATGTCAGTGATTGTAAGACAGTGGGAAAATCTGTGGGTGGAAGAATGGACAGATGAACACAACAAGCTCCATGAAGCCGAGTTCCTGTCAAGAAACTAACAGTCAGTCAGCTACTCAAGAAACTCCTCACCTTTTATAGAGCTACAGTTTCATAACTGTGTACACAAGAGCCCACCACTGTGGTCCCTATCCCGAGCCAAATTAATCCATTCCAGCCCACACCCTTCCTACCAACTTTAATATTATCCTTCCTTTCAATCTCCAAAACAACATCTCACAAAATATCCATTCTATGCTTTGTTACATATAAAAAATGCACAAGACCGTCTAATTTCTTTGTGATACAAACAAATCAAAACTTTTATATAAATTATAACAGAAGACGGCTGTCTTCTGGGTTGATGAACCATGTACTGTGGTAGAAGTCGCCTTGATGATGGAGGCAGCAAAGACCTCTGAAACGTTTGTATACTTTTACCAGACAACACGGCCCAACAACCCAGAAGACAGCCATCTTCAAACTCACCCCATTAAAATCTCAAATCCTCAATTATAACATTTTAAGCCACAGCAATACTTTCATGCGAATGGCTGATAACTGTAAGTGCATGTTAAAATGTAAATAGGTACTTTACAAAGCCACTTAACAGCCACCTGTAATTTATAACAATATCAAAACCAAGGGACAATAAAATTACAAGGGAACTCTATACTGCACATTACAGTGTAAAGATGTCTTTTTGTACAACTATGTAATTACAAATACCAATCAAAACATGCATATTATTTCTGCTTATTTTCTTCATTCCTAGGAGGCTACAAAGAAAAGTATCTACGCCAGTCCAAAAAAAATCCTCTTGTTTTAGCCAGATCCAATTTCCCAAGGCCTACCATAAAGCAACTTCAAGAAGCGCTCCCTAAATCACTTTCTTTCCTTATTGTGCGCGAACCATTTGAACGTCTGCTATCGGCATACAGAAATAAGATTGAAGGTCTCCCACATCGTTTCTACCGCAAAATGGGCAGAGAAATAGTTGCAAAATATCGGAAAAGTAATTCACCGCCCAATGTTATAAATCCTACTCCAACAGGACCTACATTTTCTGAATTTGTGAATTATATAACAGACACAGCAGGATCTTACAAAGTGACAAAATTTGATGAGCACTGGGCTCCATATTACTCATTCTGTACACCTTGCCAAGTTAACTTTACTGTCATTGCAAAACTTGAGACTCTGACCCGTGATCAGGAATATATAATCAGAAGAGCTGGACTTGAAAATATACTTAAACTATCAAGGCACAAAGACAGGCCTAAAATGATTCTGAATAAAGCAAGGGATGGCAAAAACACCAACGATTTAACAAGAAGATACTATGGTCAACTGTCAAAGAAGCAGCTGAAGAAATTGCATTATATTTATGGACTCGATTTTGAAATGTTTGGATATAATGTCACAAAATATTATGAAATAGTTAAGGAAGATACATAAATCCATGCGCATGCAGATATGGATGTATCTATGAGTGTAGGAAGATTGTTTTGCTAAAAAAGAATTTGGTACCTGATTATATCAAAATTATTCATATTTTTCTATCCTACAACATATATCATATGATGTATAAGCAGAAAAGATAAAACCATGCCACTTAAACACCACAATATTCAGAATAACTAAAGAAAATCAGAGAAATTGTAGGTCTATCAACATTTGTTGTGGACAATACATTCCAAAAGTGAGATTGTGTAATGTAATTTTTGTACATGTTAGTGTCCTATATTTTTACTTGACGTACTACAAATTACAGCAGCTCAGATACTGGGATCAACATTTAAGAATATGCTCATTATATATGAAAGTAAACAGAAATGGTATTTAGTTAATAGGATTACACTCAAAACATAAAAGAAAAGCACATCTACATTAAAGGTGTTAAAACTCATAAATCTGCTGCTAAAGTATATGAAAATTAGTCCGCATGTAAAAAATATTTTGTATACTATATACATTAAACATAAATCTAAAAAAATGGGCGAGTTTAGTTATCTGCAAAAGGAAGTGAATTCTGACAGTTCTGAGAGCTGTGGATATTCATAGATATAAATTTCCACAATGCAATGCATAAAACAGAAGCAATTATATGTGCATATTTAGAATAAATAATTTCTGTGTTGAGTCAGTTGTGAATACCAAGTACAGAGACACAAGCAACATCAACAATATTAAATATTCATGTTTTAACTTGTCAATAAGATGTGCAATTATAATTAACACATTGAAATGTGAAAAATATCCATTTCCTTCTGAGGAGCTGTAAGCTTAATAGATATAAGCAGATAAGATCATAAACAGCACACTGATATTTAATACCTTGAAAAACAAGAGAACTTTCAGCACTGCATCGCCATTTCAATTCAGTAAATTTAATTACTGCATACTTACAGTATATATGTTAGGGTGCATTTAAGTAGGTGTTCAAATGCTGATTTTTCAGATATGCAAACAAATTTTGACAGAAGTCACCTACAATCAGCATTCTACTTATAAGTAACAGTTCACTCAAGAAATGTGTGTTGGTTGAAAAAAAAACAACTATGATAATTCATATTTCTATTCTGTGTGCCTAAATTTACTTTTCCAGCTCCATAACTGTAGTTTTAAATCTGTTCAGTTAGTGATTTTCAATGATTAATAATTAAGTAATCTCATTTGTTACCAATTGTCTGTTCCCTAATTTTTCAATTAACTCAAGATTTTACTTTATTGTCAGTCAAATTTTATTAGAGTTTTCAGTCATTTTACCTAGGATCCACAAGTATTAACTATCACTTTCACGTAAATGATGCACAGTACAATGTTGTGGAATAAACTGTAAGACATTAATGTTTGGAAAACACCAAGCAGCTGTAGAATTGTCCCACATCATTGCCACAACTGGAATAAACCTTCCCGCCCCACAACCGATACTGATTGAAGGCCACTGAAGAAAATAGGTATTGTTCAACCATATATTCTGTAGACACCCCTCCCCCTTGAAGCAGACAACACAGAGTGGAAAGATGTCAAAAGCCTAGTTCACATGTGTCCAAATTTATATATATATAAAAAAGAAAAGTCATGCGTACAGATAATCAGGACTTCTCTTTACTAGTTCCAGATTTTTCCAGAGTTCGAAACTATTCACAATTATTCCTCTTGTTCCCTTTTCTCCTCCAATTATATAATTTTCTAAAACTACTGAAGCACGGCACAAACATTATAAAATGAAGAATACTTTCTGTAAAGTTATTCCAATAAAATTTAGATATTGCCATGTGATTAATGTGTTCAATTTGGATTCTGACGTACTATAAATAGGAATGATAAACTCTTTAAAGAAATTTATATAACATGGAACAGCAAATGCTATGTGTATAAGACTGTAAGAAAAGTAGAACTGTCCCACTACATGTTACTGGGGCACCTGAATGGAGAGGAGGTATAGCTTCTACTTGTTCTTCATCTTGGCACTAGATGGGAGTGAGTGATCAGTGTCACACCCTGGCCATGATTTACCCCTGGGGAAAGGACCCCCATACCCACTGAATATAAGGCTAGGTGGGCCCCACAGTCAGTCTGGGTGAAAAGGTTAGAAGAACAATTCTTTGCCCCTGTTGAGAATCAAACTGCAGTCGTCCAGTCCAAAGTCAGACACTTTCGTGACAGCTACTCTGACTTGTACAAGGATGTATGTACTATTATCTGAGCCTGTATTACTTCTGTATACATGATAGTATTTTGGAAAACACTAATTTATTCTCAAGTTCTTGCACATCCCTCATAGCATTTGATATTTGTATAGAATTAAATCAAAATAAGATGACTCATCACCATAAAAACCTTAAATCCTACTAAATCAAGATAATATTCCTAAATTACTGACAAGATCTCTCAAAGGGAATGCTTCTAAAATGTGTTGTAATTCTTAGTTAAAACCATACAAATAAGCATGGTTCACATTATTTTAACTGCAGGTGATACATCTGTTTGTCTATCCAGAGTAACAAACTTAATGTTACAAACTGCATTCCATTAAGAATCTCAAAACTGTTGTATAACTGGTCTTTTAAAGGTACAGGAGCAAGCAAGTGGTACCTACTTATTTTCTGTCTGTAATGTTTTAACACTCAGATATTTGCTTAACCTGATACTTTGCACAAGCCTGTCTGGTTCTGAAAAGAGTTAGTACAAAATACCACATTATAACTTAAAGAACTAAGTATAATTCTTGGAACATGCAGGGCTTAAGAAATTGTATACCATAATAATTTTAACACAGAAACTGCCAAAATATGAACGCTCCATTTAACTCAGAAATAACGAACATAGAACAATTAAAAATTTCTACCTGAGGCCTATATAGACTATAAATATGGTACCAAAAATGGAATTTATCACGAAGAAATGAAATATGGCAATATTATGTTTAAGTGCAATATTTAGCTTCTTGGTTTATCTTACATATTTTAGTTATTTCCTTTTGAGAGATTTTAATCATAACAGAAATTCTATATCAGTCAAGTGATTTCCTTACCCAAACATCTGGATAATCAAAACTGTTCAGTCCACTAACACAATATATTTATTATCCTGCCTATTCATCTCAAATGAAAACTATTCTGAACAACAAATTTTCTTACCAAATTTTAACAGAAATTTTTGTTCAAAACCATCAAATACTTCAAAACGTAAGCATTTATCACAGAAAATACTGGCTAAGGAACTCACAATTTGTAAAATTATTATTAACATGAGCAGACAAAAATCTGGAGACTGGAATGAACTGGAGAAGTTTGAAAATCACACACTAAAATATTGCCTCTTCTAAGACAATGGTCATCAACTATCAAATGAACTTGTCACTGAATGTCTCCCAGAAATTAAGAATGTCAATGAGAAAATAACTTGACTGTTACTGAGAGCTGTAAATGATGCTAAAAACTTGACACTTGCAACATGTTATCATCCTGTGCCATTATCTTCTCACTCATTAATCCATCTGTAAATAGTTTCTGACAGAATGCTGCACAAATATTCCATTGCCAATATAACTGTCTAATTTCAATAATATGTACATATATAAAATTAAATATATCACAACTGTAGCATTCCTAAATGCCTTTTTAAATATAAAATATGGGACTCTGGGTTCAGTCAATCCACTGCCCATATTAACAATTTTTAATATTCAGAAGCAGCTGCCATTCTGATACTTACAGATGTACAGATTTTTACAAATACTATATAGGTGTTACTTTTCACACACTCGCAGTGTTTTGTATATACAAGCTTTAAAAACAATTTTTTTATAAAATTCTCAGTGTGATATTTTGATGGCTCATTTTAATATTTTTGACAATCACCATATATTCTCTTTTTCCACACGGTGCATTCATGGCCAATGCAAAGCTTAATAAAGTTCTGTCCTTTTATTTTAAAACGATAACTATTTAGACAAATGTGTGAAGTCTTTAATGTACTAACATATAAAGTGAAGTTAAACATTTTTACTGTTCATATTATATGCTCAAATTGGAATACAGTAGCAAGTAGAAGTTAAAACACTATCAAGAGCTGTCCACTAATTATGTAGTGAAACTCAACGAATGAGAACCATGGGCATGAAGCATCAGGACTAGAATCAATTCACAAGCTCCAAAAATATATAATAATTATGTAAAGAGGTTCCTTGTTTCAGTAGGTCATTAGATTAGCATAAATCACTATTTCTATCACAGACAGCAGCTACATTTCTTTTGAGCTGGGACTAACGTTACCATATGAGTGAAAGCAACCAATTTCAAATTCTCAACAATGCAAGAATGTCATGTAGCAATAAATATGCAATTCCTCAGTGCAGATAATTATGAAATATATGAGGAAGATAATTACACTGATCTAATCTTGGTAACAGAAACCCATGGCTCAAGAGGAACATGTTGCGGTACATGTTGGTGGTTCAATTTCAAAGCCTGCTTCTAATAAATGTGATTAACGGCTGTAAAACACTACAATTTTGGCATGTTTGCAACAAAGCACTGGAAGTGTAGTAACGAATGATATGATAAGGCATAAAATTTATTAGGTGTATTTAGCATTTCTTGAAAGCAGATGCCCCAATAATCAATGATCAGTGTTCCAGTATATTTGAGAAATTTGTACTATTGAAACATTTCTCTATGTTCATCTGAAATGTGATTACTTGTCAGGAACCTAATTGAATGTCAAAAGTATAACAAATCTTGTCTCTTCATATACATTTTGGTATGTGGAACTAATGTGGAGATGAATCTCTGGAGAAATTATCAATACAATGTTTAATGTGCCATTTTATACTATCTATATCTTGCTGAAATGTATTTAAATGCACTAATATTTTATATGTATATACCATGCTGTATATGTGTTTATTATAAAAAAAATAAAGTAACAGCCAAAAATATCTGAATTTATTATTTATGTGAAATCTACAAAATATAAGTTTTCCTTTGACAGTGAAGTGTTTAACTATTCCACTGAATATAACTACTTCTATCTATCTTCCATATCATCATAGAAAGAGGATAAATAACTTCTTTCTGAATTTCTTCTTACACTCTTGCTGTCAGGTGAAGACTAATGTTATGATGATTTTGAAAAAATTAAACACAGAAGATGGAGGAAACAGAGACTGTGTGTTTTGAATAAATCTCTAACACACGAGTGTGCTGATGTGATGAAGACAAAAACAGGAATACATCTTGGTCCCAACATTTCTGTTAGAGACATTTTTACACAACTAGACTAACTAGATGGCTTACAGAACCCGAAGGTTCATCACCGAATTCACCAATGCCCTCCACCGGACCCTGTCCTGGGCCAACAAAATCCATTCTCCTTCAACTCCTATCTGCCATACATCCCACCTGAGATTATCCTTCTATCTACGTCTAGGTCTCCCCAGCAGTCTCTTCCCCTCGGGCTTCCCAACCAATACCCGGTGCACACCTCTTGCCCCAATGTCCCACTAAAATGTCAGCTTTATACATGCAATTTCTTTTTGTACAGGAAATGAGAATGCTCAGTAATAATTATACCATCGGACAAGTGACTCGCTCCTAGCCTTCCCCTTGAAAATTCCACCGGCCAAAAACTACTATACTATGATTTGGTTCAATTTCCACAAGTGAATCACACAGACATAAGAAAACATGCAGCAGAACGGATCAGCCTTCATAAGGAACAGTTGATGAAATCCACTGCCAACAAATGATGTAGAAAAAAACTTACACTGTTGACAGCATGCTTGCTCACTTTACCAGTTGATTACTGACATTTGCATTTCCTCTTGGCATTCAGCATGTAATGAACCATGCTGAACTTGTTCCTACTTCCTTGCATTATGTGGTGTTCCCACACCACACCATGCAAACATCAGTCAAAAGCTTCCAAACTGCAATGTGAGTTTCTTATGCCAGACGCAAGTCATAAAGTCATCTTGTAACATCCAATTAAGCTTCAGTTAATATTCATAACATGTTTTCAGTCTCGGTATTCACCCATACTGCTCCTGCCATCACAAACTACTGGACAATTTCTATTAAACATGACTCAAACAATACTTTTCCATATTTTTCAATCAGTACTGTTTCTTGCTCCTCAGTCTAATGTGATTACTTAAAAAAAGACCCAAAGTATGTGTTCTATGATCTGATGAAATATGGCGATTTTCAAAACTGATCAGACATGTGAGCAGCAGAACATACCACATACCATGAAGTGCGGGGAACAGAAATTCCTTCTGAGATAAACATCAACCACTCCTATCTCAATACTATTCCAATTTCTGAAATTACACTGTAAACCTGAATGACAGACTGTTCAAGACGTCAAATCATTCTGTACACAAAAGCAGGGAGACATCAAATCATTCTGTACACAAAAGCAGGGTTGGGAGTAAAGGTAGGAAGCCACTGACTTATGACAAAACTGCCAATTTTATACACGACTCATCCATGAAGAAAATTTACGTATTATGGGAAGTAAAGGTAGGAAGCCACTGACTTACGACAAAACTGCCAGTTTTATACACGACTCAGCCATGAAGAAAATTTACGTATTATGGGACAATGCAAGTTGATAGGAGGAACATTTGATTCCTCTGCCTTGAGTTGGCACTCATACTGATTATAAAACTTAAACCTTCATGCAAAAGAAAAGTGAATGTACAACTTACTTGACAGAACAGTGAGCAGGAAGATGTAATCAGAGAATGTGATAAGGCCTGAACTTCCAAGTTTGTAGAATATGCTATCCTCATCGAGGGCAAGTTCCAGTTTCATGTGGACATTCTGCTTGGGTAAAAACAGACATTTCAATATTAAAATTTATATCATGGAGAAATACTCTTATTAGCACTTAAATTAAATAAGCAAATATGTATTTCTGATAGTTCTGCTCAATAATAATATTAATATGCTGAAACTTGTAAAATATGCAAAAGTAAACCTTGCTTCAACACGTTCATTAAACACTAGTAACTTGGCAATAATAAACAAAACTTAACTGCAGCCAGTCAATATTATTTTACTGAGTCTGTTATGAAGATATTGTAAGATAATGTACAATTATCAAAAGTTTCAAATGTCTGTAGAGTAACAATACCAAATTAAGATTTAACTTATTATATGTTTTTATAGGCCTATAAAAATTAAACAGTCTGGTCAAAGCCTACACAAAAGACTTTCATCCTCAGAATGCCTTTGGTGATGGTGGTAAATTACTCTTTTATCTTTGACTTCAGCCATCATCTGTTTAAATTTTTAATTGCTTTCAAAAAACCATGTTTTAAAGGATGGCTTTTCCTCTAATTATTTTAGTAATTTCAAGAATCAAATCCATAAAAAACATTTTTTTGGTAATATTTTATAAATATAATTAAAACTGTATAAAAATTACTAATAGTATAATACATAAACAATTTTCAATTCTCTATATTATACATTCAGTCACAAACCACTCTCCTACAACTGCCACAAGTTCTGTTAGCTATTACTACAGAAGCATTACCTTATTATGACTAACTAATTAAAAATAAATACAATTATAGTGCAATGTACATACAAAAATAGTTTAGACTAGCATGTCAGCTATGGTCTTCTGCATTGTCAACACCCTGGGTTCTTGCAGGTGGTTACAAATGTTCCTCCAAAATGTTAATCATCTACAAGACTACATATAGTTTCAGAACCCAGGCGTGTACAAATAGTATTTTCAATGCTATGAGAACCTCAAATTTAATTTAAACTATCTGGTTAAAAATTTACTACATGGTTCCATACTTCTAAGGTCTACTGTTTCTTGAAATAAATGTGGACTTCCAAAGCTTCTGAATGGACTTTTGTGATCTAATGTCAAATATGGAGATGTTTAGGTTATTAACAAGGATGAATAATTGTGTCTGAGGTCTTCAGATACACTAGAGATATTGTAATAAAATAAACTTACAGAAAACTCAGTGGTTTTATTCCATAAAAAACCAAATTATGTTTATTCTGAGACCAGGCAAGTACTAGGTCAGAGGTGAAGCCCCTAGTTCAGAGGAAGAAGATGGCTGTCCTCTGGGTTGCTGCACCGTATAGTCTGGTAGAAATTTACTTATGTTTCAGAGGTCCAATGATGGAGGCAGCAAGGACCTCTGAAAAGTTGGTGTACATATACCAGACAACACAGCACAACAACCCAGAAGACAGCCATCTTCAGACTCACCACCGTGAAAACCTCAAATCCCCTAGGTGAGGACTGGGGGTATTATGAGTACAATGTGCTGCTTGGTTAGTGTGACTGCACACTTTGTGGGGCAGCAATAAATATGAATGGAGCAATGGTGGAGAGAAGATTAGCAGGGGAAAGCTGAAGAACTGCAGAAACCCCTTCCAGTGCCAGTTTGTCAACCACAAAAATCACTCAATGTCACCCAGGACTGGACTCATGTCTATAGTCCGAAGCCAGTGGCAAAGTACTATATTAATACATAAAGTCAATTTAATACAAAAAGTACTGTTATTACACTGTCTACATTCCTTTGTTTCATTGCAAGAACTCTGCCATCAGGTTTTTCTAATCCAAATTTCAGGACACTTTTCTGTGAACAGAAGCAGAGTCAAGTCGCTCAAGCTCTCAGGGAAAGTTACTGTCCCGAGAAAGCTACTAATTTTTTAAGTTCTGGAAACTATGATCTGCTGAAGCCACTGTAACTAGAATCATTAATAAAACCCTATCTACTATTACCATAGTTCAGAAGGAAACAGTATCAAGAAAAACAAGACTAATATTCAAGTGTTCTTTTCACCACACCACGTAGACATTTGTCGCAAGTGTTCCAACAATGACCTCTTCCTCATGTTGCACAAAAATGACTCCTTGTCATGCAGCTTGCCTAGTAGGAAAATGTGGCTGACACATGGACGGGCCCATAAGGTGTTCTATGCTCATGCTTGCACAAAACACCACCTAAAAATTCTTTTGTAAGAAAAGAAATCACTATGCAAAGATCATTCATAACTAAGTTTGCCAGAATTAAAAAACTTCATCACTCAGATGACAATGTTAATTCACTGAGTGAAGACATAATATCATAAAGAAGAATACAGAAGGTCTATTTAGATGCTAGTAAGGAAGGAGGTCTAAAAGTAAATACTGAGAACAAGTGTGTTCATGTAGGATTTGAGATTTTCAGAGCGGTGAGTATGAAGATTTCTGTCTTCTGGGTTGTTGCGCTGTGTAGTCTGGTAGATGTTTACCAACGTTTCAGAGGTCATACTGCCTCCGTCATCAGAGTATGAAGATTTCTGTCTTCTGGGTTGTTGCGCTGTGTAGTCTGGTAGATGTTTACCAACGTTTCAGAGGTCATACTGCCTCCGTCATCAGAGTATGAAGATTTCTGTCTTCTGGGTTGTTGCGCTGTGTAGTCTGGTAGATGTTTACCAACGTTTCAGA
>NW_019059756.1:461943-502042 GCF_000696155.1 Zootermopsis nevadensis
TAAGGAACACCCAAAACTGGAAAATAAAAAAAATACTGTAATGCATCATCAAATGACCTCGGCACATTCATATTTCCTCACCCAGCTTATAAACTGTCTATTTTATCTGCTGAAACATAACCAAAGTCAAACTGCCACACTGAATTCAGTGATTTTGGCCACAAATAATTATGGATTTTAACATACCTTGGTGCTAAAATATTCATGCCATGTGCATTCAAAATAGATGTTACCATTTTGTAACAAACTCTTCTATAACAAGAAATATGCATCTTCTTTTCAAAATAAATTGCACTGTGCTCAATTTTTGAAACTATTTTGGTTTATCAGGATGCAAGACACATGATCCAAAAATAAGTTCACAGCTATCATTCTGCATTCCACTACCAAGCCCTTAAATCTATACAAGAAATTACCAAGCATCTATCACAGGTTTTAGGGAACTTCCAGATGAAACTCAGTACACACTTCAAGGGCCATTAATTACTGACAAAAAGATTTAAAATCATGAAACACTAGCATAAAGTAACTGCTCTTCATTTTGCAACATGTAAAGCTAAAGGATGAAAAATAAAAATAAATATGTTTGCTTTAAGGAGCGTGTTTCACAAATGTAGATAGTTTCATTCATTCTTAATGTTGGATGCAAGTCGCCGATCACAGGTGTGAGAGAATTTTAAAAATTGTAAACTGAAGAGAAATAAATGTGAAAGACAACATAAATAAATTATTAACTATTTGTCTGACCCAAAAAATTCAACAAAGTTGCTAACGCTGTACAATTAGACAAACAATGCCTAAAAATACATTCATAGTAAACTCATCTTCAAAACCACAAGGATCAAAAAGGTGGAAGAAGAAGAAGAAGAAAATGCTAATTTATTGTCACAGACAGAAGCAATTAGCATAGTCAGAGGGTGCCTAACATTTGGTCACAAACAACCTCTTCTAAACCAGTGTGAAATAAAAACAAAAACATCCACATTGTAAAGTATAAAATAAAAGATGACATGTTTCCTTCTACTCTTACATTTTTTATAAAGGCAAATTTGTAACTTTAGATACAGGATGCCTACTTATATTTGAAAGGATATTTTATAAAAGGTAGCAGAGTTATAAAAATCTGACACACGATGACCTAAAGTAGTACTGATTCATGTTTTATGTTCATTATGATCTGCGAGGCCCAGAATGAAATGAAACTTAGAAATAATTTTTTCCAGCAATATGAGAAAGGACGATTTTTTCACTGGTGTCCATAACATTGAACTTGTTTAACTAAAGAATGTTATGACATTTCATACTAGTGGAAATGTACCTAAAACTTGTCTTGGTGTAAATTTGTGTGGGTAAGTCTGGTGACCAAAAACACCGTAAGTTCCACAGGGATTCCAAAACATATTCTCATTAAATAGAAATTACAACAGCAGTACAAAATTTGTTACAACACGAACTAAAATAGATAGTATAAAATGCTCAACAATTCAAGAGTTTTTAAGATTATTCAAGAACTTTCAGTTTGAAGATGCGTGTCTTCTGGGTTGTTGCGCCGTGTAATCTTGCAGAAGTTTACCGACTTTTCAGAGGTCCTTGCTGCCTCCGTTATCAGAGCGATCTCATCACCCTGATGATGGAGGCAGCAAGGATCTCTGAAAAGTAGGTAAACTTCTACCAGACTACACGACCAACTTTCAGTCTGATTTTCTAACAGTCACATTACTGATGAAAATAAGATGGACTGCAACTGTGTAGGGGGTACTGCAAATGCTACACTTCGACTTAAAAAGTAACACTTAATTGATTAAAATTATCACCAAGTGCACGAATAAAAGTAAAAAACAAACATGTACCAACTTAACCAATTTAATTTATAGAGCATATATTTGTAAATGTATGTAAAATGGGACTTGGAGATAAAAATCTATGATTCTGTATAAGCATAGCATAGTTTCAAATCATAAGCACTGCATGTGTTCAATGAAGTATTAATATATGAGCCATTCCAAACCATGCATATGTGATATAAAAGAGTGAGATTTTACAATAAATACCTTATCATGATTCTGCAAAAATACAGAGAACAAGAATAAGGAGAAGAACAGATAATATAACAATGAGTACAGATACAACAGAGGCAAAAGACATTTCAAAGTACGGCATAGAGTACAGGTATCATTGCACAACAGGGTACTGAATGAAAAGTAAGACTGGCTTAATAGTTGTTTCAAGCAAATCCAGCTACAAGAAAACAATCCAGACCAATTTAACATAATGGCAGACATCTGACCAGCAGAACATTAGAATCTGAGTTGAACTAAACTGACAGTAGCTCATAAGACCATTAAAATAGTTTTATTTTTAATGTGCTTTGTCATGCCTGTTTAAAAATCACAATTCCCATCATTAACTTCAATGTAAAGCATTGTCATCATACAAAATGTTACTGAAAATCAATCAGTTTCATGATCATTCACTTAGCTACATTACACGTAAAACTGCCTTTCTTGGGCACCCAAACAGAACAAGACAAGATACTCAGTTCCTTGTTACTGACATGACTGATTACCTACACATACGAGTAAATTTAATTCCCTTAAAAACCCAATTTAACTCCTAGTAACTTTTTCCTGTGTTAGGATTTATTCATATTATTGTTTGTTATATTAATTTATTTAACACTGTCAATACCTGAGATTATATAGCTTCAAGTGACAGAATTATTAGAGAATAATGAATTAGAAATGCTGTAGAAGGAAATGATCAAGGCTAAAGTTAAGGTAATACTGCTCTATCATTTTCTTGGAAGGACTTAGGAAAATCATGAAAAACCTACCAGGATAGCTGGTCTCTGGGCTGAGATATGAACTCCTAATGTCCTGAGTATGAATGACAGGTGCTAACTATTTGATCACAATAATAATTTCTTTAATATATTGGCCTCTGAATCATAAAAGTCATGAGTCATTGAAATACACCAAGATAGACTGAAATTCATTAATAAAACAGTATTCTTTAGTAAAATGCATAACTCCAGTCTCAAATTTGAACTGAGAGACGTAAGACAAAAATATAGTCACAGACTGCAAGTTCCATACTAAGAATGAAAACTGAATCACAAGAAATGAGAGAATAGTGACACACTAGGACCAATTACTATATATTCTGTTAACGCAAAAATCATAATTCTGAATAAAAATGGTCAAGGAAAAATACTCAAGTACAATTTAATTCAATTTCAGTTTCTCTTGTTTGTTGTCACTTTTTCAAAAGAGAAGCTGTTCAATGATCTGGAAAGTTGATACTTCCATAATATATTCTACATATTGAGCTTCTACAAGTATGACAAATGTTTTATATCAAAAACCAATATTCTGTTTTTATTGGTTTTTCATTGTGTGTGCAAGATATATTTCATGGCTGACTAACTTCCGCAACCAGGGAAACATTATTAGGGAGTAGCAGCTGCAGAGGGGGAAGACTGTTAACAGAACTCAAGTATGCCCATGGCGGTCTTCTAAGTTTTGATGCCTTGTGGACTTGTAGGTAAGTACCAACACTCCAGAGGAACATACTGCTTCCATCTTCAAGCCTGATTTTTCAAGTGTGAGGATGCTGATAGTTCACTGGTTAGGAGAAGGGCCAAGTTGGGGGGACTGGTCAATCAGCCAAGGGATAGGGAGGGGATATGGAGACTCTGCACCAATAGGAAAGAGCCCTATACAGTGAATTAGAAAGCGAGGTTCGGTCAAGAGAGAAAAACCAGACATTTTATGGGTCAGGAGAGGACACAGTACCCAATGGGTGGGGATCACAGTGGACAGAAAGACCCTAGTAAGGGCAGTTTCTTGAACAGTCTACAGGAGGACACTAAAAGAAAGGCCCATATAAGGAACACAAGCTAAGAAAGGCTGAATAGCAGTGCACACCATTTCCTTGGCGTGATCTTGCTTTCATTCCTTCTGGACACAAATAAGAGGTTTCCATGATTTGCTCATAGAGAAGCCAAATTCCATGTTTACATTGTTGGAATAGAGCTAGATTTCATGGACTTCCCTGATAATGCAGTCCATATAAATGGATTTTTTGTCCAGTACATATGTTCTCTGCAGATGGATGCAATAGCCTAGGTTTGTGCTGTGTTCTGCCACAGATGATGTATTGGGATGGTAGAGACAGATATGCTAATGGCTGCTTTTTGACCGTAGTCTGAACTGAACATCTGGTTTATCTAATTACAACACCCACATCTGCAGGGAATGTTGTATACATCCATTGTTTTTAGGGCCAGGTCATCCTTGATAGGCTTAAAGTACTTAGATATTTTCCTTGGTGGGAGACCAATTGTCTTGATATGGTAAGCCGTGTGAGGTAAGGTACATTACACAGTTGGAAGCCCGAGAAGAATTCATTATACCTAGTCACCGCGAAAGCTTCAGATCACGTCTTGATCTTGTGTTTGGTTCAGTCCTTCTCCTAAGTCAACATAAACATCCATCCTCATTTCAACTGTAAAATCAGAGGCAGCATATTCCTCTGAAATGTTTGCACCCACCAGCAAGTGCACACAGAGTGTCATAACCCAGAAGACAATCATAGTCACCTTCAGTCATAAGAGCCTCAAGTGTAATACACTACTCAACTACGTTCTACCGCTAGCTTCTGCTATAATATTTCACTAACTGTGTAACACACAGTAGACTCCGAATTATCTGTAAGCAGATTACCCAACTGTGGTACTTTAAATATGCCAGTAGAATGGATATGACCAAAATAATAATTTGCAGCCCCTACCTCAACTCCACACATTGAAATGTTTCAACACTAGATTTCCTACTGCCTCACTACATCACTTCAAACTCTCTTTATGTATGATTTTCATTAATGTGAGTTCATTGTGTATGAAACCTCTCCCTTGCTTCTAGCTCTCAATCCTTTCTGCAACCTGTTCTAAACAGAACAGCATTACAAAGCTACTCAATGTACACTACTCGGATCACTATGTATAAGTGACATTTCACTGAAATGTGTGGAATTTTATAGCACTTCTGTGCTACCAACTTCTTACAATTATTCTGTAACATGACAGAAAAATGCAAAGATAAAGCTGGTATTATAGGATACAGTTTGTCCAGAAACACATGGATGAGAGTTATGTGAACTAACAAATCCATGAGATGCAGTAAAGTTGATTACTACACGCACATGGGAAATATAATTTTATGGACACTAAAGTACATGAATCCTTTGGTTTTGATACGGGAACATTTCAGTGGCTGTATTAGCAGCGCTTTCAAAGAATACAAATACCGGTTAAAATTAAAAAAAGAAGCCACTATTTTCCAACCAAGTAAAATATACCATGTACAACTCTAAAGCATTTATACAATATTTTTCGGATTTTTCCACTTTTATAAGTTTTCTGTGCTGGTTCTTACCCTCTATTAACCTGGAGCTATGGAGTCAAATATTTTTGTAAATGTTACACTGAATGACCCCAATTTTATGATATTCTTCCACTTAAGATTATATTTCTATCATATGTTATAAAATAGAAGCCAATTACTTTGACACAAACTGTTCTGCCCGTCAGTAGTCTGTGATAATACCAGAGTTTCCATGTAATGGTACTCTGTCCTTAAACAATTAATTTACTGTATTCCAAGACCACAGATTTATGGATCTGTAAGGCATCCAACAGAATGTACTTGGCCAACAACCATCTTCTGCTTTCCTACTAGTTTAGTTTATGAGAGTCTTATCTTAGGAATGCACAAGACTGCGATCATTAACACCAAAGTCTAAGTTTCCTACATCTGGTGAGAAAGTGTATCACTAAGGGTATTTTCATCTGTTTTGGAAGACTTCATTTCAAGGGAACACTTATTTAAAAATTAAAGACATGAGAAATAAGGAACACAGACCTCATATAAACTTGACATGTGAAACTCAAAATCTCTGCTTCAAATTCATAAGATATGGTGTACATTTTAGCCTGCCTTATTAAAAGCCTTCGGAACATTTCCCACATGAAAGATGACAAACAAATCAATAAACTGATGTATAAAGTGAAGCTTTCGCGGCAAACGAAGTTTATGAAAGACTCTCGAACAACAAGGGCATCAGGTGGCTGAATGGTGAAAGAACCATTCCTTCCGCCATTTCGAGAGCCATCTCTGCTCTCATCCTCAGGGCAGCTGCAAAACGAAACTGGTCCTATGTAGCGCCCATCGGCGAGCACGCTACATAGGACCAGCTTTGTTTTGCAGCTGCCCTGAGGATGAGAGCAGAGATGGCTCTCGAAATGGCGGAAGGAATGGTTCTTTCACCATTCAGCCACCTGATGTGGCTTGTTGCCTGAGAGTCTTTCATCAAAGCAATAAACTATCCACAGCAGACATGTAATTATGAGAACAGAACATGTACAATAATACTTCTTAGAAAAGTGAAAGGATTTCTACATAGGAATATATTTCTGTTTCCAATTTGTACTCTTTTCTGAAAAACCTTTGCATTTATAAATGTTACTTAATTTTACTGACAAGAATTTGAAGCCTGTAACTGTATTCTATTCACTAAATATAAATACATTAAAAACTAAGAAAATTATCTCACAAACTTGTTCTGTGTATCACAGTGAGTAATTAAAGGGACAAATGTCATAATAACTGTGAATGGTTGTGTTCACTATCATTAAGAAAACTTAATGTGGTACCAGGAATATTAAACACTTTATGGGGTACAGCAGATTTAAAACAAAGTTGTAATATGAGCTATTACATTCTGTTTCTGCCGAAGCACAAAATAAAACAAATCTGTGGTCACATAAAAAAATTATTAATTTCTCATGAAATTGATCTGCACTGGTTGACTTAGAAACACTAAGTGCTGGAAACCAGATCAATATTGTATCTAGCAAGTGTTGTGAAACCTAAACAGAGCAAACATCATCTCTACCAATAAGAATTTTACTGCAATATTTTTATCACTATCCTCATAAGCTCCAAATTTAATGTTGTTTTGAAGACTCAGTTTAGTGCATCATTTTAACTTCTCAAAATTTATGTGATTAATTTTTAAATTTCAAATAACTGACTAATACTTCTATTAATATATTTATTTACAATTCTGACCATGTACACCCACCTTAGGATCATATCTCTTGTACTGGTCCAGTCCCAGACCTGAAAAAATGAAGATAAGTATCATTAACACTCTTCAGTAATTCAAGTCAGCATAAAAGTAATTGTAAGATTTGAGGTTTTCACAGCGGTGAGTATGAACATTCCTGTCTTCTGGGTTGTTGCCTCCGTCATCAGGGCGATTCAACTGCCCTGATGACGGAGGCAGTATGACCTCTGAAACGTTGGTAAACATCGACCAGACTACACAGTACAACAAACCAGAGGACAGAAATCTTCATAAAAATAATTCTTTCAAATCATACCTGGCATTAATCAGAACTTCCTCTAAAAAATGTGACATATTATATTGAAGGGAAGAGGCCACTGGGGAGATCTAGACATAGATGGGAAGATTATATCAAATGGGATCTTTGGGAGATAGGAGTTGAAGGTGACTGGATTTTGTTGGCCCAGGACAGGGATCATTGGAGGGCGGTGGTTAATTCAGTGATGAACCTTCATGTTCCTTAAGCCAGCTAGCTAGTTAGTTAATGATATAAAAAGAAAAATAATGCATCTGTACTCTTGATAACCCATTTGGGTTCTTATGTAGATGATGCAGTTTAGTGTTTCAAAACCTCATTATCCTGCATTATCAGATTGCTTTATGTGAATATAACATTCTTCATCGGGAAAACAATAATTTCATGCAAAGTAAAATGGTCCATCACTTTTTAAAGGCTTACTTTAACAATAAAAATAAAGTAATTTAAATATAAAAGGTAAATACAATAAGCCAGACCATGTAAGTCTCTTTGTGATCCCTAAAAGCAATGAAAAATTAGAATTATATTTAAATGTACCATATTAAACATATAAACAATGTCTGTTCTATTACCATCAGGTTGTTTTATCCCAGGTGTCATAGACCTCAAGAAATCATCAGGAGTCATAAATACTTCATGACTTTCTCCACAAGGATGTGCCACTTGCAAAGTAGCAAAATACCGGAACACTTTATCAGGAGTGGAGTACTGACGTATACGGTTTTCATACTCCATGATCTGTTTGAACAAGCAGGGAGCAGAAGCAAGGCTAGATCATTAATGCAGGAAGTACATGTTAAAATGTGGCCATTACTGGTAAGTGGTAACTGCAGAAGCTGATGCAGGATCATGAACAATTCATATGTACACTTACGGTACAAATTCTTTGTACATTAACATTAAAGTAAAATACTGACATGTGATTAGCAAATTCCAACTCACTGAAGAGGAAGCAAAGATGCCTTCAGTAAAACTGAAATCCAACATATTTTGGACCATACCTGCTGATACCAACACATTCTAAACCAGGGGTTCTCAACCTGTGGCCCATATACATTTTTGTGAATCACATCTCAATTCAATCTGATATTGAAAGATTTAGCAAACAGAAGCAGTGGCAAGTATCTCAAAAGGAATTACCGAACAATTTGTGAACCTGCAAGTCAATAGCATTTGTAATAATCTACCACGAAGTTTCAACAGATTGTCCTCATTTATAACCCTGTGGCCCGCGAGTCGAAAAGAAAAGCAGAATGTGGCCTCAAATCTGGAAAAGGTTGAAAACCCCTATTCTGAACAATCCAAACTGCCAAGATAGGACAGTACAACACTTTTTTTTACAGAAAACTGAAACAGCAAACTGCAGCTTGTTAACTTGCTGGTATAAACAAAGAATATATTTCACAGTTTAACCTCTGTCATATACAAATACAGGCTTTAACTCCAGGATCGATGGTATAGCAGTATGCTACTGTAAGACACAGCCAGCTAGATGCAGTCAATAGAGGTTAATAAAACCAAAGACACTACAGAAAATTGGAAGTCAAATTCTGCAACAAGTAATGAATTAAAATCAGAAATATTTACATGAAATGTCTGTCACCATATACTCACTTAAATTTTACAAATGTTTCAATGTAAAATGCATTTCAAGAACCATAACAAGCTAACCAATAAAAATACAACTCACTGATGGGGTATGTTAAAACAGTAGATTACAATCACGACATGAACAGTCAGTTATTTTAAATTTATTGCTATAAGAAAACTGAAGAGAAAATATGCTATCCAAAAGCTACATAGAATTTTCACAGCAAATGCAAGCTGAGAGAAATGAACCATTACTCTCCTGCACTAATGCGACACAGAACAAGCAGAATATTGTTAGTGGAGACAGGAGGTGGAACAGGCACCAACTTTGTTAGATGGATGTTCAGATAAATTCAACTCGATCAGCTTTATGTGATCATAGCATCAATCCAATTCCCTAATCCCTACTTTACTACTACACCTTATTAATTACAAATGATAGTCACTATCAAATGCAGTCACTCCTGCTGCTGTTCAAGATGTGTATTAAGCTTAAAGCACCACTCAGGAATTTAAGAGAAATGCAATGAAGTAAGTTTCTTTCCTGTAGAATAATTCAGAAAACAAAGTCAAACATTAACACAGTCTGGGTTCTAGCCTTGAGAGAAAACTACAAATTTGTTAATCAAATGTACACTAGCATCGTGCCACGGTGGTCTAGCGGTTAGAACGCTGGCCTTGTAATCCTGGGGTCTCGGGTTCGATTCCCGGCGGTGCCCGAATTTATAACTTGTGTTGGGCAAGGCCGTGGTCTAGGCAACACGGAGTTTTCCTCTGTGGCATCCCAACAATTACTCCATTCACACACAGAAGAAGGCAATGGCAAACCACTTCTGGATCATCTGCCAAGAACGTATATGAACAGGTCCCAATCCGAGAAAAGGATGGAAGGATCATGTTCATATGGACCTGTCGGCAGACAGAACACTACAAAAAAAAAACACTAGCATCACTCACTGGTCAACAAATTCATCTTTTCATCCCACTGAATAATACAGGTTGTTCCACTTAAAACACAACCCTAACTGCAGCAGTATATCCCATTTCTGCAGCTGACACACTGCTTGAAATTGGTTCGACTGGAATTTCAGTGGTTCTGTCACTTTATGGACACTTGTCACTGACAAATATTTCCTGTGCCCTACAGTGACTAATTGGTGTGTTGTTGTTTTAGTCGATTCTTCCTTGTCAAGATATGCAATGCTAAATGCTTCATAAACAGCATCAATGGCACGATGTAATGTTTGAGAATGAATGTACCTGTACCTCCACAGCTTCTGAGTAAATGGTGTTAGTAGCAGTTTTTAAACCAGGGTGACCTTGACTCAAATGTCAAAGAGGAGACTGGGAGAGTCTATTACAAGGGTATGGACTTGTTACTGATTTAATTTTTATACACGAGCACATGATTATTGTTAGGAACAACAAATAGTTTCAACTATGTACATAAACCTTCTGACAAATCTGTAACAAAAAGTGGTTACATGAAACTACAAAAGAAGTGGCATATGTATGTAGCATTTTAACCACTGAATACAAGTTTATGACATGTTACACACAGTGTTTCAAAACTTCACAAAATAAATCAGACACAGTCAAAGAGGAATAACTTCAGTTTTGAGTTCCATTTCACTTCTGTAATGAATGGTGATATTAGTAGATAACATTATGGCACATGCAAGATTAACCTTTCAGATATGGGAATTTAAATTTCCTTGTGCAGCATTATGGCCAGATTAAATTGGCATTTAAGTATTTTAGCAGGAAATCATACAATGAACTGAAGTTTATTCACTGAAATTTTTGACTCAGAATTTAGAATTAAAAAGTAGACTATTGTGAATAAATCAATTTTCTACTATTTATGTAATTTTTCCATTTCCATCCTACACTTTTTGTTTATTACAAGGTGGATGGGAAGTAAGTAGGCATTAAATAATCGCTATACATTGGAAATATAGAGGTTATAACAATTTATCAATGCCTACTTACTTCCCACCCACCCTGTATAGAAAATATTGAAAAATTGATGAGACAGTCGCAGAAACTATATATAAACATGACAACAAAATGTAAAATATTCTGCTGTATGATTTTTTAAAAACTTGGATATACAAAAAAAATGATTCAACCTTAATTGTCCACATTGTTCTAGGTTAAAAGTAATAATAAATAGGCTAGAATTTATTTTATAGCTCTCTTAACACTATGAAGCATTTAAATGGTGACCTAATAAAGCTGTGAGGTCGCAGGAGAAAATTTAAATTTCCTCTCATAATGGTTAAGCTGAAACTCAACAACTTCGGAAATATGCCTTTCTGGTGCTTATCACTGTTGAGTCAAGTCATTCCCCATGTCAATCACTTCAATCAATATTAATGATAAAGAAAGGAGCAAGGACCCTCCATCTGCAAAACAAAGGCTGTAGATTTCTGATGGAGCTTACCATCTGGCTGTTGCATGCCCGGAGTGATAGCTCGTAAAAAGTCATCTGGAGTCATGTAGACTAATGCTGTATTCTCAGACATAATCTTAACTGTTGCAAAATACCGGAAAATTTTATCAGGAGTTGAATAGGAACGTATGCGATTCTCGTACTCTATAATCTGTAAAAATTCATGATCGTAAAAGCAAGCTACACAGATAATGTACTGAAACACAAATCAAGAAGCTTGCTAAGACAGCACTAATTTTTCACATAAAAACAACGGTATATTATTAAAGCCTGGTGCAAACTATAGACTGGCAGTGACTTCATGTGTATTTCACATGCTGCTGCTAGACTCATTGAAAGAGAAACAACTATTATGACTACAACAAAAGGAATGTATACAAAACTGATGACGGATGCTTACACATTGTAATATCAGGGCATAAACACTCAGCTGTAATACTCTACCTTTTTGTTGAGCATCTAATTTCTAATTAAACAAGAGAAATTTCAAAACTCTCATCTAATAAAATGATATAAAAAAGCATTGTGTAAAAACAGTGTTCTATGAAAATACCACTGATAAAAATTTAAACCTGCTTAACACTTACAGAACACAAATTAAGGTTTTGCTCTATAAAGAGTGAGTCAAAAATATGTTTACAAACTTTGTGTTTGTGTTCCTGGATCAAAAATAAGAAAAAATGTTCCTATGAACATGTGGTCTCAAATGCTTCTTTTTCAAAATAATAGCCAAAAGAAGTTTCAATGTATGCCTTTAATGCCAAGTATAAGGACAGGGATGTTTCTTTATAACAGATGCTCAAAGGTTGTTCCTCCATTCTCCACACATGCACGAGCACGACGTACACAAGACTGACGGATTTGTTCGTACACACCAGGGTTTCCTCGAATCATTTGGCATCCATTCTGCACATGTTCCCATAGGTCATTATTGTTTATAGATGTTGCATAAACGATGGACTTCAAGTGACTCCTCAGATAAAAGTCCAATGGAGTCAGGTCCGGTGACCTCGGTGGCCATTCTAGTGGGTCACCGTGTCCAATCCATCGCCGAGGGTACTGTTCATCGAGATGATCTCTGACACAACAGGAGAAGTGTGTTGGGGGCTCCGTTGTGCATAAACCACATTTGTCTTCTTGTATTCAGTGGTACATCTTCAAGGAGACGTAGCAAGTGTCTTCTTAAGAATCGCCGATATGAAGGTACTCTTGGATGTGATAGAAGCATGTCACCAACATTTCCTGCCCAAATGTTAATTGAAAATCTTTTGTGAAAGCTGGATTCACTTTGACATAAAGTCTTTCACTGAAACTTATTTTTGGCTATTATTTGAAATATGAAACATTTGCGATCCCATGTTTATAGGAACATTTTTTCTTATTTTTGATCCTGGAGCACGCACACAAAGTTTGTAAACATACTTTTGACTCACCCTGTATGTCTAGAAGGAATATTTCAGATCAGTGTATGCATTTTACCTTAGAAGCTTACCAAATCAATGAAAACGTAACATTAATTGGAATGCATCAAACATAAATGGCACAAATTACAAAAATAGATGGACTTTATAGCACTGATACAGCTGAACTCTTACCTTCCTATCCCGGAAGCCAACCTTTTCCTTTTTCTTTTTCTTCTTCCCATCATCCCCACTGTCCCCCTCATTGTCTTCAATGCCTCCTGCTGTTACTTCATTTTGTCCTTTCTGTTGCATATCTTTACCATCATCAGCCAACTGTGAAGCAGCATCGACTTGAGGAAATAATGACTTACGCAGTCTGTAACCAATTGCAAGTAATACAGTAAAATGCTGATTTACAGATTATATTTTTTTTTTTGTAGTGGTCTGTCTGACGACAGGTCCATATTATGAACAGGATCCTTCCAACCTCTTCAGGTTGTCAGGGACCTGCTCATACATATATACATTCTTGACAGAGATGATCCAGAAGTGGTTTGCCATTGCCTTCTTCTGTGTGTGAGTGGAGTAATTGTTGGGATGCCACGGAGAAACCGGGGAAGCCCCCGGAGGAAAACTCCGTGATGCCTAGACCACGGCCTTGCCCAACACAAGTTATAAATTTGAGCACCACCGGGAATTGAACCCGGGACCCCAGGCTTACAAGGCTAGTGTTCTGACCGCTAGACCACCGTGGCGTACAAGACTAATATCAAGTAATACTGTTTCTCAGCTGCAATTAGCAATACTGATATATTTAAATTCATTTACCATGGTTTCTTTATCTCTAATAGTCTGAATGACACAACTTTTGTCTCTCACATGTGTTATTTTCATACTTTTTGGAAATGTGATTTAGAAGGAAGAAAATTCAAAAAAAAATTAATAACATTTCATATTGTTTATCAAATTTATGTTAAGTTTATAATTTACATTTCAGATCACTATTTTTATTTTCAGCTCAACACTGTACTTGTCTTTATCCTCTTTACTGGTTGTCTCTGAAACCAGAATATCAGTCCAAAAATGCTGATCATGATTAATATGAGGTGCGACAAGTTCCTTGAATATGCACACATGTCACAAACAATTACCGAGTGAATAATAACTAAGCAGTGACATGTTACATTTCTGTGGTTGCATGTTACGAGTTAGTAAACAAATAAACAGCAGTGGCAAAGCAGTGGCACAGTTACACAAGCCTGCTTTTTCATCCTGACAGAAAAATGAGTGACTAGTTGTTGGAGCGACATACTAACATTAAATTTTGTGCAAACTTAGGCATGGTGCTTATTCTATTAAAAAGTTATCCCTGAATGGCACAAAAGTTTAAAGAGGTCAGGAAGATTTGAAAAACAACAAAACAACCGGACATCCAAAAATGAATGGACAGATAAAAATGTGGAGAAAGTGTGGAATTTCGTTCATTTTGACAGATGAATAAATGTTATTTTGGAAATATTGGCAAGGTTACATGTGACTGTACATCGGAAAAGGCCTGGATTTTAGCCTGATGTTTGTATCCCGCATCATGACAATGCCCCTACTCATGATGTGCTTGTTGCCTGGGAGTTTTTATCAAAAAAATCAATACTAAAATTGGACCATCCACCATATTCACCAATTTGGCCCTGTGTGACTTGTGGCTACTCCCAAAATTTCATTGGGTCATCTCTCTCTCCTTCATGACATTTATGCATGACATGACAAATGTGACTCGATCATTTTCATGCTATTTATTCCAAACACATACAAGAGGTCATAAAAAAATATCTTGCATGCGTATGTGTGGAATTGGCAGATTTTGTTGTTTCTAGTTAACATTAAATGTTAAAGGCTCTACCACTACAGCTGTAATTATGAAAACAGCCAGTGACATGTGACCTTCTAACACAATCTGTAAAGCAATGACAGACTGAAACAAACTAGATTTGAATTGGATATATGCTGTTTTCATGCAAATTCATGGATCTACACATAACAATATGAGCCAGGATAGCTCAATCAGTATAAGGACTAGCTACGGGATGGGTGATCGGGGTTTGATCCCTGACGGGGGCAGAGGATTTTTCCTCTAGCCTCTGCGTCCAGACCGGCTCTGAGGCTCACCCAGCCTACTGTCCAATGGGTACTGGGGTCCTTTCCTAGGGGTAAAGCAAGGCCGGGGCGTGATGCTGACCACTCACCCCCATCTGGTGCCGAGGTCAAGAAAGAGTAGGAGCTATACCCCCCCTCCTTCCCCAAGTGCCTGCATAGGCATGTAGCGAGACGTTTTTACTTACTTTACACGTAACAATGTAATCATACACCCATGGCCCACCTAGCTGATTTTGATTTAGTTTGAAATATTCAATTGATTAACTAGTTGTTTTTCATGTTCAACCACAGAGGTAACTGAAAACATCATTTGCAGATACAAGCATCTGCAGGCACCCTAATTTTACCTCATTTAACCCATACTAGAAATCAATCCAACAACCTTGATCAATCCCTATGATAAACTGTAACCAACAAATCCTCCACCTTGATGTAAAGGAGTGAGCGGTAACCATCAACACCATAACAAATGTGAGACAATATGCTGACCAATTACATCCTTACACTGAGGCAGATGATCAAGAGTTCTTAAAACTAATTAATTGAGTTATGAATGTACAGATTTGAAAAATGTGTGCACGTAGACTTATTTCAGATTACTCTCTTAATACCCTTGAAAGAACCCCATTAGAACACTGTCTAACAAAACAAATTACACTGTAGGCCATATATTACAGCACACCACTGTATCTAAAAATTATTTTTATATATATTTAATTTTAAGTATGTATAAATTAGTTTTACTCACCCTTTCCAATCAATTGCTGACCCTATAAATAAGCAGAAAACAAAAGTGTGCCACAATCTTGAAAAAAGAGGCTGTGGCTTTGGTTTATGACCAAAATCCTTATAGTGCCTTGTTTGCTGCTTGTTGCAGATACCACATTGTTCTTTGCACAATTCATTATACAAATAAGATGGTAATTGGGGTACTGTTTGCCATGGTGTTAATGTCATCCTCCTAATTTGGATTATTTGATATAAAACTCCTCTTCTATACATTTCAGTGCTTAATTCACCTGAAAATAATATAACATACTATGTATATAACAGTATACAAATGTACTAAAAACACAAACAATTTTAAGAACAACTGAAATTGGTTACACTGTATGAAAGAAATGTACAAACACTTTCATCATGATTTAACTGAAGGATGAAATATGACATTAACAAGTGTGGAAAGAAATATTCTACTGGAACACAAACACTTCTAAAATGTGCTCTGTCATATAACAGAGCTCAATAACCCTGCTATTTATTGTTGAGAGCCATCATGAGCAGGGAATATCTTCACAACACAGTGACCAGGTGCTTTACATACAAATTGTATCAGGGATAATAAACTTAAATAAAACCCAAATTCACTGACAAGTTAGACATACTAAACAGGTTACAGTATGTTAGGTATATGTGATCACTGAACTGTAAACTTTTTTCATCAGCAGTGACACATGTTTTATGTTTTCCTTACATACTTCTGGTTAGAACTTGCTTTAAGCCATGGTAGAAACAGGTAGCACTTAATGAAATTTACCCTATACCATTGCCAGATATGAAATAAAGATTCTCAAAATTCCTTTGAAAATTCATTCAAACCAAGATACTAATGAATGTATACAAGATTTGTAACTTTGTTCCCAACAGAAACAGAACTGTATTTTAATACAAGGCAGTCTAACAAAGCGTGGAGTTAGAAGTCATACAAAGCAAACTTTCCTACTTATACACCACTGTTACTATAAAATTCTAAAGACCAAAAGCGTTCGTGTGACACAATAGTAGATAGATATAAATGGTTAATTCTCTGAAGAAAGTGTTTCACCTACTAAAAAGAGACAACTAAGTAACACACAAAATATTGCTCTCTGTAAATATAAGTTGTGACAGGCATCTTATGCTGCAAAGGGTAAACTTAAAAACCACTGTCAAATTGATTCCATGCTGTAGGCTGCATAACAAAATGGCAAGCATCCAGTGCAAGTCTTAACTTCCTTGTGATTAATACTTCAATTAAATAAAATACTTCTATCAGGTAGATTTCACATAAAGAGCTAATGGAATGTTTCATTAATTGCATGCAGCTTCCAAACACTACAGTAAACTAAATTCCAGCACACTAAAAGATTTTCAACTTCTAGTTCAAGTATAATCTTTGATATACATGTCTTAAGGCACTATTCAGGACCTACTCATATTGCACACAATAATCACCCTGAAAAGTTATGTTGCTTGCACATGTAGTGGATCAGGGTTGTGATGGAATAAAGTAATGTCAACAGTGACAACCCTGTCATACTCATGCATCCAGAAGGACCATCATCAGACCTCCACTGGCCACAGAAGGATGGCATTTGTTGTGTTAAAATGGAAGGCATATTAAAAGTAATACAACCACCAACAACAGGGACAGGATGTTAGTACATCATTCATAAAATGATATAGAAGTTGTGTACATTTTTCAGGAGCAATTTGATCAAGTAAATCTGTCTACACTTCAAGAAGTTACAACAAAGTTCCATATACCATATGGTAGCTTCTTACATAAACTACATTTAAAGCCAGTTTCATACAGACATCTCCATTAGTTTTTGAGATATGATCTTTTGTATTACTTTGTATTATCCATACCTTTTGCAGATGATACTAATATTATTATTATTTCACATCCAGAAATTTACTGTTTCCAAAGTTGCATGAATGATGTATTTGCTAGTTTGAACGAATGACATTTTGACAAAACAAATTTCATGAAATTTTGTACTACCAACAAAAATTGTGTTAAGCTAGGTATAAAGTATGAGGATAAAGAAGTAGAAACAACTGAATTTCTTGGCCTACAAATTGACTGAAACTTAAACTGTAAAATATATATGGAATACATTATCCCTAAACTAAGGTCAGCATGCTTTGCTATGAGGACTGTCACATTACTCATAAGAACAGAAACTTTAGAATTAGTCTACTTTGCTTACTTCCATTCGATCATGTCATATGGAATTATTTTCTGGGGAAATTCAGCAGACAGTGAGAAAAGTATTTTACATTCAAAAGAAAATCATTACAATAATGGCAGGCACTAAAAGCAGAGCCTCTATATCCTTATCTTGGACTAATGAGGGTTCTATGAAATGTAAATAAATTATCTTCTATTCTTAACGCTTCTGGTATTGATATGAAAATGGCCAGCGTTAAACTACAGCATTCTTTGCTTTCACACCCAGTAAGTTATCAGACAAAATAACTTGCCCTTTTACGAATGCCAAAACGAACCTGCGGTTATACCAAGTTCGATTAAAATAAAAAAGAATCAACTGACACAATTTCGGCAAAATTTGATTTGGAATAGAATAATCCATAAATCATTTTATATAATTTCGATATGTTTCAAAACACCCTTTTTAACCACTAAACATTCCGATTATGAAATTCGATACTATAAACATCGAGTGCTTAGATCATGCTGTATTGGAAAGAAAACTTGTTAAATGATTTCTACCGTTGAACCCTTTATCCATACCTCGGAATTACGCTTGTATTCATTGGGAGCAATTTATAAATTATGTTCAACGTAGAATAACAATGAACATTCTGTAAATGACTGTAAGTAGTAGCAACACATAAAATGTCATGCTGTATTATACTCACCTCTTATAAATTAGATTCCTACAAACCTTTCAAAACACTAATTCTACAAAAACAATTTGCACCCTATACGCCTAACTGAATGTAATCGTCACACAACACCGACTTCGTCAGACATAACCCAAGTACTGAGATAATACCAGCATTAGTATTGCCTGGGTTCGAGGGAAAGAACAGTTTAGGTATGAAAACTGTGAAATTGAAGTATAAATAAACGAGTAAAAGAAAATTAGGGGACAATTTCTATTCATTAATACACATCAAATTTTATCGCTTGATCCCTGTCTTTGGTCTGTATGCCTGTGTGATGGTAAAAACAAAAATTAAATGGAAATGATCCCTTCTATGTTGTCATTTCCTTCAATGTGAACGTTTTATAATGTTAGTTTTTGATCTTTGGTAAGTTAGTGTCTCTATACTCTTTCCTCAGTGATGGTAATATTTTCTTTTCATCTGTGCTTGTGGACAAATGATTGAAAAGGGCGGGTAAATGTATCAGAGACAAATTACGTAAGTAAATAAATTTGGCATTTATTAATGTACATGTTTATTAGTTTGCAAGATGATTATTGGATTTTCTGTGTTATGACAATTTTTCTATTTTAAAGTTATTCAGTTTATTAACTTTGGGTGCTGTAGGTTAAGTCTTTGTTTTGAGGTTATGTATAAACCTTTTTGTTTGATGTCACGCACAGGTCATTTTTCTCGAGTGCTCCTGAGAAGTCAGAGGTGCCTAGTAACAATGATTCGTCTAGTAACGATGATTGGTATGTTCTATAATAAAATATGCTGTCAGTAGCGTCTCTCCCTGCAGTGAATTTAACATTGAAGTAATGGCTAAATCATTGTGTAATGCAAGGAAGTTTTGGTATTTCTTTAGACCTCTGAACAGTTGCACGCTCCAGTATTGCGTACCTTTAAATCGGCACGAGGGCGTGATTCTGAAACATTTGTTTAAGTCAGATATTTGCTTGTGGCAACATTTAAGAATGGTGACAACAATTTTATCACTCTGCCCACCTAGCAAAGAAGATGGATCAGAGGCAGACAGAAATGTATCATCATTTAAAGTAACTTCCTCATTCAAGAAGAAGAAGAAGAGGCGCAGAATTCTGAGTGATAGTGAAGAAGAATTAGATGCTTCATCCAGGTTTGTGTACTATTTGAAGTTATACATAATGAGTAAGTGTAAAGATGGAGATTATGCCATTGGTCTGTCAAAGCTAAAGTATCTTAATTTTACCAGTTTAATTCATTTTAATTGTACAGAGTTTCACATGTTAATGTTATAACCATCATATGCAACTTGGTTAACATTTTATTACCATTAATATGTAGTTTATGTAATATGCCACCTGTTATGTTTTGATACTAGCCATGCCATCATAAGGGGAACATCTTTTATTAAATCTGTTAAAGGTTTACAGAGTTCTTTTTCTGTTTCCTATGATTGTAGATGTATTTCTGACTAAATGTATTAAATCCTAAGTATCACCACTGCACTTCTTCATATTTGGGAGGCCCTGGTTTCAAATTTTGGTATGGTGACCAACTTTGTTGACATAGCTTTCATGGTTGTCATCAGTTTCCCCAAGTAAATTCAGGGTTAGTACCTAAAATTAGGCCAAATTGCTTCCTTTTGTATTCTTTCCAGTAATTCAGTAATCATCATACCATTCGGTGCTATGTAGTCTGACCTGCTGATGTCATTTTTAAATGAACAAAATTATCCTGAATTAAAATTAAAATTCTGAATTCTGATTGTCTAATCTTATATTTCTACTTATAGCTAGTGGGAGAGGGAGAGAAAGTAGAGAGAGAAAGGTTGAGTTTGGTTGGATGGACCAACCTTTCTCTCTCTACTTTCTCTCCCTCTCCCACTAGCTATAAGTAGAAATATAAGATTAGACAATCAGAATTCAGAATTTTAATTTTAATTCAGGATAATTTTGTTCATTTAAAAATGACATCAGCAGGTCAGACTACATAGCACCGAATGGTATGATGATTACTGAATGACAGAGGCAGTATGACCTCTGAAACATTGGTTAACATCGACCAGACTACACAGCGCAACAACCCAGAAGATGGAAATCTTCAAAATGTAACTTAATAATAAGTAGACTACAGTTGTTTGAAATAGTACATCTCTACTAATGAGAAGAATGGAATTGCTTGTTATGAGATAACATTTCACCAAACTGAGGTTTAAATTCAGTACTCCCTATCATCAAAATTAATTGTAAATTTTCATCTGTTAATGCTGACCTGTATTGAGATTTTACATATTTCATCTTTGAAAATGTCTTTTCACACAGGTAGATATGCAGTAATCTATACATGTTACCAAGGACTCTAAAAGTTTCAGTATGAAGTTTATAATGATTTAATATCAAACTTTAATATACTGTGAGTAACTGAATGTTATCACCCTTAATATAGCATAATCATACAAATACTTTAGGATGGAAATTATATTCAACATAAAAGTAAAACATTAATTAGCACAAAATAAATACAGATCATATCATGTACTGTCATCCTTGGTGGACTAGTGGTTAGTGTGCTTGCCACTGGACCCAAGGTTTGCGTGTTCAAACAGAGCTGAGGTTGATGGATTTTTAAGGGTGATGAAAATCTGTAGCACAACTTCCTTCGGAGGGGTAGTAAAGCCGGCGGTCCCATGTCGTAGATTTATGGCAAATTAAAGAACCTTACGAGCATGAATGAGATGTTTTGTAAACAAAATTCAGCGACCATTTCTTACTCAAGTCTTTCCTGATTCACTACTCGATGGCTCTAGCAGACAAATCAGGGTTGAGTAGAAATTGTGCAGAGGCAGTGGGCTTGTCACTCACTACTCATAAATGCACACTTCAAGGAAGACAAAGAACCCTCCCACATGGGAGGACGCCAAGGCTTGGCTTCGGGCTGTTGCACCATAGAGTCAGTCATGTCATGTACTATAGTACAGCTGAAGAAATAGATGACCATATCAATGTATGAAGAAGCAGATCATTAATAAGCTACCGGAAAGAATTTCACTTTATAAGTGCCAAGCCACTACGTGAAACTATCCCTTAAGATTGTAAGAAAAAATAAAATTAATAACATTTGTTATTTTGAAGCTAGTGACTTAGAAAAGTCTTTCATGATTTAAGGATATCACTTTTAATATAATTGTCATAAGAACTGACTACTGTGGATGCTGGCCACCCTTCCATCACTTTTCAGCACCTCGTGTAGCCACTTGTGGCAATGTCATCACTGAATGGTTAACATACACCTTCTAGTAACCCCAGTAGGAGGGCGCGGCGGTGTGCGTGGAAGGGTCAGGGCGCGTGCCCGCCTGGAGCCGCCGCCGGTGCAGATCTTGGTGGTAGTAGCAAATCCTGGTTCCAGGCATTCTACAGCTAACAAGTTCCTTCTTGAAGAATGTAATATGTCCTTTGTTTTTATATGAACACAGACTCCTGTAACAAGTGGCAGTATTGAAGTGGCGATATGATAATGGAGTGAGAAGTCAGTGGTGAACAGTGTTGACTCTGAGTGAGCAGTGTGTGCAGAGCACTTCACAGTTCATAACTAGGCTTCTGCTTGATAATCAACTTATGACTGAACTTAAGTCCCAGCAACCCAGTTTTCTTGTACTTGCAAGTTTTCCAGAGGCTAGCAGATGTCTGCAGTCCTTTCCACAAGTCTGTAGAATGTTTGTGTTCAGAACTCTGGCCAAAGTACTTGAAAATGGTATGATCTGGTTGCTCCATGTGTGCTGTAGGCCATTCATCACATCTCATGATGGAGGGGCTTGTATTTACAGTGCATGACAATGCTCCCTCATCTGGTTATCACTGTCTGTGGGCCAACTCTGAATGGCTGGAGCTTATATGACTTTCTTCTTATCTGGAGTGGATGGCACAGCCAGACTTTGTCCCCTTCTGGAACCTTGCAGATTTGGCCAGGTGATCATAGTGGGTCTTCATCCTGTCACTTGACACTTCTAGATGCTTGTCTCATTGTCAGCCTATCTGGTGTTCTGGCTGCTGCCTCTGGCTTTAGGGCCTGGATGAGGGCCTCATTAAGTGACCTGTCTCTGCCCATGTGGAATAGCTGCATCACTTGTCAGTCTCACACTCCATTGATGAATGCTTGGGCAGCCTCCTTCGGAAAACACAGGTTGTCCGACAAGGGCCCGGTGCACCAACTACTCGACAGCTGCTGCAACTCCTGTCATGACTCGTCAGTCATCTCAATCTTGGCTTTGAGTTGCACCCTGTAGATCACTGCCATATGATGGTTTCTATGATAGCCTTTCAGAGCCCTAATGATGTCCTTATGTGTTGCTTCGATGAGACACTACAAATTTGGCAGAGTGTCCCTGCAAGTCAGAGAGCAGATGCTTGGCCTTCTTGCAGTACATTTACTTGTAATTGATTGCAGCCTTGAACTGGTGGTGGATTAATGCCCAGGATGTGGATCCATTGAACTTTGGTGTTTTCGCCCAGTTTGTGCTGGTCCCTGTAATCATACCACCTTCACGTTTCATTTGGTCCTCCACTGTCACCAGGTGGGACTCATGCCATGTGACTTCTGTGTTGTGTCAGGTTGTTTATTTAAACTCTAAAATTATACTGTTAAAAAGAAATGCTTGTTAATGCCTAATATAATGTTTATAAAATGCCAAGTGTCCCCTGTGTTTTACTGTCATTTTGATTCATAATGTTGTCATTACAGTACTGTAGAATTTTATGTTATATTGTTTTCATTAACCCTTTAAAAAGCCACCACCTATTTTAATAGCTAACAGGTCAGCATTTTGGCTTCTGGGTTGTAGCACAGTGTAGTCTGGTAGAAGTTTACCAGTGTTTCAGAAGTTGCTGCTGCCTCCATCATCAGGGTGATGACAACAAGCTAGTTCGACAAAGTGCCAACACCCAAAAGTAGGATTCACATCAGTACTTAATCATCATGAAAGCCTGAAATTGATGAACATCACAAGTAGTTTTCAGGTTCATATTTGTTACATATTGTATACTGGCATTTTTGCCATCTTTGACAGTTCATCGCTGCCAGAGAAGAAAAAGACGTCTTCCTCTCCTGTTCCTGAGAGGAATAGTATTAGAACCCATGGTGATGCTTCAGAAGGAATTCCATCCAGAAAAACTGGTGAGTCAGGTTGAAGATTTATAGTTACCGTTATGTTAGTCTTCTGCCAGAAGAATTTGATATAGCTTGGTAATGATTCTCTAAATGTTTATAACTTTGGTTGGTTCATTATAAGGATAATGTGTTGGACATTATCCTACATAGAATTCCTGCAAGCCAAATGAGTGCTTGAGAATGCTTTGTATGCAGAAATTTATTAATGGTTTTGTATATGCTGTGTAATATGGAAACACCATCTGTATAGTGTCTGTAAAACTAAAAAGACCCTCTGATTTCATAAATATAATTTAAAAAAATCTTTGTTCACAGAAGTGTCTACTCACAAATATTATTATACTTAAGTGCATCTCATAATAGATTAATCACATGAACAATTTGTAATTGTTTGGACACTATTTGTTTTATTCTTAATGAAGAACTATTGACCATTTTAGATGTTATAATATATGTGTAAATTTGCTCTGAAAGATGATTTCAGGTCAGCCCCACAAGCATGGCATGATTCCTATGTGACAGACATTAACCAACAAAAGTCCCAATGTCAGCACATGGGTCCTGACATTGGGACATATGTTACATGAGATTTTCATAAGAAATTCGTTACTTTTGTTGGTTTATTTGCTGACACTATCTCAGCTTTATAAATAATGTAGCTTCAAATGAGAGATTATTGTAAAAGATGAATCTGGAGGGTGTGAAAGGATGTGGTTGTGGCCTCTAGTAAGATGATTCCCCTGGCATTTGTCTAAAAGTACCATGGAAAACCATAGGAAACTTTAGTCAGGATAACAGTCTACCACACTGGGAATTGGACCTCTCCCAAGTATGATGCAGTAGT
This sequence comes from Zootermopsis nevadensis, assembly GCF_000696155.1. The sequence continues at coordinate 486,642 of NW_019059756.1, forward strand.
GGTAGTTTGTAGTACAGCTTTCAGAATGCTGATTTATGTTGTTTATCTGTGCAGAAATTCTTTCACAAGTATGTGTGTGATGGAGGAAGTATGACCTCTGAAACGTTGGTTAACATCTACCAGACTACACAGCGCAACAACCCAGAAGACAGAAATCTGTAGTTTTGATGTTTGAGAGGTTCATTATTTTATTTATGTATAGTTTATTTAACAACACTTTCAGTATTTCAGACTATATAGTGTAAAATGAGAATCTGATAGTGAATAATGAATTGGAAAGGATATGGAAGGAAGCAGTCACGACCTAATTTAAGGTTGTAATATGCTGTATTACACTGATAGATGTACAGATAATGATTGTCATCTGATTTCAGAATTTGTATTATTCTTTCAGCCAAACTGAAAGAAGAGATTAAAATTAATATTATAATACTGTAGCATAAACATGCTATTGTTACAGCTTCTGCACCATTTAGAGGAGTGAAACAGCTGTTGCCAGGCATTACAAGGGAAGTTGAGGCAGCTAAAAGATCGAAAACTAAAAAAACCAAAACAACCATAAATGGCAATAAAGAAACAGAATATGGAGCTGTTAAAGAAGAAGAGAAACAGGTATACATCTGAATGTGCTAGATATTTCAGTGCTGTTGTACTTCATAACATGTTTACAAAGAAACAATAGAACTTTATGGTGCCATAGAAATGCAGAGAGATGTTTTCATCTGTGATTACAACCAGGTACCTCCCAAATATAGGATGATTTGAAAGTTATGCAACCCATTCCTGACACATATTCTGTTTATCAAAATATAAACTACACTGAAATCAGAAAAAAACAATTTTTATGAACTTTGTTCAACAAAATTTGACAAATGTTGTCCAAACTGTTGTCACTCAACACTGTTGACTAGAACAGAGTCTGTTCTGCATGTTTCCTGTGTTACTGAGATGGTTCACTAGGTGACATACTGTTAGTTTTTTTGTTACAAGAGAATCGGGAAATGTCCCTAAACTCTTTCTGGTAAGTTAAGTAAGAAGGAAATGGCAGGTAGTGTTCGACAATTAATGCTCATTGCACTTATAAAAAAGACATCCCTGCATTTTGACTGTTTGAATACAGCCCAGCACAAATAAGTTACAACATGACATGACCTGTGTGGGCTCTTATATGGTCATAGCAAAACTTATTTTTGCCTATTATTTCGAAAGTGAAACATTTGTGACCCCATGTTCATAGGAACATTTTTTCTTATTTTTGATCCTGGAACACGCACACAAAGTTTGTGAACATACTTTTGACTCACCCTGTATATGATCTGAAGCTTTCATTGCCAGTATGTATAATGGATTCCTCTTGGGCTACCAGCCATGTAAGGTGGTTTAACAGAGAAAACAGCATCTCAGTTAGTCTGTTCTTGCTTACGTGGCGTCTCAGTTACTCTGAATGTAAAAAATAGTTTTGTAGATGAAGCTTTGCCCTTGATTCTGGTATGTGTGTACAAGCAATGTGTGTTTGCATTATTAGTATATAAGTAATGGTCATGAATAAAGAAAGTTTACTGGCTCATTCCCACTCTGAATCTGTTTATAAACTTTTCTTGGAGGCAACCATACAGCATTGTAGTGAAAACAAAGCACTTCCACTTGGTACATGGAGATCTGTCCTTGACTGTAAACTTAGATTTTGTGTTTGTAAAAGTGCTTCATATCACCACTCGAAGTAACAGCTTGTATGTCTTTTATGCATCAAAATGTTTTATGTTATCATCTCATGGCTTTCTGTAATATCTTGTGATTGGAGAGCCATCTTGTACTTTGAAATCTTCCATTCATTTGATTTTAAAACAGTTTAATTCAAGTACTGCATTTATAGAGCCTAAATATTTAAATCTCCACCCCCCCCCCCCCCCCCAAAAGGTGCACAGTAAGGTTCCTTTTAAATGCCATGTCATCAGAGGGTTAATTGTAGTTTTTTTTATTTGAATGTGAAGAGCCTGTGTGCAGATATTGAGGACAAAGAAATGGAAAACTGTGATGAAGTTGGATCAAAAGATAAAAAATCCATCATCAAGGAAGGGGCTGGTGGAGAGGAGAACCAAGACATGGAAGGAAGTAACGTAAAGAGGAAGAATAAGTTGAAAAATTCGTCTGTTGGAGGCAATAGCATACAGCAATCATCATCAAAGAAACCAATTCACAGTTTTTTTGGTAATGATATTAACTACCTTGATACCTATTCACACTCTTGTTTCTCTTCCTTATACCACGCTGCAGTGCTAGTGCTCTGAACCTGTATGCAAGACGTATTAAGTTTGAATACTGGCTGCATTGCTATTGTTAGTGAGGCACGAGAGTAGACGTGGCCTTGTCAGCCGTTGCTTGTGTGGCAGGGGGAAAATGGGTTCTGCGCATGCGCTGGTGATGTATTACTTACCTAAGAACATTGTGCTATAAGTCAGTCAGTACATTACCTCACGACGTACGGCCTGTATAAGCTGCGAGTGTTTTTCGGTCCGCTAGTAGCGCAGAATTCTACCCCACCTCCCTCAAAGATGTCAGGTCTACTCTCGTGGCTCGTGGACTATACCTGTCATCTCTGAGGTGTTAAATTCTTTCACCCAGCTTCTTCAGACAAATTCTATATAGCTACCTTAAAATAGATTGCAGCTGCCACCTTTAAAATCCTTATGTAATTACCAATCATGAACATTCTCCTGTGCCGTTCACTGTTATAAAAAGTTAGTGATTGAAAGAGCTTGGTTGCGTAGAATCAGACAGTTCCCCTCCCTCCTGTGACTTGTACACTCTATAATTATTTTGGTATGATAAATTCTCTCTTACTACAGAATCCAAAATTACTACATTCTATCCAAAGCTATTCTTCAAGTTTAGTTTACATCCGTGTTTTCTGTTCCCTGCTCCAGTTCAAGATATTGTGTGGAAGTAAGACTTTCTTTGTAACAAACATCTTTGCATATTGTAAGATTTGAGGTTTTCACAGCGGTGAGTATGAAGATTTCTGTCTTCTGGGTTGTTGCGCTGTGTAGTCTGGTCGATGTTAACCAACATTTCAGAGGTCATACTGCAGTATGACCTCTGAAATGTTGTTCTTGTGAACTGCTTAAGAGGTGAATGTGTCAAATCTGTCAAATACTATATTTATGGGAATGTGCATTGGAAGAAAGACAAAGAATACTTATGAGGTGCATGTTTTACCAGTAGGGCTTCTGTGTGCAAAATTATGTTTGTGCCTGAAATTTGTATGTAAGATGTTTTTGTGGACAAGTTATAGTGTTTCTCTGCTCTGAATGGGAGAACTGTCTTATTTTTCAGGTTGCCTTAGAGTTGGATTAATGTGATGGAAATTCTTATGTCCTTTTTATAAATTTTGATTCCAGACATTGATTTTAGTTTTTATCATGTCCTTGTACAAATATGTAATATAATTATTTCAAAGAAAGTTGAATGATATGACCATTAAAAACATGTATAATCTAACATTTTGTTTTAGCACCTCGCAAAAGCACAAACGCAGCAGCACAGCAAAGTAAGACATCACCATCATCTAAGAGAGAAGCCAGTCTGCCCAATAAATCAGCAGCGGGGAAGAAGATAACACTGAAGGACAGTTCTGAGGATGTTGGAACTAATTATGACCCCACAAAAGTCAAATATCATCCCATTGATGATGCTTTTTGGAACAGGGGAGATAAGTACGTCATAGAAATACATTCAGTATATATAAACGTGAAGCCAGTTGAATCTTTAGGACCATGAAAGGGAACATCTGGAAGACAAAATGAATGAGTTTGAAACAAAGAGTAAGAATAAAAATACTAGAGACATGTAAATTCAAGAAGTATTACCAACTTGGGACTAACTTGGTAAAAGATGAGTATTTTGAATAAATTGAAGAATTACTTCTTCCAGGTACTGAATATATGTAGGGTTAAAAGGGGGGTGTGATTGGTAGAGCATGTAATATGCTTGGGGGTCATGAAAAATGCATATAAAATGTTGGCTAAAAGCCCTGAAGGAAAGACCTTGATATAGGTAGGCAGGCACATATGAAGTCTAGGTGAGCCTCAACAAAGTTTAGCAGATTTAAGTGCATCTTCTAAAAATTAGGAGGTAATTACCAACAAATATTAGATATACACTGTTTTCAGTCATTTGCTATAAAATACACATTGTTTTCACAGAAATTTCACACTATGACAAATTGTTTTGAATATGTCTTTGCAAGACCCATAATATTTATTGGAGTGTGTTACATGATGATATTCAACAGGCTTTGACTTGTTTTGTGTGTAAAGAGCATCATTCAGCACATCCTAGGAACAAATTGTTTGCAATATACGTTTATACAAGGTCCTCTATAATGCAGATGCATATTGGCTATAATTTATTTAAATTCACTAGTTATGGCTATCATAATTTCCATACTTTTCTGCAGATTGATGAAGTAATTTGATTAGAATAACTTTTAGTATTTTACTATCAGCTGAATCTGTAATCTGCAGCTAAGTAATTTTAAAATGTTGCATGTGTGAACATAGTGAAACCGTTTTACAATACTCCAAATGCAGTACAGTGAAAATTTTATGGTGCCCAATGCTTGGGATTATTGTGTCCACTACAGACACATTTTATAATTTTGATCTTCCTTGAAACTTCAAAAAATTTATATATATTAATTGTACATAATAAAAATATCACACGCCGTAGCCGCGTGGTCTGAGGCATCATGCTTTGGACTGGTGATATGGAATGCGCGCTGGTTCGAGTCTCGGGGGGGGAAAGAAATTTCTCATGAGATTTTTGACTGGTGTATGGGACCAGTCCCAACCCAGCATAGTGAGGAAATTGGGGAGCTACAATGGGTAGCGTAATCCGGTCATGAAAACTAGCAATGGCTGGGGGTTCGTCATGCTGACCACATGTCACCCTATATCTGTTTGGATGATCGTTCACCTCTGCTTAGGCATGTGAACGTGAGGCCAGCAGCCAGCTAGTTGGCTTTGGCTCTCAGAGGGCTGTTACGCCACGGATTATTATTACATAATAATAATTATGTCCAGAATGGAAAATTAAAATCCTATTTGGTTTATTTCAGAGTCCCGTACCTTGCCTTGGCTAGGACCCTAGAGGAAATTGAGGGTGTCAGTGCTCGTCTCAAGATAATTGAAATTTTGGCAAACTATTTTCGCTCAGTGATAGTTCTCAGCCCGGAAGACTTGCTGCCCAGTGTATACCTCTGTCTCAACAAACTGGCTCCAGCCTATGAAGGTATCTTTTTTTTTCATTGTTTTTAGGGGGTCTCCATAATGTCCACTTTTGATATTTTATAATATTTGTCAGCTTACAGCATCTGCCTGACTTTAGTGCACACCTCACATTTTAAACATAAAATAAAATGTTTTTACTCATCAGTTTTACAAAGTTTATAGAATACCATAGTAGCTAAGTAGAAATACTGGTTCTGTATTAAACATTTTTTGAAGGACTTTATTGAAGCATTTTATGTACCACTTTTACAAAATATTAAAATATTTATACTATGTGGTAGTACACTAATCTGATTGTTTATCTTTACGCAAATCTTTGTCAATGCTAGAATATTCCTGTCAGTTGAGTGGTGACAATTTCTTGACAGTGGTTTGTATTCTTCACCTGTTATAATTAAAAGTGATTAAATCAAGAAGACTTAAGTGAGCTCTGCATATGGTATTCTTTGACGTGACATAAACATGAAATTTTGGTTGGGTATTCTATGTAATGAAGTTACTTGAAAGACTGAAAGGGAGAGTGATGTCAGTTGTAATGAAGTTGCATGAAAGACTGAAAGGGAGAGTGATGTCATGTATAATGGATCTTAAGAAGATAAATGACGACCTTTTCACATGCAACTTCTAGTAAAGTTCCTAATAATTGAACTTGCACGAATAAACATAATAATAGTTATTTTGAGAGGTATTTCAATAAAAACAGTACACAAAAAATTTAGGCAAATGCATTAAGTAAATGGTAAGGCAGATTATTGCTTAAATATCATACGAAATGTTTCTTATCTGTCATCATTTTCAAAGCTTCTAACATGGATTTCTTCTGTTATCATATTGAACATATATTACTCTTATAAATTACTTTCAGCTATTTAAGTCACATTAATACAGTCAGTCTACACTCTCCACCTGCCAGCCCATATTAAACATTTTCACTTCAGCATCTTCTTTGTATTTGTAAGGTATTGAACTTGGTATAGCAGAGACAACACTGATGAAAGCTGTTGCACAGAGTACAGGAAGAACTGTTGCCCAAATCAAGTCTGATACTAATGCCACTGGAGATTTGGGTGTTGTGGCTGAACAGAGTCGCAGTAATCAGCGTATGATGTTCCAACCAGCAAAACTTACTGTTCATAGTGTTTTCAGCAAACTGAAGGATATTGCACAGATGTCAGGCCATGCTGTAAGTATACACAAGAAAGAATTAATTTTTTTCTCTTCTTGACCAGTGTTTGAATCTTGACTTAGAGACAGATTATTCTGAATGAGTTTTTGTTACTTTTACTTATGCAATGCGATTGAGGTCACCTGTATGGAGATCGGTCGTTCTGGCACACCACCACAGGAAACTGGTGGTTCCAGCAGACCTGTGGACGAAGGTGTTCTGCCGTATGTAGCTTTAGGTAGACAGTCATTTGGCACAAACTTAAGTTTTTGGAATGCCAGGAGTAAGTTTAAAGCCTGGGAGAACCAAGATAGTACCAGGGGCATATATAAACCAGGGTACATGGCATTACCCAGGGAGGCCCTGACCAGGATGCCTATAAAGGTAAAATTTGGCTGCAGAGTTACGAGACCGAGACTGGTCGCTTCCTGTCTGCTCTCTGTACAATCGTATGAAGTACAATTACGAGCGCGAGACAAAGACAGAGACAGGCGACAGAGACAAAGCACAGGAGACCGCTCTCGGACCAGTAGTGTCTCGCGACGGGCTCAGGCAGCACGTGTGTTGTTGAGTAAAATAATGGCAGAAATTAAATTTACTGGTGACCAAGATGAGCAATTGGTAGAATTAGTAACAGAAAACCGACCACTGACCACCGACAGAAAGATCCTTCTTCACGTCTGGTTTTGAATATTGAACTCATAGGTTTTCTTTGTTTCTTTCGCAACAAATAACACAGCAACACATCATCTTCTTCTTCGAGTAACCTTTTTAGAAGCATTTTTGTACTCATTTTCCACAGAATATGTGCACGTATGTCTCAACAAAACAAAGAAAACAAACACTTTGCCGCATGTCTCAGTCGTCACCTCAAAAGTGTGTGGCGACAAGCTGCGATGTGTCCGTCTCCCGTCTCTGTCGCCTGCCTCGGTCGCTTGTCTCTGTCGCGTGCAGCCAAATTGTACCTTAAGGCCAAAACCTTAAAGAGATGAATCCTCTTGAGGACACAGGGACCTATAGGGAGGGCTTGATTATGGCCACCAACAAAAGAGCGCTCTAACACATAGCTTCTCACAATGTTGCAGGCAGGCGTTTTTTGAAACCAGGAAATTACTGTGGGATCTCCCAAAGTAGGATACTATGCTTTGCTATAGGTACAGGGCCAGTGACAGATTAGAATGGAGAAGCACAAAAGATCAGCTAATGGTTACATTTTCTGACACGACAATACATTAATAATGTTGGAATCAGTCACTTGTCTACCTGCACAAGTTGAAGTAGCAATTTACTGATACAGTTTTAGTAAAACACCTTCAGTCCAGGTCTCTGTGCAACAAAAAATAAAGGGATAAGAATTTTCTAAGTCTATTGTCATCACCCGATAGCAGATGTAGGACACACCACACATCACAAAATTGAAAATGAACATCTGACTATGAACATTACGAAGACTGAAAAATCTACAAATGAAAATCTACAAAACAAATCAATAAATCAATAAATGGTTGCATTGAAATATGTAATAGTTTTAAAGATAGAAATGACGATATAAACCTGAAGATGATGCAATAATAGCATCGAAACATGTCGTTAATAATAAGCGCCGAATAAATGTAACATCGTAATACGATGAAAAGCGCTATAATTTTAACAACAACATTTTAAATTAAGTTTGTGTATAGACTGGAATAATAAATACATACTTAGTTCAACACAAACATGACACATCTAAGCTACATATTTTCTTTGTATTTGTCCATGTGTGGCTTTTCTTTACCCTCCATTAATTACAATTAGTTATGCCGAGCATCTATTACGCAAAGGCAGCAATATTTCTGCATAGTTTGCAGAAAAACATTTATTAATCTTAATGACTTTTCGAGACTTACTATATGAATAAGTTCTGTAACTAAACAGTGGTAAAGGCTACCTCACTTGAACATCCATATTTGCAGGTATCCAAATGGAAAGCCTAGAAGGCTAGTGTGGATCTGAAGGTTAGATTTTCAAACTGTGGTATCTGCAGAAGTTTTTTATGAATGCGTATATTGTATTTGCCCAAATACTCAATTGAACTGTGTATTTGTTTGTTTTTCAACTACATATTTCAAATTTTTTAAGTGGAACTTATACCAAGAGCAACTGGAAATGGATGCCAGAATATGTAGATTGAGATACACAAAAGAGAATGTGTAATTATTGTTTGTCTGTAAAGCATATACAGTCCAGTAACATTTGTTAATGAGCAGTTGTCGGTATTATTATACACAATACCACTGTATTATTTGTGAGGTTAGAAGCATGAAGGAAGCTGGTATTTGTTATATTTCTGTGATATGTTGTTTATTGGCATTGTAATTTAAAGGTGCCATGTTTTAATCTGATTGTAGACAAACATTATTTGGACAAAACACATGCTTCAGAAGTTATTATATTTCTTAAAATATAGCATGTACTTATAAAAAATATAAATTGGTATGTTGTCCCTTGAAAGGGAGAAGAATTAAGGTCATATCCTGGAATCAGGAGTACATTTCTAGGTGACATTTTTTTCCTGAGGAAATAACATCTTTGTTTACCAGTGTTACATTTTCATTTAGTTTACAGAATAAGAGATGCTTGTACATGGTTGTTTTATTTTGAAATTTCAGGCAATGAGCAAGAAAGTGGACAAGATTCAAGCAATGTTTGTAGCTTGTCGATATTCTGAGGCTCGTTTCCTCATCCGCTCCCTTGCTGGCAAATTGCGTATTGGTCTTGCTGAGCAGTCTGTTCTTCAGGTAAAAGTTACATTGTAAGACTTGAGGTTCTCACAGCGGTGAGTATGAAGATTTCTGTCTTCTGGGTTATTGTGCTGTGTAGTCTGGTCGATGTTAACCAACGTTTCAGAGGTCATACTGCCTCCGTCATCGCCCTGATGACGGAGGCAGTATGACCCAGAAGACAGAAATTTTCAAAAGTTACATTATTTAAGTTGTGTTACATCTGCTCTGTTCAACTGTTGTTTATGCTAGTTTTTGTTTGTTGTAATGTCTGTTATTACTCCATTATTCTACCAAACATAACGACTGATTCAAATATGTGCTGTTTTGGTTTCCAGGCTCTTGCACTTGCATGCGCTACAACACCTCCAGGGCAGCTTTACCCCCCTGAAGTTATCAGTGCAGCTAAAGGCATGTCACAAGATACATTTAAAGCTCACGTTGATGAAGAAGCTCTTATACTTAAGACAACTTACTGGTAAATATAGAAGTTCCAAGGCTTTCCAGATGTGATGTCTCAAATTTGAAATTTAAGAGATGATCAGATTTTGATGGAACATTATAACTGTAATGTCCTGAAATTCATACCCCAAAAAATTAATTACAGGTACCACTTTACATACAAAATAATTTAATTTCTACAAATACAGTGTAACTGCAACAATCCTGATTTAAATTAAAAATTAAATTAAATCCGTGGCGTAACAGCTCCAGAGTGCCAAAGCCGACTAGCTTGACTGCTGGCCTCAAGTTCACATGCCTAAGCAGAGGTGAACGATCATCCAACCAGATGTAGGGTGACGTGTGGACAGCACTACAAACCCCCAGCCATTGCTAGCTTTCCTGACCGGATTATGCTACTCATTGTAGCTCCCCAATTTCCTCACGATGCTGGGTTGGCACCGGTCCCATACACTGGTGGAAGGCTCATGAGAAAATTTCTTCTTCCCCGAGACTCGAACCAGTGCGCATTCCGTATCACCGGTCTGAAGCATGATGCCTCAGACCGCGCGGCTACGGCGTGTGACACAATCCTCATTTATTGTTAGTTATTTTCTGTAATAACCATTTCAAAAAAATAATAAATACCACCCTATCCACATTATTATTTCAAACTTAGTGCCATTTTGTCATATACATAATTAGTATGTAAGACTTGAGGTTCTCACATAATTAGTGGTTGTGAGACATGATTGGATGTTATGCATTTCAATAACATTCAGCACCTGTTAGAAGGAGCATCTTTCCTGATTTTATAAAATCTTGTTATATTGAGGTTACACTGTTGTCATTTAATATTCACTGGATTAAAAGTTATTGCAGACAACATTTTTAGAGCTTAGTGAAATAAATATTTTATTTTATATGTATTTTTTCCATATAAAGGATCTCTTCCATCAGTGCCTGACATAGAACTGTCATAAGGCAGTTTAGGGGAAATACACATTTTTTAAGAGTATTTTTAATTAAGAATATAGATGTTCTTCCACTTTTGATTTGCACAAGCAGTTGTTTTTTGGACAGATACCAAATGTTGAATTGTTAACATGTTTGTTCTGTATTCAGGATCTTTAGATCAATTTTCAATCTGAATGCTAGTTATCCTGACTGAAGATTTCATCATTAATTATCATCCTGCCATTTGACATGATATAACATATGCAGTTGAGAAAAAAGTAAAGCATCCCGCTACACGCCTATGTAGGCACTTGGGGGTAGCGGAGGTATAGCTCCTACTCTTTCTTGACCTCGGCACCAGATGGGGTGAGTGGTCAGCATCACACCCCGGCCGCGCTTTACCCCCGTGAAAGGACCCTGGTACCCATTGGATAGGAGACTGGGTGGGCCCCAGAGTCGGTCTGGACGCAGAGGCTAGAGGAAAAATCCTCTGCTCCGTCAGGGATCGAACCCCGGTCACCCAGCCCTTAGCTAGTCACTATACTGACTGAGCTATCCCGGATAAAGTTGAGAAAGCATGATTAAATACTCTTGGACCAATGTCATATAGCACGAGTATTCATGTCCTGTAGTTTGTCATGTTTCCTTTCATTCAGTCTTACTACTAAAATAAAGTTAAATAGACTAATTATCTTTTATTTAATTTCTTTCAGTGAATGTCCAAATTACAACATGATAATTCCAATACTCTTAGAGAAAGGAATCAGAGCCCTTCCTGATCACTGCCACCTCACTCCTGGAATTCCCCTGAAACCAATGTTAGCACATCCTACTAAAGGTGTGCAAGATGTGCTGCATCGATTTGAGAATCTCAAGTTTACCTGCGAATGGAAATATGATGGTGAACGTGCACAGGTATGTTTATTCACTAGGGCTGTCAGTTCAATAAAAATTGTTAACTGGTTAACCAGTTACAGTTAATTAATAAGCAGAGGAGCTATGTTTTTCTATAATGTGATTGCTTTTAGTTATTATTGAGTAGGTGACAGATTTTTATTATCTGGACATGTGCAATAACATAAACTTCATAAGATATTGTAAATGCGTCATATTGTGATTCATAATATTAAAAATACATTAAAAATTTACCGTCAATCACAATTATAATAATGTTAAAAGATTAAAACATCATTTAATGTTCCTCATCGTAGTATTCGATTACAGGAACCTACACGACTAGTTTCGGCTACAATTTAGCCATCAACAGGTGTTATGTAGTATAAACCTATCACTAATCCTGGGTCAAGAAAGACTTACTAGTTAGACTAGGCTGACTTGACAGTATGTACAGTTCACTGACAGGAGGTAATTTAGTGATGACAAAGCAGCACTCTGAAGCTAACCATTGTGGAAGACTACAGCAGATACATGGAGTATGTTGACCAGAGTAACTGGATTACAAACTGTTGTTTTATCAGTCACATCCCCTTTTTAAATTGGACAGTACTCTACAGATTGTTCGTACATCATGTGGTGCTGAATGTTTTTGCAGAGGTTGTGTATGTGGGATTGAGGTTTTCATGGCAGTGAGTCTGAAGATGGCTGTCTTCTGGGTTGTTGCACTGTGTAGTCTGGTAGAAGTTTACCGACGTTTCAGAGGTCCTTTCTGCCTCCATCACCAGGGCGGTCACGATAATTTTCAGTACCCAGTGTGCATAATGGTTCCACTACCACTCAAGCCAATCTAGAGAATAGACCCAATGATTTAGGCTGCCTTCTGTTTTATGATATTCATGTAAGGGACTGTCAAGTAACAAGGACCAAAATGTTTGGCATTCACTTTCACATTTTGTAAAAACATATTTATGGAAATGAAGAGTCAGAAATATTAATGTTACAAAAAAGTATATTTATTTCAGATACATCTTGCAGAAGGTGGAACCATCAGTATCTACAGTCGCAATCAAGAAGACAACACTAGCAAATATCCAGACATTATTGGACGACTTTGTAAGACATTGGGTGAAAATGTTACTTCATGCATCCTGGACTGTGAAGCTGTAGCGTGGGACAAGGAGAAGCAACAGATCTTACCATTCCAAGTTCTTAGCACACGTAAAAGGAAGGTGATTATTGTTTTTTTCATATTAATGCACAGCTTAGTTGCTCAGAAAAACAAAGCATTGGAAAGTATACTTGGAGAACTCATTTTCCTAATGAGTTCTTTTTGATTTTATATACCTCATTGCCACTGATGATTTCTACTATTCCAGATACAAATCTGTTTGAAAGCTGTTAATGCTACATAAAGTTAGAAATCCCCCCCCCCCCCCTCTTTCTTCCCCCCTCTTTTCTTTTCCGTTTATTATATGGCGATAGGGAATTTAAAGCTTCATACTATAGGACATCCCAAGACAAATAGTATCAACTTGAATTCTTTAGTTGATATTCAAATAGTCAGTGGGAAAATAAAGTCGTACTTATCCTCCTGACTTGCGTATAAGGTAACTTGTCAGGATGGAATAGTACTGAAACAATAGCCGCCACGGTGGTCCAGCGGTCAGAACACTAGCCTTGTAATCCTGGGGACCTGGGTTCAATTCCCGGTGGTGCTCAGATTTATAACTTGTGTTGGGCAAGGCTGTGGTGTAGGCATCACGGAGTTTTCCTCTGGGGGCTTTCCCGGTTTCTTCGTGGCATCCCAACAATTACTCCACTCACTCACACAGAAGAAGGCAATGGCAAACCACTTCTGATCATCTGCCAAGAATGTATATATGTATGAGCAGGGCCCTGACAACCTGAAGAGGATGGAAGGATCCTGTTCATAATATATGGACTTGTCGTCAGACAGAACACTAATAATAAAATAATAAAACTATAGGACTGTGCCAGCTGCACTTCACCTCTGAGGTTAACAGTTTAGCAATATGCTACTGTGGCACATAACCTGCAATACATGGAATACATTTTTTTTATAAATTTTATAAAATTTGGTAAGAGCTTCATTTAAAATAGATTTAGTATTATATTGATAGGAATTAACATGTAATAATTGTGACAGCTTTCAGTGTAGACCTGAAATATAAATTTTTGTCAAATTTGATTTATTCAATTTGAAGATGAAATATGCAGACATATCCAGCTCCCTATTATGTGCTAATTTTATTCATTTTGTGCAAGTAACATAAAAATCAATAAGCATGAAAGTAGGTTAGGTAAGATAAAGATAAAGTTTCACAAGCTGTGAAGATGAGTAGGGAGTAAAGTGGTAAATCTCTGTTTTGTCCATTCAGAGCATTGTGCTGATGAGAAAAGTTTAGTCTGTAGTGAGTCATAAATGTACGAGTAATTGTGGCTGAGCTGATTGAGATAGTGGTATAATTCTACGCTTGTATCTGGGAGATATGCGGATAAAATCTGCCTGTGTAAGAAGCTATATTGAGACTTTCTGTGGTTTTCCTGAGTCTCTGTAGGTGAATAGTACCTTCATATTCATCATACTTGTCTATTTCCAGTTTCTAATCTATTTACCATCACATATATAATCTCTGCTATTGACACAGTATTAAAGAAACTAAAGTCAGTGTAGGAAATGGAGTGCATTTGTTAAATTTCTGTATTATTTGTGTAAAGAGAATGTATTATGCATGCTTTTCATTGTCACAGTATAAAAATTCACTTACTATTATTCCATCTTAATATACTTTCTCATATAATCTACAGGATGCAAGTGAGGCAGAGATAAAAGTACAAGTTTGTATCTTCATGTTTGACCTACTATATTTAAATGGGAAAGCTCTTGTGCGGGAACCTCTGACCAAAAGACGTGGCCTGCTTCATGAAAATTTCAACGAAGTGGAAGAGGAATTTATGTTTGCCAAGAGTATTGATATCTCAGCCATGGAGGAAGTCCAGGACTTCCTAGAAGGATCTGTTAAAGGTAATTTTTACACACATGCAACTCTGCTATTAAAAACATAAAACTTAAAGTGATGTGTTATATGGGAAATATGCAGCAATGAGGCCATAAATTAAGGAATGAGGTGTTCTGTATATTCATTCATTTATTTGTCCAGTATGTCAACATATATTGATATTGGATATGTCATGTATGCATCAAAGCACATAAAATAAGGATTATAAAGACTGAATCCTGAATACGTGAATTTGAAATGAAAAATACACTGTAACTAAGAATTGGTTACAGGTATACAGTTTATGTGAGATAAATGTGACAGTAAAGTGAAAAATAAAATACCAATTAGTTGTCATTATAATTATATAGCACAATAGTGGAATAAGTCCAACATCAAACAGAAAACAAAATGGCAGAAAACAGACATGCATACCTGTAGGGATGCAACTGGGCTGGTAAGGAAGCCAGTTTGGGTGAATGTGCGAGATGAGTAGCCATATTTAATTAGGAAGACTCAAGTGCAGGTATGAGTGAAGTCATCATTTATGTATTCCTCAGTTAAGTAATGGCAACCTTTTAGGAAGATGTTTCTTGGTGATGTTCATATCCAGATTATTTTCACATATTGGAGCGAATGTATTGTTTTGAAGTGAAATGCTTTTGATGTTCTACATCGGCCAAAGATGAGAGTGTAGACACGTTGATTGAACCATGCCTGTTCGGATACGCTAGTATTTCTAGACACCTCCAGACACATCAACGTGTCTACACTCTCATCTTTGGCCGATGTAGAACATCAAAAGCATTTCACTTCAAAACAATACATTCGCTCCAATATGTGAAAATAATCTGGATATGAACATCACCAA
>NW_019059756.1:521401-545445 GCF_000696155.1 Zootermopsis nevadensis
AGACTGTGTCAATAGAGTGCGAACCGGATGTAGTACGAGCTTCTGCCGCTAGGGGGCGCGGCCTACCTTCATAGTGAATTAGTGTGCCAGCCGGCATCATCGAATTAGCATTTGTTTCTTAGTTACGGGCGTTTTGGTAGTGCATTACACCGACCCTCCTGCGCTTTCGGAATGGCGTGTGCATCAAATTTTGCCAAAGACTCGCCAAAACGGCTACGGAAACCTATGAAATGCTAAAGCAAGCATTTGGGGAGTCCGCAATGGGTCGTGCACAAACTTTTGTGTGGCATTCACGTTTTAAAAATGGCCGAACCTCTGTCGATGATGACGAGCGTTCTGGACGACCATCTTCGAGCACAACGCCCGAAACTGTTACGAAGATCGACGTCGTACCATCAACGACTTGTGCGACATTTTTGGGATAGGCTATGGGACCTGTCAGCTGATTCTAAAGGAAGAACTCCACATGCGACGCATCCTGTCTGAGGCCCAGAAGCAGAATCGACTTCTCGTTTGTCAGGAGTTTAAAGATCTTGCAAGAACCGACCCCACCTTCCTTTCTAAGCTCCGTGTGACTTCTTCCTCTTCCCCAAGATGAAAATTCAGCTAAAGGGAAGGAGATTTGAGACGATAGAAGAGATTCAGGCAGAATCGCAGATGGTGCTTGACAGGCTGACAAAGAAAGATTTCCAGGGATGCTTCCAGGCTTGGCAGCAGCGCTGGGATCGTTGTGTTCACTCCCAGGGGAAGTACTTCGAGGGTGTTGGATGAATTTAATACCTGAGATAAGTGTACGGGTTTTTATAGGCGCAGTCTGGAAAATTTCCGAACGCACCTCGTAGTTATTTGGATGTTTTTTTCAATAATAGCCTCTTATGATCTGCAGAGTGTATAAGATTTAGAATACAATTCCGTGTTGAAATTATACTTCAGTATCTGAATTTATTTTGCTGAATTCAGTAATAAAATGTAAGGAAATGATCATCTCATAATTACATGCAAGTGAAGAAAGGCAACTGTATCACATGCTAGTGTAAGCTTAAAGCAGTCTCCAGGAGGCTGTTGTATACATTCAAAGATGCTGCAGGTTGGCTGTCTTCGGACTCACCGCCGTGGAAACCGCAAATCCTCATATGCTACAGGTTGTTTATTGTAGCCTAATATCATTTATTTTCTATGACTAAATGTTACATAAATAATCTGTTTTAATGTTTTCCATATTGTACTTTTTTGGGGGGCAGGCTGTATCACTTTCTGAAAGTTTTCCTGACTACGAAATCTTGTATAAGATACCAATGTTCTCACACCTATATTGGAATCATCCATTCAGTGCTTACTTACAGTTAGTAGCACTGTCACCTTCTAGCCTCCGATGGCATCACTTTTCTTATACTTCTGATATCTTTGCTTGGCTTCCAGTGAGTGAGTACGTGCTCTTCTCTCGGCTAACATTACCATTCATTCTTTTTCCCAGATTCTGCTGCTGCTGCTGTTTTCCCCCCCATGTCTGCATTTCTGACTAACCTTTTTTTTATGTGTCTCCAGAAACTGATCTAGCCTTTGCTTATGAACTACATGAAAAAAATTTACGCTTGCCGGAAATGATGATTTCTTTTACATATAAAACTTTAAATACAACATTTTAAAGTTGATCATGTTCTCCAATTTCTTAAATAAAATTAATTCTTTACAGTATTAATCTTTTCTGAAAATAATATTGTAGTGTTAGTAAGCATGATTGGTTATTTGTTAGACTTACATAAAGTGTTAAGAGAATATCATAACATTCCACATGCCTTTCATAATTTCATTTGCACCAAATTACATTACATTGCTGATTATCATACATTTTCCATTTGGGAGTTATCACTTGGTATAATGGTAAAAACTGTCTTGCTGTGGTTTTCCTAACTCCTCCAGGCAAGTTTCATGACTGCCTGAAAATAGGACATAACATTTTCCTTCCAAACTGCTTCCAGCTTCCCATGAATGACCTTTGCACTGCATATAACAGTATTCAAACCTTGAAACAGCATTGCTATAATCTGTGATGCAGTCAACTATATACACTCAAAGAATAATGCTTTATAAAGTGTAGGATATCATGTATTAATTTTAAATTAGATCATGGAGAATTTGAGTATGTATATTTCTGAGACATTAAGTACAAAAAAAATAATTATTCAAGCTGTTGTCTAAATATTTTCCAGAATATTATGTTCCATATGGCCCCAGCTGCTGTATTTTATGATTACAGTTTTTTTTTATATATATAAATGCTTCTCTTATTAAATTTCATTTCAGGTATATGCACGCACAGATCCTAACGCAGCAAAACAGCATGGAATTTCAACTTTCATTGTGGAAAAAGGATTTGAAGGTTTCAGAGCAGGCCAAAAACTTGATAAGCTTGGGATGAGGGGTTCAAATACTGGAGAGTTGATATTTGAAGACTGTAAGGTGCCGGTTGAGAATCTTCTGGGAGAAGAGAATAAAGGTGTCTATGTATTATTAAGTGGATTAGATTTGGAGAGATTACTCCTGTCTGGAGGGCCACTGGGGTAAGTTGACATGATTTAAATGTTCTGTTTCTTTCTGAAACGCTTCAGTTACATGCATGCCTAAGTGTGTAGCCAGGGCACTGAGCAAATATGTGTTTAGATGAACACCATAGCTCCAGAGGGCAACAAGAAAGGAGGCGTTCTAAACAAATTGAAATCAGATAATGTTGGAAGTATTTCTACTCAAATAATAAAAAAAAAAATTTAATATTCAGGTAGTGTAACAAAATTATGTAGTACACTAGAAAATGAACCCATTGTGACTTCCAAAGTACAGTTATGAATGTGAGGAAACTTTGACCATAAACAGTAGAATCAATTTTTGAAACTGTGGATGACATTGTTTTGGTATCAAGTCTATTAGAATCATAAGAAGACTATACAAAGTAGACTTTTTGGAATCATAAGAATACTGAGGTCAACCAGGATTTTATGAAAAGTTTGTCATCTTGCCATTCGACCATGGGAGGTCACTTTTTGGCAGAGGTGAGATGTACTTATCCTAAGCTTCCAGGACAAGTCATTGGTAAATATATAAATTCTTAACACAGTAAAGATTTCATATTTTTCCTGCAAATGAGCAGACAGGTCAACAGTAAAGCTAAAAAGTGTCATTGATTATAATACCTATACACGCAGTGTAGATTCTGCTGACCATTGTATTTGTATTACACTGTAATACAAAAGATGGAGTGACAAAAGACCACATCATCGAAATGTACTGATAGTCATGTAAAATGTTTTGCTTTTTCTTTCTTAGAATTTGTGAAATACTTTTTATTTTATGCTGAAGAACCCCTGGACTTTAAGTCCTGCATTTAAAGTATGTAAAAATAAATTTAATATAGGCAGTGAATGTGCTAAAAATCTCTGTGAAATATGAAATAAAATTTAACCCTGACTGTAAAGACTCGGTGAGTAATCAGTCCCAGATAGCTGAATAGTGTATGTGGATAAAATACAGTAGAGTATGTACTATTGTTCAAGTAGCTGGATTTGCTTGCAGTCCATTAACCTTTTAGCCGCTGAACCATCAGGCTCCAAGTTAAAGTCCAGCCAGCAGTCCTGCAGTATGGTGGTAATTCCTGGTTGTCATATGATAAAAGTTAAAGAAAATTAGCCACGTTCTTTTATATACGAGGCTTGTCCACAAAGTAAGTTTCCCTGGGGCCGTTTACAGAAACAAAACACAATTTCATGGAAATATTTATTGCAACAGATACAGCAAGTGTCCAGCTATTTTTCAACATATTCGCCACCGGAATTGAGACATTTGTCATACCGTGGGACCAACTTTTGAATACCTGTGTCGTAGAAGTCTGCCGCCTGGGATTGGAACCACTGTGTGACAACCATCTCCGCCTCTCTGTCATTCTCAAAACGCTGACGCTGACCGGACAGGAATTTCTTGAGGTGTAGGAAAAGATGGAAATCACTGGGAGCGAGGTCCGGGCTGTAGGGTGAATGATTAACCACCTCCCAGCTGAACTCCTGCAGGAGACTTGCTGTCCGTCGAGCCGTGTGCGGCCTAGCGTTATCACTGACCGCACTTCACAGTCGGCGGGAGCTGGAATAAGAACCTCCATCTTCAACAGCTGCAACGATGCTACTGTGAGAACGCGGGAAGTACCGTTAGTGCATGCGCCATGCTACGTCATTGCTCTATCACGTACGCACAATATAAGGTTTGCTAGCTGTGGGACGAGTGGGAAACTTACTTTGTGGACGTGCCTCGTATAATTACTTTTAGACTGGTGTTAAAATGTGTAGAAAATTCACAGTTAGAAGTTTGAAAGTATTCTTATAGAATCTCAGTGTAAATTACCATTCTATTTGTAGACTAGAAATGTTTCATATTATTTTTGAGTGACTCTGATGTAAAGAGAGAATTTTAAAATGCGCTGTTGTGTTGTATGTTATTCTAACAGTGGAATGGTTTAGCAACACTGGACTATGTTTAAACCCACCAGTGTTTGAGCAACTTAGTTGTTCCATGCAACTCAAATCCAATTCAGTTTGAATATTAGTTGAGTGAGTTTAGTGTAATCATAGGCAGAATATCCAATCTTTTCTGCTTGCAACGCTGCATTTAGAGAGACATTTCCAAGTTTATGAGTTTCTAACGAGACTACCACATCATCTAATCAAGCAATTAAAAAAACTTTCTCAGCAGAAAGAATATGAAATATAATGTAGTGCAGATGCAGCTAAGTAACTGCTACATTTTCTATTGAATCTGGGTTGCATTTTAAAATGATCACACTATATCGTTGTCATTATTTTCCAGGATAATGCAAGCTTGTTGTGACGTTACTTTCAAGTATGTTCATGAAAGGAAACAATTTGATAAAAGGATTGGAGAATTTCAGTTGATGCAGGTAAGTTGTTATAGGTGTGATTAATATAAGAAAAGCCATTTGCAGTTAAAGAATGCATGAAAAATAACATTCTTAAACAATGCTGAAAATTCAGAATAAAGGCTTATATTAACTGAAGATGGCTGTCTTCTGGGTTATTGAGCCGTCTTGTTTGTTAGAGGTTTACTGACATTTTAGAGGTGCTTGCTGCTTCCATTTTCAGGGCGATTTAACTTATACGAGGCTACACGGCCCAACAACCAGAAGACAGCCACTGTCGTGAGAGCCTGAAATCTCACAAGGGCCCATATTAACATTTATTTAAACTGTCTTGTGTAATGTATTTGCATTTTGTAGAGGTTATAAGAATGATGCTGACCCATTAATTTATGGAGTTTCTTTAGAAAGGTGTAGCATACTTTGAACATCATTTAAGTGAATTTTAAGTTATCTTTTCGTTGCATTTATCAGACACTTTTAACTAGAAAGAAAGTCATAAAATAAGACTGAATTTGCTATAATGCCATTCAGGAAGAACAACACAGGGGTGTGCAAAAATACATTTTGTTCAGTATTAATTTTGAATCAAGAGTTTTGTTGTAACTGCGTGCTACTGATAAATATCAACGTCGGACAGCACCAATGCACTACCATAAAGCAGAGGCCAATGAATTAATTAAACTATCCAAGAAAATTCTTTCTTATGTGCTAATACTGACATGGAACTATATTTTTATGAGGGGATATGACAGGTTTCCATGATGTTTAGTATGAAGATGGCTGTCTTCTGGGATGTCTTGTGTCATGTAGTCTGGTAGATATCAACCAGGATCTTACTGGCTCCATCATCAAGTGACTCTTCTCCTTGATGATGGATGTAGTAAGCACCTCTGAAACAGTCAGTTTCCACGAGACTACCTGGCACAGCATCCCAGAAGACATCTGTCTTATGTTTTATGAATCTGTACATAAAGTGCTTCAAATTAATATGTAATAGGGATTATTTTTATAATCATATGTTTTTCTTAAAAATAGCTCTTTATAGAACAGACACATTTTGTTTATGTTTTTGACTTTTTTCGGTAGTGTACATGAAGTACTAGGGGTATGATTGGTTGAAATCAGTGCTACATAAAAATACTATTTTGGTCTCATATCAGTTAATATAATTCCTGAGAAAGTCACTCGTTTCTCTAGAAAAATGAACACAACTCAGAGAATGAAATCATGTAATCCAAAAGTTCTCAACTTGTGATCAGCCAGTATGCTTTATGAGGTCTGCATACATCTTTCTGCATTACATGTAAGTAACTTTTGTGTTACGTGAGTAAACGTTGTTTGCTTCTGAAGTGTTATTTATGCTGACTTGTGAAATGTGCATTCCTTTTATGCGTGCTATTATTTTATATTAACTCACTTTTTTATGACTGTTTCCTGCACTTTCTTTGTAGTTGTTCAACCATTCGTGTGTCTGCCTCTGTCTCTCAGCATCACCACTGATTTCTTTGTTACTTATGATGAGTGTGACTGTTGTCACATTTGTCATTTCCTTTTTACCGTGATATCTGAGGAGTGACTCCTAAAGAATTGTTCCTTTTATATTTCTGTTTCATTTGGAGTTTTATAACTGTTCCCGTTAATATAATGCACCATTTTCCCCACAGCCTTTACATGTTGCCTTCATAATACAGACATATCGGATGTCCCCTTTGATTATCATATTGATTTCAAATTCAAGCCCTTTGATGTGATTTTACAGAACTAATATGTGTGGACTTCTTCAATATTTCTGTTTCGAAAGAAAAGTTTCAGCTGATGAATGATTCCTGGCTTGTAACCCGGGAATCTTTCACCAGCTTCAGTCGCTGAATTGAGGCACCCTGTTGTGTACCCCTTTGGTTCTAAGAACCATGTTTCAAGCGCACAGGAAGTTGCCAGGCTGAAAGCATTTTGTTGCCCTTTGGAAACAGATCCAAGTGTGAAGATATCCGTCTATTATTCATCGCCCTGATGACGGAGGCAGTATGACCTCTGAAACGTTGGTTAACATCGACCAGACTACACAGCGCAATAACCCAGAAGACGGATATCTTCATACTCACCGCTGTGAGAACCTCAAGTCTTACAGATCCAAGTGTGATGAAATATTATTTAGGCAGGACAGTTGATACACAGGAAGCATGTGCACAACCCAGGGATTTCAAGAGATTATAAACTTGAAGTTAGGTTGTTTCAAGTGCTGAAGTCTGAGATGCAGTTTATTGTTATTCCTTCTGCATGCAAGATAAAAGAATTACTTTTAAGAGAGGTTTCAAGATGAAGATATAACTCAGGAACTGATTTTAGACTCTGATATTGATGCACACAAATCTGAAGATGACATTTCTCCTCAAAGGCGCAGTGACGCTGAAGAGGACAAGAGGACAGACATAGGCAGTAGAGATGGGACCAACACCACACAACCTCAGCCTTCTACATCTGTGACACACAAATTTAAAGGGGGCCAAGTGGGTTGAGACAAAATGAGGCACCACACATAAATAAAGACTTTTCCCCACTGAGCATGTTCATGGCCTTTTTTCTTGAAATTATACAACTTCAGGTAGAAGAGACAAAGAGGTATTACTATAAATACCTGGACGCACTTGATGAAGGATGCCACCCACTACCTGAAATGACTGTACAAGAAATTTATTTGTTCTTATTTATTATTGTGCAGATGAGTCACCGTCAACAACACACACTCAATGGCAACTGCTCCACGCTACAACAGTTCTTTATGTCCGTTTATGGGAACACAATGAAATGAAATAAATTCTTTCATATACTGAGATTTCTGCATTTTACTGACAACAAAAATGACAGATGAAAATTATGATAAGTTGTAAAAAATGAGAACTATTTTCTATTTACTCAGTGGTGCATATGCTAAATATTACAGCTTTCATACGTCACATCTCCCAAACTTGTGTTTTTACAGACAATAGGATAAATCAGGGATCGGCAAACTACGGCCCACGGGCCAAATCCGTCCCGCCGCCTCTTTTTGTACGGCCCACGAGCTAAGAACGGATTTTACATATCTAAATTCTTTGAAATTTCAAAGTACGCGCTATAACGAAACAGCCGAGTTGAGTAGTTGAGAGAAAGAATTCTATAAATGTCTTCCAAGCGATGAATACGGTCAATTAAGATCATATGCTCGGGGATTTATATCTGTATTTGGCAGCGCCTACCTGTGTGAAAAGACATTTTCAAAGATGAAATATATAAAATCTCAATACAGGTCAGCATTAACGGATGAACATTTACAATCAATTTTGATGATAGGGAGTACTGAATTAAAACCTCAGTTTGGTGAAATGTTATCTCATAAACAGGTAATTCCATTCTTCTCATTAGTAGAGCTGTATTTCAAACAATTGTAGTCTACTTATTATTATTACGTTACATTTTGTTCAATAAATTTGTTAAAACTTGGTTTTTCATGTTACATAAGTAGGCTTACCTATATAAATATCCTCGAGTTTGCCTCTTGGCCCGCAGAGCCTAAAATATTTACTATTTGGCCCTTTAGAAAAAATGTTTGCCGACCCCTGGGATAAATGAATGGTACAGCACTGTGTTTGCTTTTATTCACTCTTAATTTATGTTACCTGAATTGTGTATAGAGCTAAGGAATAATAATTTGTGACTTTGCTCTTTGTTGTGTGAAATGTAGTTGGCTTTTTGCAATATGTAATTAGTTTGCGCATGCAGTAAATGAAGCAAATGTTAGTAGAGTTTGTGAACTTTTTTTATTCATTCATGTGAAAGTGTGGACTATAGACTCATAAATGTTATCAGTGGTAGCAAGAAGTGTATTTTTGTTTTCAGCAAATTAAAAAATTTTGAATCTTCAGAAATATGATTATTTTAATACAATTTATTTGTTTAGTCTGTTTTTTATCTTTAAGAATCCACTTGTCTTCTGAATTTTTAGCACGTTTTATTTAGATTAGTATGTCTCAAGTGCTACATGGATCACATTTTAAAGAAAGAAAGAAGAATAGATTGTTCTCTAGCAATTATTTGTACTACAACAACGTATTTCACTTTGTTTCAGGCTAAAATAGCAGACATGTATACTACACTGAATGCTTGTAGAAGCTATCTGTATAATGTTGCAAGGGCTTGTGATGGAGGACATGTGAACAGGAAGGACTGTGCAGGTGTATATTTATATTTAGCTGAGAAAGCAACTCAGCTTAGCCTGGACAGCATTCAGTGTCTTGGTGAGACTCTCATTTAAAATGTCTTATTCTATTTATAAGTATTCTAGCTAGTTCTTGAGTTTTCCTGTCTGCAAATTTTGAATTAACTCATGTGTACAAACTTGAAAAATAACAGCATTTGTTTAAAACATATTTAAGATTTATACATGTTAGGAAAGCCTTCACTTTATATGACTTATTTTATTATACGATTCCTTGTTACTGCATTTATCGTACAATTAATAGAAATAAAAATGGTAATAGTTCAGGAATAACATTTGTGGAATGATGTTTAAAAGAAATGCATTTTCAGACTGGTATGAAGCCAGAAACAAGAGAAAGTTGTTGGTCTCTTGAATTCATAGTACGAGGGTCGCTCATTAAGTAATGCCCCACATTTTTTTTCCTCAGAACATATTTATTCAAGATGGCTGAAATTTAGTGACAATATAAATCAATGTTTCCTTTACACATACTATTTTTCCACATAGTCCCCATCAACTTGTACGGTTTTACGCCAGCGTGGAACAAGTGCATGCATGCCTTGCCGGTACCAGCTCTTGTCCTGTGCACGTAGCCATGTCCTCACTGCTTGAATCACGCTCTCGTCATCTTCAAATCTTGTTCCGCGGATAGCATCTTTAAGGGGCCCAAAGAGATGGAAGTCGGAGGGTGCCAGATCTGGACTGTAGGGGGGATGGGGTAGCACCGTCCAACCCAATTTGGTGATTTCTTCCCGGGTTCTCAGACTTGTGTGAGGGCGTGCATTGTCGTGCAGGAGCAAAATTTCTGCTGGATGCTTGTGAGGCCAAACTCGTCGAAAACGCTTCTTGAGGGTTTTCAGGGTCCTGATGTACGCGTCTGAATTGATGGTCGCACCTCTTGGCATCACATCCACAAGAATGACCCCCAACTATATACTATATGCCTGTAAGTCCCACTCATATTTCACTCATAAGTGATGTGTGCACGTGTGAGATTAAATGTGTCAAGTTGTTTGGTTATGGAATGTAGCATCATTGATGTAATGCATGAAAACTTAAAATCATACAATTTCTTACACACACACACTAATTCTGAGTGCCACTGGTCTTCTGTGACGCAGAACAGTTGATAATATTTTGTCTCTGTTAATAAAAATGGAGAGAAGTGTCAAAGAAAATCTGCATTGTCACTGTTTTGCTCTTCCACGAGTCACCAAATTCTCAGATATGTATTTTTACTTCATGCTTTGTATTCAGATCTCTGCCACGGTGGTCTAGCGGTTAGAACGCTGGCCTTGTAATCCTGGGGTCTCGGGTTCGATTCCCGGCGGTGCCCGAATTTATAACTTGTGTTGGGCAAGGCCGTGGTCTAGGCAACACGGAGTTTTCCTCCGTGGCATCCCAACAATTACTCCATTCACACACAGAAGAAGGCAATGGCAAACCACTTCTGGATCATCTGCCAAGAACGTATATGAACAGGTCCCAGTCCGAGAAAAGGATGGAAGGATCCTGTTCATATGGACCTGTCGTCAGACAGAACACTACAAATAAAAAAAAAATAAATTCAGATCTAAGCGCTTCCAGTTCATTGCTGTACTTAATGTTGAGCACCTTACCTTAAAATTATTAAGCACAACGGCAAAATAATTTTCATCTCCTCTTCACCGGCCTATTGACATAATTCACAATGAAACAAGAAAACATTTTCAAATTTCAAAAATCTTTGCCATGATGTGGATTGAAAGGTTGAGTGTCAGCCAGCAAGTGTCACTTTTGTCTGGTATGTTGTGTCATAAATCATTTCAGGTTGAGCATATAATTTAAACATGTATTATCAGAAGAGAGTTACATTAAATTCTGAAACTAACCGTAACTCCCAGTCACAGTTTGCTGTTGTCAGGTTGTCATACAGACAAAAGCAGAAGACAGAAGTAATGCGTCTGTTACATTGTACACCCATTCCTCAATTTACGAACATAATTCATTTGATTAAAACTGGCTGTAAGATGAAAATTTGTAAATCAGAAATGAAGTTCCTATTTTTTTCAATGGAAAACATTCTGACTGGTTCCCAAGTTCCAGAAAAATCACCCAAAGTTTTACCCACATATGTCAGAATATTATACAATCATAAAAATAAGAACAGTATTTTTTGTGATAGGTGTTGCCTATTTAACCCTGTAAAATGCTATTGAAGTGTTAAATCAGATGTTTACATTATGCAACAGATACCATAGTTACAGTATAAACGTCAGAACTTAAGTATTCTGCCGCTAAGCTAATGTGAACATGTTTCCTCATTGATTCACACATGCATGTGTTATTCCCTTCCAATTGATTGGGTTTCCTCATTGTAATCAGTTCACTTAGTCTGAACTCATGTAATATGTAGTTCAAGCCTTGTTCTAAATGGACTAATGACATCCAGGTCATACCGACTCTTTTATCATGTGTTTGAAACCTTCCTCGAAAGACCT
This sequence comes from Zootermopsis nevadensis, assembly GCF_000696155.1. Next base: position 533,037 of record NW_019059756.1, read on the forward strand.
GTGCAAAGCAACCAAAACCATTTATGTTCCTAGTAAGTCCTTTCTCTTAAATACTTAATTTATTAATATATTTTCACAGGTGGCAATGGCTACATTAATGATTATCCAACTGGCCGACTATTAAGGGATGCAAAAATTTATGAAATTGGTGGTGGAACAAATGAAGTAAGAAGGATTGTAATTGGACGATATCTAAACTCTGAATATTCATAACTGGATATGCTAAAACCATTTTAAAGCTGTGCGGAAAGTTATGAAGGTCAAGGTAAGTGTGTAGAACATAATTAAAGTTCGTTTTCTATTCAGACCACACATTCGTGCTAGTGAGAACACATTACTATTTAAGGATGCTGCATTCTCTGCAGAGATTATGTTATCATTACATATGATGAGATAATTATGAGCAGTGATTTGGAATCGATAAGGGAAGAAGTGGCCATAGCCCACTTGAGGGTACACTGTCATAGTATTCATCTGAAATGCAAACAAGAAAGCCAAGAACACATTCAGATTAGCCAGTAACCTTGAGTGAGACTTCTAAAATGTCATTCCAGAGGATATGAGAGCAGCTGGCTGTTCTAGTGGGCTTAAAATTATGTTGATACTACTGTAGCTGTCTAAGATGTCGTTATTCTCTCTCACTTTTCATGTTTCATCATTACAGGTGGAATGTTGGAATGCAGCAATGAAACTGAGTGCAGCAGAGTAAATATATGATTCAGCGACATATCATTCTGACATTTGCAGCAGGAAGCTTCAAAAAGTAAAAATAATAAAATTCAGACAGCCAGAATGGAAGAAATGCATTAAATATTATATGTCACATAATACAGTGATCTTACTTTAGGCTGACATGAATTTCAACCTTATTACAATGACAATCTGGAATTGTATTAAAAAGGGTTACTAATAAGTAATGTAATATCTAAGCACTGTTAAAATAAATTGTAAGTGGGTATTGCAATCTCTGTGTACATACACACCTTTGCAGTGTGTGATTTTTTGTAAAATTCTTAGTGCACTGTTTACATTTCATTGAATTGCTTATCATGGGATTTTAGAATTAATTTTAATTTCACATTTTTAAGCATTCAGCATTTCTGACTACATTAGAAATGTAAAAATTTCTTGGACGTACATGATCTCTTGTGTTTCTGCATGTAGACTGAGGCTTTTCTCTGACTGTGCTTGTTTTGAATGCCTATATCAATTAACAACTCACAATCCATTTTCCTGTTAGTATTATCATATATTCTTGTATCCTACATAAGGGAATGGAGGCTGTTCATCACAATTCATCTCACATCCATTGCCTGCCGTATACAAGACATTTTGAAATAACCCTACCTCATATCCACCTTGAAAATGGCAACTGCAGAATGTTTGTCAACACCAAATAACCGACATGGCTGTCACCCGAAAGCCACAGTTATGCATTGAATTCCAGGCACAGAAACCTACAGCATTTCTGTTCCTATTGACCATTTGACGAGCCAATCTCCCACAGCATAAAATAAAGGAGGATGGTCTCCAAATCTTTATTTTCTTTATTCATTTTTAAAACTGCTGAACATTATTGAGGAAGTTGTTCTGTATTGCCCCGCTACATAACTTTTTGGTGAGCACTTGAGTTCACAGTTTTTTACTATCTTTTGTTTTGTGTCATGTGTAAGTTCTGTTTCAGACTTTGGCCTGTTAACACAGCAGGAAATGTACCACTCCTATTACAGGAAAGACAGAAAAAACAGTATAATAATACTCTATGAATGAAACTACACTCATTATTCACATAGTGCTTGACATTCCTTATTGGCTAAAATTTTACCAACTCAGACTGCATACATGATGAGATGCAAGGTGTGGAATTGCAATTGGTAAAGTCGACAGGGTAAACAAGATGTGTCGGAGTATGAGCTAAAAACTGGCTCCTTAGTAAAACTGCACATTCAGTTAGTGCAAGAATTTCAGGAAATAACTGTAGGAAGTAAGGAATAGCATGTAGTGACATTGCTGGAAAATAAGGATCACTCATTGAATTTTACAGATGGCTACCCTAATTTTATACATTATTTGCATATATTATGGTAAGGAATTGAAGGTTACTGTTTTTTCAGTATTAACAGGAAATGTGGAACTTGTTTTTTTAGCTGTTACGCTGTGCATTAATCATGGGGTAAGAATAAGCAATTTACACGAAGCAGGTGTGCTGGATGCTTGTGGCTTGTACACTTTGTGCAACAAAATTAAGTCCTTTAAATTTTCTGTCTGAAACCAGAAGTGATGGAAGCGTAAACATGGTGTCATAATTCCTGTCATTCATAATATTCTTGAATATGTCTCTATATGGCTTTTCTTTTTTTATTATTATTATTAGTGTTCTGTCTGACGACAGGTCCATATGAACAGGATCCTTCCATCCTTTTCTCGGACTGGGACCTGTTCATATACGTTCTTGGCAGATGATCCAGAAGTGGTTTGCCATTGCCTTCTTCTGTGTGTGAATGGAGTAATTGTTGGGATGCCACGGAGGAAAACTCCGTGTTGCCTAGACCACGGCCTTGCCCAACACAAGTTATAAATTCGGGCACCGCCGGGAATCGAACCTGAGACCCCAGGATTACAAGGCCAGCGTTATAACCGCTAGACCACCGTTTGCCTTCTGTTAATGACAGTAATCTCATGATTTTCTGTGAACAGATTATCCAGCTTTTGGATTATCCATGCATTATTTTTTCTTGTGTGAAAGTAAAGACGTGTGAGCTAGGCTTTTGTCCTCTGCACTGTACCATCTGCTTCTGGAGGGGGTGACAGTTCCATTTCTTTGCTTTGCATATGAAGGTGGGTATTATGAGTTTTTATCAGAATTCCCATGATTTACTATATTTCTGTTCCCATATTTACTTTTTAGGAAGGAACATAGCCCCACTATAATGGTTTTTGATTGATCTCACGAGTGTATTGGTGGCTTCTCATGGAATTTTAAAGTGCAGTATTCTTTACCCTGTGGCATACTTTGTTGGCTGCACGACATAACATTTGTTCGCAGTGTATTGCTAATCGTAACAAGTTTTGTCAATTGGTTCACGGCTGCTTTAAGGAAATTTGGGAAGCAGAATCTCAAAACATCTGTTTAAGGAAATACATCACATTGCAAACTTCATTCTGAAAAGGGAACCATCTTCAAGGAAACAATACATGTATGGCCTTTTACTTTACTTTTAATACAGAACTGTGTGAATAAACAATGGAATACCAGCTGCGTGCAATTGTATATATGTTAATTAACAAAGATATTAATCACTTGATTAAAAAAGCTTGAACACAATCTTCAAAATCGCAGCATTTTTATACTTGTATAAATGTAATTACTGTTTATTAACATGACCTGCCAGAATGTTATGGCACCTCACATTTTTTTTGTGAATCAACTTCCATACTTTGTAAACAGCAATCCAATTTCATTCATGCAAATATAAATCACGCAGGTTCAAGAACAATAAGGGATATTGGCTATACACACTCTTATACAGACTGAGACTTAAAAGATGAAAATTGTACATGAACATTCTCTAACAAATTCATTAAAGACATACAACTTACTATCAATTTTGTAACATTGACATGTGCGCATACTTCACATGTGTATCACATCTAGATGGCAACTGTGCATGTCTGCAATGACACTACCTGCAGAATTATATAACAATCACTCCACCACGTAATCTTGAAATTATGTATATAAATGTAGAGTGTAACAATGAATATTACTTATATAGAAAAAAAATTGCACTCAGCATAAATCGTTGAGTAAACTATGTATCAACGCATTAAGTGCCAACATGCTTCATAAGATAAGGCGACTGTCCATGGAATGAATGTATACTAAACCATTATGAAATTTAATTTCACACTTTATTCAATTTACTATACAGAAGAACAATATCTGCTACTTTCATCCCACTTACAAAAGTTATCCTGGTACTGAAGCAGTTACAATGCTATTAAAACAATTCAGTGATTTCTAACAGTATTCTAGAACTTTTAAATTACAGAAAGTGGGAGATCTTACATGTTTACAATATAATGAAGTTATTCTACATTTCCAATGCAAAAGCAACAAAGAATGTGAGTATAAATTATTCCTACCATACAAACATCTCTACCACTTCTCATGTTACTATTAACAAATACATACTATGACTTAAGAATTATTCTGAGTTCAAACTATTTTCAACCTTGCATGAAGAAGTTATAAAAATTTAAGATGTACTGGTTAAACTTGACGAACATCTACCACACAAGTAGAAATTACTTGTGCAGGAATGAGATACTGGAGCTAGTATACATTAATTCTAATTTTCTACTGTCAGGCTCCTTGTTAAGGTTTTTAAACATCAAAATGGTCAAGAGATTTAATTCTAATATAAAAGATAATTCAAACACAGCAACACAATCCCAGTCCTTCCCAGGAAAAATTCACAGAACATAAAGAATGGTACACATAAGACACTATGGAAGAAACCAAGTTCAAATTTTTTTTCTGCAAGAAACACGAAACCACTGAATATGGTATGTTCCAAGTTTATGAGTGATCACATGCAAGTGACAAAGTAAGATAGTCACCACTGTGTGACCAATCTTTGTATTAATTATCTGGCAGGGTATAACGAACATAAGGAACTTCCACATCATTGCCATCACTGTCATTACAGCACAATTCAAACACAAGTGCCCTGACATGGGGTTCCAACCTCTTCTTGGAAACCTTCTTCACTACTTCAGACATGGGGAGATTCATGCGCTCCACACACTTCGGTTTGGCCATGAAGAAGGAATAGAGCATGCACACCCCTTGTGACAACATCGTGATCTCCAAATTATATTTCTCTTTGAAGTAATCCAGGAACTCTCGTAGGGTTAGCTCTCCCTCCACTTCAAAGCGATCCCAAAGAGTCCATTCCTCTTCATAATACTTCATCTTTGGGGCAGCAATGGGTTCAGAAAAGCCAAAGAAGGGAAGAGCCAGGTTCACAAAGCCGTTCTTGAAACGCTCCAATGTCTTGAAACCTTGTGCAAGTTTGTACAATTCAAGACACGCTAAACCTGCAATTACTGAAGTTGTGGTGGCAATGGCAGGAATTATTTTGCCTGCAATAAGCTTGCTCTTATGACGATCTGCTGATGGAATATTGTAGTTAGCAGCACGGAGATTGGAAGAAGCAACAATGAAGTCCATATGCAGGTTGGTGTCATTATCTTTTTCAAACACCAAGGGCGTTATTATCAGTCCTTTCAGTTCATCTCTGGAAGGAAGTTCCTTTTGCAGCTGATTGATTCGATCATGGTCCAAATTTCCAGCACCATTTGACACTTGCATTTGGGAATCTGTGACTGCAATCTTCACTCCTGATTTAGGGATGAACTCAGGAACATCAACATTCTCTACCATACTTGCTATTATTTCTCGGTTTCGGTTCTGTGTAATCCCATACACTTCGGCCTTTAGATTAGCGGCAGCAAGAATATAATCAATATGCAAAGGATCATCCACTGAAAATGTAAGTGGCGTTGGGCAACGTTTTGGTCCTGACCAGAAAGGCTGACCACTTGATGTAAGTTGATCAGGAGGAAAATTGAACAGGAGTTGTCGAATCTGGTCATTATATTGTTCCTGCCAATAACAGCGTGCCCATGCAACACAATCTTCAAATGATCTTGGACGATGATCTACAAGAGCATGCTTCACAGACTCCAAAACCTCCAAGGGCTGAACGCCTGGTAACTTCAAAGTACGCTCCACAAATGCAGAATCTGCCAAGTACTGCGCCGCATTCTCGGCAGCTTGCCGAAACAAGCCCTCAAAGCTATCTCTTGCCCACTGTAGTGTATGCTCAATAGCATTTGGAAAGTTCTTCAATGTACAAATTGGGATACTTTTCTCTGGTGGATCTTGGGATGAACTATACGATTCAGTAAGGAAAGGTACAACAACCTGTGTATTTCCTTTTGTGCCCAAAGTGCCAGATTCAAGAAGAGGCTTGCGATAATATACACAACGCCGATCCATGTAAATTCGGCCATCTACATTATCAAGGGCATTAGCTACACCATCCAGAGACTCAAAAAAAGCATCATCATAAACTCGTTCAGTCTCTGGACCAACACGATTCTCGTGAGCCACAACATTTACTGCAGGATTCATACGTCGTACGGCTTTTGCTGCACATAGAGATTTGGGGCACTGTATATCTGAAGTGCGGAAGAGGAACTGCCGGTTCAGGTTCGATTTTTCAATCAGATCCATATCGGTAATTGTTACCTGACCCCCTTCTGAAGTGCCTATTCCCATCATAGCAAAATTCTTCAGAAGTTCACAGCCTATGGCACCAGCCCCAACCACAAAGTATTTTAGTGCACCCAGACACTGCTGGAATGTGCTTCCAAAAACAGCTACCTGACCATCATATCGCGTCCCCGCTGCTTTGCAGTCCTCTTCCTTGATTTGAGACAAATCAGAGGGCAGACATTCCAAAGCGTCAAAGTACAGCCACTGGTAAATGGGGTTAAACTTACCGCTGCAAGCCTTCATAATTTCTTGTGCAACAATTCCTCCAACAGCAGCACTGAGTGGGGGGATATCACCAGAGGATATTTTGGAAAATGTTTCTAGCAACTCTGTGTTAAGTTCTTCATCATTTCCACCAGCCAAGCTCGTAGATTTAGCTAGGGCCACAAATACACCTGCATCTTCCTCATTCCAAGGTTTAGGTGCTTCTCCATGTTGCTCAATGTACTTGTGCAAGGTAATGTATGCAAGGTGAGTTTGAGAAGGCCGTTCAAATTTTGCAAAATCTGTGATGACAAATTCAGGTTCCTTAATGGATTCCTTTAGAGGCTTAAAATGTATAAATTTTGGCATCTTTACCTGGGTAACAATCCCACCTCGTTTGTATTCGGAATATGTGCTGGTGTCACCAATGCTAAATGTATAAGGACCCAAGACACGAATCTTCTTGGGTGCACAACCATTTAATTCACTCATACCAAGGACTTCTGAGAATGTCACATAGTCTCCATCTTCTAATCCATGACGTGTTTCATCTAAACAGGTGACCACTCCCTCTGGTTCCTGTGAAATACTAGCTATCATTGCTGAAACTGGGTTTTCCCCTGTGGTGTCAACAACAGTAAATTTCTTCCCAAAGTCACAAAATACCTGCGCAAATAAACCCCTTGTATCTGCAATAATGAGGGCAATGTCATTTTCATGTGTCACTTCAGCAATCCTCAACTGCTCCTTCAGACTGCTATTTGTCAACACAACTACCCTGAATTGTTTTAAGAAGTCATCTGTAAGTTGCCCATTGTAAGCTTTCGTAGGAACATACATATTTAGCTCCGACAGCTGTGTCAAACATGCTTCTGCTCTATTCTTCCCGATATCTGATTCTGTTAGGTAGAACTGGGATGTCAAATCTGCAACCTTGCATACGGCTTCGTCATGCAGCGTCACTGACTTTACACCACCTAAAATCACATTTTTCGCCACCTCTACACCCAGTCCTCCTAGCCCAGAAATAAGAACATCTGATGTTGCCATACGGCGCATAGCCTCATAACCCAACACATATATTTGCCTTGAATACAGTGACTCGTCGATTACTTCGCTGGAATGCGATGAACCATTCTGCGCCATGTCTGATGTAGCCAGTGAAACGGATTTCGCTGCAGTGGAGTCTCCTGTAGCAAGTTTCCGCTTCTTGGCTGGAGGATCAACGGAATTGTCCACCACTTCAGCACTAGACATCGGACACAAAGGCCGTTTTATCAGGTAATTTGTTTTAGAAGACAAAGACGTACCACTGATTATTTTCTTTTTATGGTATGCGAGGTAGTTGCTCAACCCTACCTAAAAAGACGACAATTGAAGCGTGGATCGCAGTAGCACAAAGCGGAAGTGAATTTCGTAATGAAAAATTCGTGAGTCAATTTAAAATCTTCTTGTTCTCGTTTACATCTGTGGTTTAAAACAACAAAGCAAAACATACAGTAAGTTACATCCATATGTCACAAATAATGTACATAATAGGTATACATGTTATAATTGGTACATAGAGTTTTAATGTATGGAAAGGCATAGATGTTACTTAGATGTTTGCTACACGAGTCGCAACTTTGTCATAAACGTTGCAATGAATTTTGTCGGTATACGATAGATGGCATGAACTACCGTGAAGAAGGAGCAACACCTGGGGTGCGTTTAGTAATGACTGTTTTTCATGTGGGTGAGTGTGTGTGTGTGTTAGGGTATTTTAATCTTATGCCGGAACAATAGCTGGCAAGACAAATTTTAGTTATAGAGTTCTGGAATTTTTAAAGCATGTTTTAACTTTTATGAAGATTCAAAGAAGGAGACAAATAAAAATCGTACTGATCAGATTTTTTTGTATTAGTCAGATACTAGAAAAAAATTGACAGTGGAGCCACGGTTCCGGAGAATCTGACGTAAATGCGCAGACGCAGAAGTAGCGTGAAGTGCGATGCGCCTTTGTTTGTATAAATAAATGTTTGTAGAACTTAAACCATTTGTGATATGTAAAATTTGAAAACAGATATGGAAAGCTCAAGAGGTAATACGTATTTCGTACGCAACATGTCCGATCCATCTCTTACGGTTTTCGAGAGGCGGGCGTAGATTTCTTAATAATTCTTATATAAGATAAGTAATTGTGATATTCTAAAACGTTTTTAACAGCACAAAATTATTTACTCTACGACGCACTTCTTCTACAACCGATACACAGCTCAGCTCTTTCCGCAATAACGAAAGCGGATTGTTGACGGCGATAATGTAACACGACAATGCCGAGTAAACAGATGACGATTCCTAGGTAACATAACAATGCACGCAAGCTGACCATTGTTGTCGGTTCATATTTACACATTGTTGATACGCATTTTACACCGAATGACACTGACCCTAAAATATAGACGTATTTACGTCAAAAATGGGAGTACAATAAGGCAGTACATCAGCTATTAATAGGCTTAATGAATGTCTATGATTTATTTAAGAGGGAAGTAGTGTGCAGTATTGTCGCTGTGTTTGGCATACCCAAGAAAATATTTTGGCGTTTAAATGTGTTTGCATTAAAACAAAAGCAAACTCAGTTTAGGTAAACATTTATCTGACACGCTTACTGTTTAAAATGGTCTGAAACAAGGAAAGCTTTACCGCCATTGTTTTTCAACTTTGTTGTAGAATACGCCATTAGGGAGGTTAGAGAAAACTGTGTGGGACTGAAATTGGATCGGACGCGTCAGCTTGTGGTCTGTGCTGATGATGTAATTATATTGGAGGATAACGTAAATACCATAAAGAATAACACAGAAGCACTAATTGAAGCTAGTAAATAAGTTTGTCTAGAAGTAAACACAGAGAAAATTAAGTGTATGTTTATGTCATGTCACTATAAAATTGTAACGTAAAGATAGCTAATTAATCCTTTGAAAATGTGGCAAAGTTCCGATTAAATTCGGGTAATGTTTTTTACCATTCAGTTCAGAATCTTCTCGTCTGCTGTCTAAAACTCAAAGATTAAAATATACACGATTATAATTTTGCCTGTAGTTTCATATGGAAGTGAAACTTGGTCACTGACTCTAAGGGAGGAACGTAGACTGAGGGTGTTTGCGAACAAGATGCTGATGATAATATTTGGACCCAAGAGTGATGAATATAATTATATTGGTCAAGGCAAGGAGGATGAGATGGGCAGGGCATGTAGCCTGCATGGTATAGAAGAGAATTCATATAGGATTTTGGTGGGCAAACCAGAAGGAAAGTGACCACTATGAAGACCTAGATCTGGATGGAAGGAAAATGTTACATAGGATCGAATATAAATAGGATAGGGTGGTATGGACTGGATTCATCTGGCTCAGGATAAGGACCAGCGGTGGGCTCTTGTGAACATCGTAATGAACCTCCAAGTTCCATAAAGTTTTTGGAATTTTTTGAGTTGGTGAGTGACTGATGGCTTCTTAGGAAGGACTTTCACCTAGGTCAATTTTTGCAAGGCATAGTCTCCCATTTCTAGCAATGCGTTTTGTACCTTAGTAAGGGACGATGTCTCGCGCTTGCGCAGGACTCCGGCCGTAAGTTAGCTTTGTGATTGGTTGGCGAGTGGATCACTGGACATAGCGGAAATGAGTGGACGTGATGAGGAGGACAAAGGATTAAGGAAATATATGCGGAGAAATTGATGGATTAAAATAAAGGACTGTCCTAAAAGGGACAGTGTAGTTGCCTAGTGCCCAGGTCGTGACTGGAGATACTCGCGTTTCCCGTAAAAGAGGCTTATGAGCCAACTACCGTTCAAGTGCTCTATAAATACTCGACGTTAATGTTTTGGTTTCTCGTCTATAAGCGCGCCAGTTGTTCACAATTGTGCAGCTGTAAACTCCACAGAAAATACCAACTGTGGGTAAACAAATACGCGTCCCACACGCCATGAATCACGTGCCCCGAATGGGTAAGGGCTGTACAGAGGAAAGACGCAGTCATAAAATAAATCTAATTGGGTTTAACAACATGAAATGATGTCGAATTGGCCCCACAGCTTTAAAAATTTGAAAACGATAGATGATTTTCGAGGCACAAAGCAACAACAAAAATTCTACAGAACAAATGTCCACTTTGAAAGTCATAACTTGTTATTAATCTGTGGCTGCTTGTTCTCCTGATGACTGAAATATGTTGACGTATCCAATTAGTCAAGCTGCTTGTGTGTTTAATGATTTTAAACCGTATTTCAGAATTGAAATGTTACTCTGCGGATGATTAAGCTTTCCCAGCGTTTTGTTTGTCTTTCGAGTTCATAAGGAACCTTACGCGATCCGTGTCGTAGGACAGAGCGAGTTCAGACGCCGCACGGCCTTGTTCTGCTCCGGCAATGCAATCGTGAGTTCGACTCCAGAGCGCGCTCTTTTCGTGTACAGTTGGAGGCCGATCCGCCATCTTATTATTATTATTATTTAGTGTTCTGTCTGACGCCAGGTCCATATGAACAGGATCCTTCCATCCTTTTCTCGGACTGGGACCTGTTCATATACGTTCTTGGCAGATGATCCAGAAGTGGTTTGCCATTGCCTTCTTCTGTGTGTGAATGGAGTAATTGTTGGGATGCCACGGAGGAAAACTCCGTGTTGCCTAGACCACGGCCTTGCCCAACACAAGTTATAAATCCGGGCACCGCCGGGAATCGAACCCGAGACCCCAGGATTACAAGGCCAGCGTTCTAACCGCTAGACCACCGTGGCACGATCCGCCATCTACCGGTTGCTATTGGACGTTCGAAGAGAAGCTCTTTATGAATTCTGAGGCCTATTCTCAGTCTGTCAGAGTGAATTGTGCCACGTCATCCCCCATCCAAACAACTGCCTGCTCACTGTTCGTCACCACAATCCGAAGTTCTTTGAGACTGTTTGAAAACCGTCATTAAACAGCTCAAGAACTGTTTTCTAACAATTCTCTAGACTCGTATGCGGAAGGACAAACTTCGAATCCCGATGCAGTGTCCGCTTGTCCTTATAAGTTCTTTCTGGCTGTCCTCACTATCTCCAGGGCAATGCCAGGATAGTCCAATCGCCTCCTTCCAAGTTCCCAACCACGGATTATATTTCAATGGTATCTAAGCTTGTGAAATTGAAAGAGCGTCATTAAATAAGAGATGAAGCATTTGCACAGGCAGAAGGTGCTAACAGGTTATAGTATCAATTCTGGAATTTGGATGACACGATAATCTTATTTCTGCCTGAATACGTAACACGCGTTTAAATGTAATTCACGCTTGTTACATGTCCTCATCGCAACCAAACACTGAGGAAGGTCACACGTCATCAGCTGTGTGTGTGCTGTGTTCCACGTGATTGGTTAAGCTGCGTCCACACCGGTTGATCTCGTGTTCGTGTTCCGTTTGTGTACTTCTTGTAAATGTGAACGGTCTAACGATCCCGAGCGCCACGGGCTCCACAGCGTGAGCAGAGGGACTTTGCCTCCCGTCGAGGGAACGCTAGGCAGTGTGTGAAGCAACCTCAACCCTTTGCTCGCAGGGAACTGGTATGAAAGGCGAACGCCAAGCAGTTCCCTCAACGTTTATTTATTTATTTGGTGTTCTGTCTGACGACAGGTCCATATGAACAGGATCCTTCCATCCTTTTCTCGGACTGGGAACTGTTCATATACGTTCTTGGCAGATGATCCAGAAGTGGTTTGCCATTGCCTTCTTCTGTGTGTGAATGGAGTAATTGTTGGGATGCCACGGAGAAACCGGGGAAGACCCCGGAGGACAACTCCGTGTTGCCTAGACCACGGCCTTGCCCAACACAAGTTATAAATTCGGACACC
>NW_019059757.1:0-27884 GCF_000696155.1 Zootermopsis nevadensis
AAGCAGAGACCTTGTTAACCAGAGACGAAGTCAAGCACAAGCCTGGTGAATCACACACCGTGTACAGCAGATACCGGCTGCCTCACATTCTAAGTACGACTGAGACTGTGTGAAGTAGACAGTGCGGCGGAGTCTAGTCCTGATAGGGATGGGACAGGTCAAATAAGAAGAAAAAATTTCAAACTTTTCGAAAAATCAAAAAACGCTGCAAACCTTCTTGGGACAAGAACTTCTCAAGACTTGGGACAAGTGACTTCTCAAGACTTGCGACAAGTAACTTCTCAAAGACTTGGGACAAGAACTTCTCAAGACTTGGGACAAGTGACTTCTCAAGACTTGGGACACGCACTTCTCAAGACTTGGGACAAGTGACTACTCAAGAGTTGGACATGGACTTCTCAAGACATGGGACAAGGGACTACTCAAGACTTGAGACAAGTGACTTCTCAAGACATGGGACAAGTGAAGTTCTCAAGACTTGGGACAAGTGACTTCTCAAGACTTGTGACAAGAACTTCTCAAGTCTTGGGAAAAGTGACTTGTCAAGACTTGGGACAAGTAACTTCTCAAGACTTGCGACAAGTGACTTCTCATCAGACCCCCTATGACGGACCGTGTTTTAGCCTGACATGGTGTCCGCCGGATCCAGTCTGTGGCGGACCCATTCACTACAGGAACCGGAATCTTCAGTTTTGGGGGCAGGAGGGATGACATCCAAAACTTCGAACATTTTTCAAATTTTCGAATAATAGAAACTTGAAAATGTTCAAAACCGCAAAGTACTAAAAATATTCTAAATTTTCGAAAATGTTTTTGAAATTAAATTTTTTCAATTTTTTAGTATTTTTAGCGTTTTGGACATTTTCCTATATAATTTTTTTAAAAATTTGCAAATTTTTCAGGAATTTCGAGAAGTAAAAATTGTAGTAAAATGTCCAAAAATCCCGCACAAATCCGAAAATTTTTGAAAAATTTGAACTTCAAAAAATGGTTCAAAATGTCGAAAACCTTTTTAGTTATTTTGGACTTCTATGACATCTCTGAACTTTTTGAAAGTTTTGAAAAGTTTTTGACTATTGAAATTCTATCCACCAGTCACTCTCACCGGCACAGACTGTCCGGCAAAGACCAGGTCAGGCAGAAACATTGTCCGGCTGTTCCGGGTTTGAAGAATTTTGAAAACATTTTAAATTTCTCAAAAACGTTAACAATCAAAAAAGTGTAAAAAAATGTCTAGAAAGCTCACATAAGTACATTTTTTGCAAGATTCCAACTTCAATTTTTTTTTTAAAAATATCGAACATTTTTAGTTGTTTTCTTTTTTTATGACATCTGTGAGGTTTTTGAAAATTTTGGAATATTTTAAAAATTTTCAAATATTGAAAGTCGATCCACCAGTCACCCTCTACGGCAAAGACTGGGTCTGGCAAAGACGGGATCTGTCGGAGATCCCGGTTCAGTCCGATACCGGGTCAACAAGGCAGAGTTCCCAAAGTTCGCCACCAGGACTCCTAGGTCAGACAGGATACAAATAACTTGCTTTTTGCAATAACAGTATACTTCCTTATAGTTCAAAGAAATTCAAATTTTGAACCCATACATACCAAACAGATATTTGGTGTTTCTTCAAACAGTTTTCAAAAGTAACAGGCGGATACATTTACAACATCATTTAATCAATTTTTATAATAGTTCAAATAAACAAGTTTGTTTATGCCTTATAATGAGAAAACAGAACAATTTTTAACTGTCTGTCTCAGTATTATGTAGCTGTGACCTACCATCTCTTCCTTCAATTTGAAAAAGTATATTTCAATCACATCATAAGGTGGCAAAGTGTTGCCCCACACTAAGGCTCTTCCTGGCACACTCTTCAACGAGTCGGTTCAACTCACTTGCATTATAGCCAAGAAGCTGTTTTAAGTCACACACAAACTTGTACACAAATCTTTTGCCATGTACCTGGAAAGAAATCAGAATTCATTAACACCTAAATTGTAAGACTTGAGGTTGTCACAGCGGTGAGTAGGAAGATATCCGTCTTCTGGGTTATTGCGCTGTGTAGTCTGGTCGATGTTAACCAACGTTTCAGAGGTCATACTGCCTCCGTTATCAGGGCGATGAATATGCCAATAGGGTGTGAGGAGCTGGATTTATAGGCCTGGAAGTGAAAGGTGTAGCCTGCCCCGAGCCAATGGGAGTGGACCAATGGTAGCACGTGGGCGAGAGTGGGAGAGGGAGAGAAAGTAGAGAGAGAAAGGTGAGTTTGGTTGTATGGATCAGGGCCGAGTTAGTGGTCTGGTTGGTTCTGGCGGCACACTCTTGCTCGCTCTCGGAGGAGGACTTTGGTCAAAGGCTTAAGCGCTGCCAAGTTAAGCATCTTATATTTGTTGTGTTGGGCTTCACTTTGTCCTATGTTACAAAGATTCTCATTTTCATGAATTTGTATGATCTCTGGTTGCTGCCTGCGCAAAATTCAAACAGTCACATGCAATTCGTAAACCAGTACGCACCTTGTAAAACTGCTAGTGGACCAGAGAGCCTAAATGTGATCTGTACAAACATAATAGTTTGGACATGAAAAATAACAATTAAAAAAAAAGGCAGACTTCACATTCAGTGACAGGTCTAACGTAGTAACAAGTCTGTTCGCTGACGCACCTGGATTTATGTCACATTTTTCCTATACCCCTATCTGCTGTCCTAAGTAAGCGATTAAATGCGACCGGTGCGAGTTGCGTGGGTGACGTGGAAATATCAAACTGGCTGTTTGTGTGGCGCTGTCCTACGTTTCAGTGAAGCGATCAAGGGAAGGAAGCAGAAAAAGTCTGAGTTCAAATAGTTTAATATTTTTGTGCGAATCGCTGTGCTGACCAGTAAGGTGCATGCACAGGAAAGCTGTGTGCGTTCTCCCACGTAGGACAAAAAAACAAAAAACAAAAAAACACAAAAAAAAACAACAACAACAACAACAACGATGATTTCCTCACTTCTTATCACACCCCGTGCAGCTTATGTAGCGCGCGCAGCTTGCTTGTTATCGCTTACGTAGGACATTGCCTTACAACAGCAATTAGTATTTCAGATTTACCTTTGCAATCATGTCTCCATCATAGTAATAGCGGAGTGCCCGACTCAGTTTCTCATAGTTCATGGTTGGTTTGTTTTTACGTTCGCCCCACAACTGCGCCACCATTTCTGGATTGTGCAGCTTGAATTCTCCATCATTTCCAAGCCACTGTATAACACCACGATGCTCTTTGTCTGTCAGCAACTCAAGAAGGAACTGCCACAATTGGATCTGGCCATTGTTCCCTGTGAAAAACAATAGAAAATCAATACACCGCCGACCATCCATTCTATAGTAAGCACTCCTACCAACTATAATACACTATATTTATCCAAATATCATGTGCACCTTCATTTTTGTATAAAAAAACAGTTGAGCATCATATTTGAGTATTTTATTTGTGTAGCACAAAGTGTTATATACATGGTAATATATAAAATGCAGCAGTAGACTCAGCAACATCAATCACATGAGCTGTGCCAACCATCAAGAAGCTTGACCTTGAAAACTCGCTCTCTTCTTTGAGCAGAACTTAATGGGCAGAGATGTACTGTCAACTGTTGTCAATAACTGCAAAACAGTTCAGTCCTTGCTACATACAGACCTACAGCCACCACATTAT
Source organism: Zootermopsis nevadensis (assembly GCF_000696155.1). The sequence goes on from NW_019059757.1 coordinate 3,693, forward strand.
TCCTTCATTCATAGCAGCCTTTCAGGGAGTACTACCAGGGTCAACCATAATGCCAGTATTTACTGGTCAGAAAACTATCTACATGGCAATAATTTATCCACTGTTAAACATGCATAATGATCATAATGTGTGCACAAAGGAGAAATGTTATTTTTTGATTGAGCAGTGTGTGTCATACAAACCTCCACCCCCCGCCCCCCCTCTGAGATGCCCTGATTAATGAACGGATAATACGCCTCTTGGAAATTAATGAATACAGCAGTGATGCTTTAGTCTCCGTAAGAAACTTGAGATGTTAAAGAATGAGAAAGCAGGGAATCGTGACACAAAGAGAGAGTCTGAAATGTGTGAAAGTCACAACCACTGGTAAGTAGCAGCCACCGGAAACTTTTCATAAGCAAATAGCATCCAAATTCCCAGTAGTATAAAAAAGCTTTCTTCATATTTAAATGAGAGGCAGTAATCTGGTCATATGCTGTTACATGAAATGTTTAGGCTGAAGGAATTAAAAACTGTGAAAGAAATTGGTATCCAGGGTTTAAACACAAGTAAAGATTGGTACCAGATATTTATTAAACAAAATGATTATTATGTACAACAGCAAGCATTGCACAAAATCTTCCTAACGCACACAAAGAAAAATGGCGGCACTTCCAAAGTACAAGTACCATGGTCTGCGACAAAGATGACAAGATCAATTCAGACGACAATAACTGCAACTGAATTGAATTGAATTATTATGATTGTGTCAGTCATCATGTGTGCTTGTACGCATTTCTAGAGTCGGCCTAGCCACATTAATACAATTTGTCACTTTTTGGCCTTTAGTATTTCACTGACATAACGTCTTTCTTTAAAATGCTAAAAAAAAAACTGGGATGCATGTCTTATTTGAATGTGCATGGTATATGGATAAATACAATAGTTCTAAGAATGCACAAACATCGCAAACTTATAGAATAAACTGATCATTAAAAATTCCTTCAAAACCTTTCGCCTATAGTACTTCTATTCACAAAATATGAGAAACTGAACTCCTGCTACATAATACAAGCAAGAAGAATTTAATGTCGTTGAAGACAATTTAATTTTAGGTGCTGGCAGCCAGTCTGTGATAATTCATGGTTTGGTTTGTTGGTTTTATAATATGGTATTTCCTGCAGACCATATGAAGTACCAATAAACAATTAATCACCACATTGAAAAGAGATAAAAATACTTTCTGTTGACCTTCAAATCCATTTAATAATATCTTTAAAACATGAAGTTGGGTAACAAATAAAATGGCATCACAATGCGACCACCAAGATTGCTAAACATGCGACAAGGATTTTGTAATCAATGTATCTAAGTTAAATTTGAGACATGTTACGCAAACAAAATATCCATGATTTTATAAAACTAGTATACATTACATAAGGAGCAATATAAATCACACTAAAAAGTAGTACAACTCCCATTTTTACCATTTTTCTGTATCTTCAAAGTGTGTGCTGGTAGCATAAGTTAGATTTTAACAGGCTAAGAAATCAATGGGCAGTAAACCATAATTACCATATCAATAACAGAAAGGACCCAAACAAATAATTCTGAAAGATCTGCTTTAATTCTTTAATTTTATGATTAATAATGAAGTTCAATTTCATGATGTGGTGTTATTTGGAAATCAGAACGTTTAATTCTTTCAAAATCTGTAAATAAAACATTACAGTTTTCACACTCTAAATGTGATGTTTCATGAAAAATAATCAGAATAGAAACAAAAAAGGAAACTTAAATTTTTATGAATTCATAGAGTAGTAAACTCACCAGTCTAAACCTATCAGCAAAAGTTTCTCATTCCCCATTAAAAGTTATACGTTCACAATTGGTACATGTATATTATTATATTATATTTATTTAGTGTTCTGTCTGACGACAGGTCCATATGAACAGGATCCTTCCATCCTTTTCTCGGAATGGGACCTGTTCATATACATTCTTGGCAGATGATCCAGAAGTGGTTTGCCATTGCCTTCTTCTGTGTGTGAGTGGAGTAATTGTTGGGATGCCACGGAGAGACCGGGGAAGCCCCCGGAGGAAAACTCCATGTTGCCTAGACCACGGCCTTGCCCAACACAAGTTATAAATTCGGGCACCCCCGGGAATCGAACCCGAGACCCCAGGATTACAAGGCCAGCGTTCTAACCGCTTGTATATTGTAATGAAATGTAAGGTCTACATGCAGAGAACATTTCTCACCTGTTCTGTTCCCGCAACCCATGCCACTTGATTCGACAACGCTCAGTGGTAGACCAATGATACGCGGCACTTTGAACAGCTTCGTCTGTCGTGGTTGTCTGCCACGGATCTGCTGTCCTTCAATATGGGTCGTGTATTGGCGAGTGTCTACTTGCTTCTGCACTACAGCTATCAGCATAAAGCCAAACAAATGCCGACAACAAAATTACTAGATAAATAGTAAGAAGACAGAATGACACTGTTTAAAATGATGTGTATTGCACAATTATTTTTGTTCTTACCCTTTCTTCCAAAAATAAATTGTCACTGATATTTTATTGCAATATGAAATCTGTAATTTATCATCACCCTGATGAAGGAAGCAGCAATGACCTCTGAAATGCTGGTAAACTTCTACCAGACTACACGACACTACAACTGAGAATAAAGCAATCTTCTACACTTTATCTTCCCCATGAAACTGGAAAACGACTCACCTATAAATTTGCACTTGCGCAGAAGTTCTAAATGGGTCCAGAACAGGTCCCCAGGGTCAACAGGAACAATGGAATGGAAATCAGACAAAGAAAGCTGGCAAAGCTGTTTGCCTGTGATGTTCCAGTCACTCAGGCTAAGACCCACAAGATTGAACTGGCGCACGGCCCACAGCAGCCACAGACGCACATGTGCAACAGACCAGTCATTGGGATCTAAATTCAACAAAAGTATTATACAGGTTAGCACAGGTAGCAATCAACTAGAATTTCAGAAGCTCGCGATTCAAACTGTGGTCAGGGCACTGGATATACTAACAAACTTTTCATGGTTTAACTGATCTAATCCAGGTAAACGTAATGACAGTAACTTGAAATACCCTACAACAGTGGTCCCCAACGTGGCGCCCGCCAAGGCTTTTTTTGGGTGCCTGCGTTGCTACAGAAAAAAGGTTATACTGAATAATAAAAGCCGTTCAACCATGAACATTATAAAATCAAAGCACAGATCTCGACTTACTGACCACAATTCCGGGAACTTTTTGACTGCCCTACGTATAATTTGTTAAGGGGACAGGTTTCAGATGCATATAATGCTACTGGAAGTATTAATGTTTTGTGAAGAAGACACCTTGTTTTTCTAGATATGGATCATGATGTAAACATGTTGCGTAGGTCACAATACGCTCTATTGGCAAGGAGTATTCTGTTATGTATTTCGTCATCTATGTTGTTAAAAAACCTGTGACGCTAGATATTAAAATTCCTTGACCACTTCAAAATTATATTCTCTGAGCGTTAGGTTTTCACTTATTCTATTTCAGTGTGCTTCGCTTGTCAATACCACCTTACATTTTGTTTCGAGTTCATTCACTTGGAGACCAAATTCTTTCTTATGTACGGGGACTACCCTTATTTCATTCTTCAGGTGAAACTTCAGAATTCCATACCTCTGTCATAATTTCATGGATCCAACCTTCTAGTGCTTTTCCCTCACTTTTGTATAACTCCACTGTTAGACCATTTCATCCCGCAGAGTTGTTATTTCTAAGTTTCTTAATTGCAGCAATTGTTTCTTGAACAGGGTCCATTAATGACTGTAATTGAAGCTGCTGAATATTTGGTTCACAGGAGCATATCCCCTCCGTTTATCAACATGTAAAAATGCTCGGCCCATCTACTGATAATTTTGGTTTTATCATTTATCAGAGTGCCATCTTTGTCTTTACAAGATATTGTTTAAAATGTTTCCTTGTTAATTTGATAGCTTCATAAATTTTTCTTGTTTCTTTTCGGTCTCTAAGATCTTCTAGCCGTTATAAACACATTTTTTCGAAAGCCCGCTTTTTTGCCGTATGAATTCTTTTTTATTCTCATCACTTCGTTTTGTATTCTTCCCATGCAGCTATTGTTTGATGTCTTTGTTGCAGGCACTGGGTACCTATTTTAGTAGTTTGTTACGACATGCATGGGCTACAGTGGGGCTATTCTTATTCTCCAACCACCACATGATTGTCCCATATACTGACACCCCAGTGGCCAAATGCCTGATGTATGTACAGTCCCATGTCCTTTTATCAAGCAGCACATCTGAGCACCTTGCATGTGCACTAACCCAAACAAAGCACAAAAGGTTCATTCATAAAATGTATTTGACTTTTGGGAACATGTTCAAATAACTAGCATTAGTTTCTTGATACTCTGAACCCACACAGCAAAAACCTCTTCTTTTATATATGAATATATAAATATATGTCTGTAATAGTTTCGGATCATTAAGTGGGCTAAAAGTTAATCAGTAGCAAATTTGTTATAAACTTCCAAATAGTTCTGAGGGCTGAATATGAGGAAGACATCGTCTGCGCATTAATTTTATAATTTTACCACAAATAATGATTTAAATGAAGTTTAAGTGTTCAAGCACTAGACACAGAAATTTCTGATTTCAGTGAAGCTAACAACAATCTTGGAAATTCAGTTTGCTCTTAAAATGTCAATAAAACACACCTGTTGGGATCTTCAGCCGCTCCTGTTCCTTCTTGAAGTGACTATCCACCACCCATCTAATCACATTGTGTTTTGATTCAGGAGTCTGATAAGTCTGTTTCTGAACAGAAGAGTCATCTGAAAGTGGAATTCTGTTGTTAAATATATATATATCATAAAATATATGCCAGTTTTAAAATTCAAGTCCGAACACCTCTACCGCAAAAGCCTGCCAGTGGATCTAATCCTGAACCAGTTCTTTCCAATTCACATTGCTAAAATGTGTTCCTTAACAATTCACTTTTAACACCCTTTGGAATTCGAAACGGATGCTGTCCAAGAAGTTTCCCCACAAAAGTTCTCTATAGCACTTCTTGGTATTTCAGTCAGAATTGTGTGATCAGCATACCAGAAGTTCACTTTAACTGTCCACAGGTTTTTATTATTTTTATTTGTAGTGTTCTGTCTGACGACAGGTCCATATATTATGAACAGGATCCTTCCAACCTCTTCAGGTTGTCAGGGACCTGCTCATACATATATACATTCTTGGCAGAGATGATCAGAAGTGGTTTGCCATTGCCTTCTTCTGTGTGTGAGTGGAGTAATTGTTGGGATGCCACGGAGAAACCGGGGAAGCCCCCGGAGGAAAACTCCGTGATGCCTAGACCACGGCCTTGCCCAACACAAGTTATAAATTTGAGCACCACCGGGAATTGAACCCGAGACCCCAGGCTTACAAGGCTAGTGTTCTGACCGCTAGACCAATGAAGAAAATACCAACATACTGACAACACAACTAACAAATTTAAACTTCACTTCATACTCATTACACACGACTTTCGCTTGTTTTCTAATGTATAGAGTAAAAACCACATTTAACAGTGCACTGAAGAAAATATGAAATGGAGGAAATTTAACACTGGATCATTGATCTTTGATCCAGAAAATGAACATTAAATTAGGGAAAACTTTTTAACTATAAATCAAAAAACATTTTAAACTGAATCCCTTAACCTGTATCAGAGAAGCATCATGGCTAAACCACAGTTGAGGTGACCATATTTCTCAGCAGCACAGCACCAAATCATTAACACCAGAGTTAAGTCTGGCCATGGGATTAAATCCCCCATTACTGTACAATACAGTTTAAATGTGTGTCACTGTAATTGTACAATAGAAATGCACACATAATCTCCAGATGTATGATGTACGAGGGTGAGTCAAATGAAAACCGTAAAACTGAGATAAAAATTCGAAATATTGCGCCATTGTCCTATAAGTTGGCAGACATGTTACCAATGCTATAACGAGTATCCTATAGGTGACAGTATAATTCAGACAAACAGATCGCCATCACAGTGCCAATTTGAAAATGGCTGCTCCACTAGTTACGTGCACGAAAGAAGAACAACGTTCTGTAATTCGTTTTTTGATCAGTGAAGAATCTTGAAGAATCATCTTCGACCTGCAGTCAGATCAAAGCGACGTGGACTTTTGACTAGAGGTGTCCTTGACATGACAGTGCTCGGCCCCATACTGCCCGTGCAACAGTTGCAACAATCCAAGACTTGCACTTTGAGTGTCTTCCACATCCGCCATACTCACTAGACCTAGCCCCAAGTGATTACCACATGTTTGGGCCACTCAAAGAGGCGATGGGAGGAAAGAAGTTCCGTTCTGACGAAGAGGTACAGCAGGCGGTGCATGAGTGGTTGCGCAGACAACCACAAGAATTTTTTTCTAGAGGAATCCATACACTTCGTAAACGCTGGAGGGCCTGTATTGAACGAAATGTAGGCTAAGTAGAAAAATGATATTGTTGTGTACCGCTTTCACTCAATAAATTAAATTTAAAAAAACAAATTTACGGTTTTCATTTGACTCACCCTCGTATGTCAAGTACTATTCGTAAATAGCGAATCCTAGTTTGGAAGGAAACTTACACTGTTCCTCAGCTATTTCAACATATTCTTCAGCTGGTTTAAGAACATCCACAATATTTATCTTCTTAACATTCCCATCTGTTTTGATTTGCACATTTACCTGGACCAGCCCCTCTCCCTGTACGCACTGATCAACCAAGTTCTTGTGCCCCTCTAACTGCAACAAAAGACATATTGCACCATCTATAATCTCATTGTCTCTGTTTATTTAATGGTGTTTAATCAACCACATGATTTATATAGCACAAAATGACAGGATGATGATGAATAAGAGTAAAGAATATGAAAAATCATGGCCTCTTTTCAGGTGATATCCCAAGTTTCACCCAGAGAAACTTAGGAAAACAATGAAAATCAGGATTCCTGGTATCACAGGTGTGACGGCAATACTAGTATCTCTCAAGTATCCAATAAATACAAGTTTAATGGTTATTTAATGAGATTTTATCAACTTTGTAGGTACCACAGCTTCAAATGACAAGATGATTATGAATGGCAAAAGGAGATCATGGAAGAAAACATGGAATATCTGAAGTGATTGCATAAAAGAACTGAGAAAAATCATGTACAATCTCAGTAAAGATAGCCAGTCTCCAGACCAAGATCTGAACCCAGGAGCCTCCCCGAAAATATAAAACATGAATCCTTTACCACTACATCATGATGTTTGGTTTAGTATCACAAATTTTACATAAAGTTTAATGGTGAATTACCTACAATCTGATAACTAATGCCCTAAACAAATAAACCTTTTACAAATGACCGGGGCAGCTCACCATCTGAGCATCCTGCAGCCAGAATTGGTAGTCTGTTAGCTCAACACCTAGCCTTTGCTCCAAAAGAGTTCGCAAGGTAGATAGTGGTTCACGGATGTCCATATGTTGCATCAATACTCCAGCTGTTTCATCATCCCTGCAACACAGCTAGCTTAAATACACATGAACTTCAAGTCAATGTCATAATGAAGAACCGCCATATTCACGTCAGTCAGATTAATTTTTGTAATCCATAATTCAAAAAGGCACAATGATCCCTCTACCAGAGATATTTCACAGATATTTGATATTTTATATTGCTATCACGTTCACAAACACCTATTCAGCCATTTTCAGTGTGGTCAGAAAGATGGACTGCAGCACCACCAAAACTCATGAGCGACGCAGGAATCAAGTCCAGAGAATGGAAGTACTTTAGGAAAGCTAAAAAGTCGTTGTAAGCTTCACTTTCCCACAGCCCCCATTTAAGGTTTTTCTCAATAAAGTACCAGTACAAAACTTGATACCAAATATTCAATGACTCACTAAGTTCATGCATTCCAAAAGTGTTGCTACAACAGTCAGTATGAGCCTACTGCAGGCAACATGATGGTTTCTACTCAAAATTTATTATCCCTTTGAATATGAAATAAAACACAGTAATTAATTTTAAAAAAATATGCAGTTTACATGCAGGCTTTATAAGCATCACCTGTAGCCCTGCAGACATCCAAATGGTATTTACTTGGTCCAGAACAACAAAGTATGTCCAGAATCGCTGTCACTACAGCTGTGGTGATTCCTTGTTAGATATCTCAAACCATGTAGACAATATTTTTCATGTAAACCAATACACTGGTATGAGATTTGAACCATTTGGAGGCAAGGTTATTGATCCAATACTCCATTTCAATTAGGAAACCTAAGATTCATAGCCGAGCATATCTGAAGACTGAAATGATGCAGGGCCCCATCTTAACTGCAACTATTAAAAATATATTAAAATTGGCCATCAATCACAATATAAGATAATTAAAAGATTAAAATATCATTTTACGTTCCTTATCGAGTACTCGATTTACATGTGGAACATTTACGACATGTTTCGGCTATATATAGCCGTCATCAGGTGTTATATTATAAACTTATTAACTGAATTACTGATTTTTACTGATATTTAATGATAATATAGAAAACAAAATAAATAGATGAAAGTAATCATATAAACTTACCCGAGAAGTAATATCGCAGCAGTATTAGGAGAGATTGGAGGTATACTGTATCGGATCGTGGCTGGTTACCGACTGCAGTGCTAGTGGGTGAAAGGTGGTTTGTCAGGGTTGAGGTCAAGGTACTGGAGTGCATTAAAAATGGGGTTGTTAAGTAAAATATTATTATCATTAAGGCATATGTTTTGTTTATAAGTTTGATATATGTGATATTTTTCTATTGTATCTCTGTGTCTTTTGTTTTTTACTATTTTTAATATGTATATATAGCCGAAACATGTCATAAATGTTCCACATGTAAATCGAGTACTCGATAAGGAATGTAAAATGATATTTTAATCTTTTAATTATCTTATATTGTGATTGACGGCCAATTTTAATATATTTTTAATACTTATAAATCACAATATGACGCATCTACAATATCTTAACTGCAACTGCATTTTTGGTTTCAGTGCCATCAATATGTCAGAAAACAAACTAAAATTTGTTTTCTTTTCATGCACGTTTTGATTAACATCCCAGATTATACAGTGCCAAATCACAAGATAATCTACTCCTAATATAACAGCCAACGTCTGTCACGCTCGAGTGCACCAGCGTACAGTTCATGTGAAATGGAAAAAGTTTATATTAAGTTCTGGCAGTGGCAACTTTGGTAGCAAGAAATGCAAATGAGTCTATGGCGGTGCCTGTGGTTGCTTCCGGCACAGTCTGTGTTTTATGGGAGTCTGCAGTCAGGCAGTTTGTTTTGTATCAGTGCGTCTGATACGAAGCTGGCTTCAATCACCATGAAATTAGATTCACATGTAAGTTATGTTATAAATACTATACTTTCAATTCAATTTGTAAAGATAATACTGCAATAAAAAGATCCATTTCTCTGTCAACTCTGCTGGGACATACTATACTAGTAAGTAAATAATAAGTTGAGAAAGAATATGAAATAATTCAGTCACGGCCTAATTTAAGGTACTGTCCCAGTATTTGCCTGAATTGAAGGAAAATCACAAGAGATCTGTCATGATACCTGGTCTCGAAGCTGAAATTTAAAAGCTGGACCTCCTAGATATGAACACACGCTACACCAAAATGTGGCCTGAGCCTTTGGGAACTGCTAAACATTTAGCAACAAAACATTAAATCTTAAAACAAGATCTTTTTTGTGCCTGTGTATATTTAAGTCTAAAATTTGTGTCCCATAAAACTATCCAACATAAAATTAACGACAGTCAGGGCATTACATTTACCACAAACTTAATTAGGTACTAAGTAAGTTTTTCAACACAGATTAAAACACAAGGTAACTAACAAGGACTTCTTCTTCTTCTATGGCTCTCTGGTCCGTATTCGGTCCATGGCCTCCTCAATTCTCCTCTTCCATTCGGTCCTAACCTCCGTTGCTCTGTTAGGTCCATCTGTCAGGCTTTGATTGAGGTTTCGAAACATCTTCCTTTTTACGGTGCAAGGTTGTTAACCTTGCGACCAACCCCCAACCTGGAGGACCAGGGTACCTGTCTTAGTCTGACCTCTCCCCCTCGACCAATCTGGCTAGGGAGGCCCTACCAGTAGCTATGCTACCGCCAGCATAGAACTGACAAAGACTATAAATAGTAAATTTAATTAATAATCACCTGGAACCACCTTTTTCACTTGTACATATTGGCAGTTAAAATGTTTTCAAATTTAAAATTCTAATTAAACTAAATATCTGTCCAAATTAAATTGCTGAAGTATGTAACTATCAGTATACACTGCTCTCTTACCCTTCTAGGGGCTGCTCCATTCTGCTTACTCCTATATATTCCCCATCTTCTTCGTCTTCTTCCACCGCAACAGCAGAGATACCATCCACAGACTCCTCAGTGCACCCTGGCACTGCTAGAGATGTCACAACCTCCTCAGCTTGTACCAATTCCAACTCATTGCCTGCTATCACCTCCTGTCCCATTACCACTTCTGTAATAATATCCATTGCACCTGCAGTTACCTTCTTCCCATGATATTGCTTCTTCTAGTTTGATGATCGGTTCACTGATTACTTAAGGAGTTCTAACAACTGCAGTGGCTAATTAGCACCATATAGAAAACGCAACTTTTCCAGATAAAATTGTCAGACAATTTACATCGAAAGAAAATGTGAAAAGGACATTGCAAAAACAGAAAAGATAATATGTAGGGCAGTCAAAAAATTTCTGGAATTGTGGTATAGCACTGTATTAGTAGGACATATGGCAACGCTTACCTAATCACCTTCGATCCTGCCATCGTTGGAAGGTTTCATTTGGAATCTTCCGGAGTTCGGCCATCGCATTCGATACCTTGCTGGTTGTGCAGCAATTCCTCGCCAAGAAAAGCATTCCCGTCATCACCCAATCACCATACTCTCCGGATCTCATTCCGAGTGACTTCTGGCTGTTCCCTACTCTGAAAATGGGACTCAAGGGGACGCGTTTCCCAACCACGGAGGACATCAAATCGAATAAGACGGCCGAACTCCGGTAGATTCCAAACGAAGCCTTCCGCCGGTGCTTCCGACAATGGCAGGATCGATGGAGCAAGTGTGTGCGCGCAAGGGGTCGTACTTTGACGGTGATTAGGTAAACGTTGCCATATGTCCTACCATTACAGTGCTATACCAGAATTCCGGGAACTTCTTGACTGCCCCTCGTATATGCCACAAAATGGAACACTAATCCTCTTCATGACACTGTAGTAAGTTATAAGTACTTCAGTACAAAATACTTAAGCTCTTTACAAGTATTCCTAGCATCACCTTTCCTTTGGGTTGATATTTTGTAATGTTTTGTGGATCATTGCTCACCTTACCAACTAGTACGGTAGTGTACAGAAGTAGCGATACTTAGTTTAAGAAAGATTATTATAAAAGAAATTAATGAATGCCAAAAAGCAATCTGCGTCGCCTACTATCACCAAGTCCTCTCAACGGCAACATACCTATAGCAAGAGATTATAATGGGAAAAACCAAAACAATTTATTCCAGTATTCTGTCGTTAATATCTATTTTATTTATATTCTTCACACTATATATGAGATTAAGAAATACTGCATAATTCAAAGAAAATATTACAAAAGGCTTTTATAGTTTACAAACATGTCCATTACCTGCAATAGCATCATTTGCAACAGTGTCATCATGAAACTGGGCCACGAGTGTGCAGGCCTCCTCTGGCAGCATTGACTCAGCATCCACTGACTGATCATCTAAGTCTGGCTGCTCTAACTTAATGCGCTTGCACAATAACTCGCTCACTTCTTGATCGTCTGCCTCTATCAATCCATGAGACTTGTTACCAGTGACAAAGAACCTGCAACATATTCAGTTTTCTTACATGATTTTGTGTTTTACAACAAAACACTAACAGTTAATGATTTCTTACATGGTGATCACATCCTTTTATGTCACACACTGTTTCAAAATTGTTCACCGTCACAAAGTGAAGTTAAAACAAACAAATCTACCTTATCTCACACAAAGACAAAGTTTTATATTTCTATAATAAATATGAATTCAGAGACAGAAATATGTATATATGCTATACACATTCTTCATAATTCTGTTCTGGAATATGATCAACCTCACTCAACTTACTAATGTGGAAAGATAAGCTGGTCAGCACAGCATTGCGTCTCAACAAATGCCCAAAACATCAGAAGAAACACTACGAATTACTTTAAATACTTTAACGGTGTATGATCTGTACCATGCGGTTGGATGAAAACATTGTTGCGGTACACGTCCTAAAACTGTAATGTTGTTTGACTACTTTAATAATGGTACCTGCAAGTGTCTGTATATGTCTACACATCATGTTCCACGACGAAATGTCAATGTGATATATCACACTGAAACATTTAGAAATAGAGTGCACAAACTATATTCCAATATCAGACAGCATACTTCTATAATAAACTTGTAGTTTTATGGCAATGGTTATAATAATTTAATAATAACAGATAATCTATTAAACATTATCCCATTAGGTCAAAAATCCCTTAAAGGCATTACAATAGAAATGATTATAATTATTTACGCATAAGACAGACAATTACAAACATTCACCTATAAACATAACTTTTTAACACTGTTGAGACGTAAAACACATCACATATAAATTACACGTGCGTTGACTGTTTATATTTATTTTTACCTACAGGAGACTGAGAACAAAGAAATTACCGTTTTCTTGTATCAGGTGCCAAAGTGTACACCTTCTTTCCATTCTCGTCCTCCTTCAGAATAAGCACTGCCTGCTGATGTGCCATCATACCAACTCTGCAACAAAAATTTCAGTACTAAGAATTCAAAATGTTATTATGCCCACTGTGGAGCTGCAATATACATGCACATGCACACAAAGATACAAAACCCGACACAATGCCCCTCCATATATTGTCAACTTCGCACTCACAGGTGCACTGAACTGGAGATGGAAACAGAGGAGAATAACTTACATGCAGTAGCAAGTAAAATTTCAGAAACTGTCCTAAAACATTTATGGATTCACCATATTTTTGGTGTCTGGCAGGGCTAATGTACTCTTTCATACTGAATATCTTCTCTGCACGCTTTCTTTCAGAAAATAATGTACAGTGCACAAACATACTACATTCTGAATGCAGTAATAAGACTAGACACAGATTATGAAAGTACAGTATTTAGCACAGCATATTGTGGTGACATATGAAGCTTTCACCAAGACTGAAAGCAATGAAGTATTCTTGGGCAACCAGCCACATGAAAATAGGGCACAGTACTCACGTTAGAGGCAGACAGTATTCAAAACGTTGGGGACACACTCGGTTCTCAAACGGACAATCACCTGATAAGACTTCTGTGTACTAATGACTACTATGCCTTCGTATGAAATTCACCTCTTGCACAATGTCACCAAATATTCTGATCAAAACAGAAATAACTACTCAAGACCTCAAGCAACAACAAGAACAATAACTTTTGTTTCTGGACGCAACTTTTATGGCTGTACCACATGGAAACACATAGTTTTTACTGTCTTTGTTTATACACCATATTCTTTCACTATTACAAGCTTAAGCACTTTGGTTTACAAACGAACGTGCTCCCTGTGTTCAAACACGTATTTCCATAGACTTAAAGTATTTAGAGTCCTTTACACTTGAAATTCAATCTTGACACAGAAGTAACACATATTTGTATACATATACCAATAAACTTACCACCATATACTACCAATTCTATCATATTAATATTAGGTTATATACAGTATAGAATGTCCAACGTAGAAACTTACATGGCCTTGGATATTTTACATGCGGTCAGTTTCCATTAAATGTAATTGCAACGCAATTCCTGCAGAGTGCGACAAAATCTCGATTTGGCATGGAGTTGTTTTATACAATCAAGCTGAGTACTAGCATGTTAAGTAACGCATGAAGTGATCGTCTATCCACTTTGATCATAAATATAAGAAACGGGTCTTTGTATTATTAAGAAAAAAAACATAATATATACAGTAAAACCTTAAGTAGGACACTTGGGGTTCCACGAAAATGTGTCCAAGATAGAGGGAAAGAAAAAATCGGAATGTGGTCTAATGACAATATAATCTATTTACTTACATACACTAATTACTGTAGGCTTACTTGAATTAAGAATTAATGACAATAGTATTAATAATAATCTTTTGAAGCCCACTCCTCTGCATTGCACATTTCACCCCAGCCTCAATAACATTTTCTAAAGATAATTCCACTAATTTTCGCTTCCCCATCGCAAAAACAAAAATTCCATTTCTGTTAACACAGTCTGAACTCAAATGCAAGCACAGTACTGATGGAGTTAAAACTGTGTCTTCTGCAGTACTGTAGTCCAGTTAAGGGATCAGCAAAATAATAGTTAAACATTTGCAATGTATTCCAATGATGGGTTATATGTGCGTAAGATAATCCTTCAGAGAGGAGGCATTCATCAGTCAGAAATTCAAAATAACAAAATATGTAACTGAAAAGGTTTCCCTGAGAAACACTGAAGCTAAGTGCACGAACCTGTCCAACTTACAAAAAAAGTTCCAGGTTAAATGGGTGTCCAAGACATGTGGATGTGTAAAATTATAGGATATTCACCGGTTCCAATTAAAAGTGTCCAATATAACGGGGTGTCCAACTTGAGAGGTTTTGCTGTACAAAGTTTGATGTTGGGTGACACTTTCAGTTTTATTTTCTTTATTCAAACCTACCTTTAAACTGACAACTGAATAACGAGACTGGATCCGTTAAGTCATACTCAACAGGGTTCTTTATCTTGAAGTTGTGATCTTCAGCACTAATTTGACAGTCAAGTTTCGTTAGTAATAATAAGGTCAAATAACTTATATAAATATGAAGTTGCGTGACTAAAACAAAATACAGTACCATCCTGGCGATTCCGGTAAACTGAGGACAGAGAGCCCAAAATAAATATTTTTTGAGCGTACGTGCTTACCTGACAAATTGAAAGACGGCAACTGAATATAAGTATATATTGGCGTCAAAGAATGTCACTACTGCTCGTCCTCTATTACTCGAGTGTGATATGAATCTCAGCCATGGTTTCACTAACCACAAGTAAAACTAAATCTTTAATCATCTCCCTCATACCATTCACACATGGATAAATCAGATCCAGAATTCACTTACATGCATGGCAGATCAGAATGGGCTGACCTCAGCACAATGAAGTAGCGCTAGCTAGTCTCATTTGACTTGCAACTCCTCTCATAACTCCAGTGCCATAATCCTTGTGGATTTTAATTTTGCAAATTTTGTGGTTGCTCCGCAACAGCTTGCATTTGCCTCTACCAGTAAAGCCCAGTGAAATTCAAAACAATTCTTTTCTACAATGCACCATTAAATAATCTTCAGTTGTTTTAAACGAAAATCTTCATATCAAATCTAAAACTTCTTGACGATGGTGAAGAGTCAATTGAATAAAAATTTACTTGGATATTATCCATCGTCTAGTAATAAAACGTAAAAAACGTAAAACGACGTTTCGGAGATGGGGCTCTATCTCCGTCTTCAGGTTCCTACTCAGTTGGGCCCACTAGAAAGAGCTAATCAGAATGTCCGGACAAATTAAAAAAGTGAAAGTCCCAGAATAAAAAGGCATAACCACACCATCCATCCATTGGGACGTAAAAGAATAGAATGTAGAAAACAAAATTCATAAACACGAAAAAAGCCACTTCATTCATTCATTCAATTTCACTTTTTTAATTTGTCCGGAGATAGGGATTAGCTCTTTCTAGTGGGCCCAACTGAGTAGGAACCTGAAGACGGAGATAGAGCCCCATCTCCGAAACGTCGTTTTACGTTTTATTACTAGACGATGGATAATATCCAAGTAAATTTTTATTCAATTGAAAATCTTCATAATGTGGAAAATTGAATAACTTTTTTTTCCTTCAACATGCCAAGTATTCTAGACAATTCTATGCCTAATTTTAAAAATATAAAAAATAAATTATTTTCCTAAGTTTATATCTCCAAGAGGAACATTTATTTTCCACCAGTTTTTTCCAAGCTAAGCTGTTGTATAAGAATTTTGGATAGCCCTGCGCTTAATTTCCAAAATTGTGAGAAGTCAAAGTCATTTTTCTGAGCTTCTCTCTCCAAGAGGAACATTTGGGCCTCCTTCTCACATAGACTTTCTTCCCTGGACAAACAATAAAAAACAGCAGTTTATTTTCAAAAAGTTCCCTTACCCTTCAAAAGAAAGGGGAAGCCATTAGCTGTATATTTGCAAATGTGTGCATGCCTGTTTGTATCCATATGAGCACATTTGAAGGAACAGGCCATATGGCCTAAACCCTGAATAGTTCATGATGAGTACATTCTTTTACCGCCACGGTGGTCTAGCGGTTAGAACGCTGGCCTTGTAATCCTGGGGTCTCGGGTTCGATTCCCGGCGGTGCCTGAATTTATAACTTGTGTTGGGCAATGCCGTGGTCTAGGCAACACAGAGTTTTCCTCCGGGGGCTTCCCCGGTTTCTCTGTGGCCTCCCAACAATTACTCCATTCACACACAGAAGAAGGCAATGGCAAACCACTTCTGAATCATCTGCCAAGAACATATATGAACAGGTCCCAGTCCGAGAAAAGGATGGAAGGATCCTGTTCATATGGACCTGTCGTCAGACAGAACACTAAATAAATAATAAATACATTCTTTTGTAGTTTCTTGTAAAGGTAAGAACTTTTTTGGTAAAGTCCTGACAGTACTGTTTGTTATTTTCACAGAAAACCTTTTATATGGAAATCACAGAAATTTTATGGACATTTTGTATTTAAACATCTAGGACTTTTACAAATAAGTGTACTACTACATACCTAGTATATAATGTTTTATTATATATAACTTGTCACTACAGCCTGTTAAGCTTACAGGTTACTGACATAAATACAACAGCATACCAAGAAAAAATTAATAAGGCTTATGTATGCATAACATCTGTTGTTTACCAGTTTCAATAACTAACTAACTATATATATATAGAGTTAATTAGAGCAGAAACATATTTATTACAAATGGGATAATATAAATATTGATAAGAAGTACAACCATTTAAACACTACATGATGTAGATCAGTGGTCCCCAACGTGGTGCCCGCTGGCGCCGGCCAAGGCTTTTTTTTTGGGTGCCCGCGTTGTTACGGAAGGAGGTTATACTGAATAATGAAGGCTGTTCAACCATGAACATTACAAAATCAAAGCACGGACTTACTGACGCCCATCTTGATGATTGTTTGCGAGCAGCAACATCATCCTACACTCCCAAATTTGAAAAACTGGTCGATGAAATGCAGCGCCAAACATCACACTAATTTCCCACTTGAGTAATAATAATTGTACTTATAAAACTACGTATTTTTGTTTGCATGGTTTCTTGTATCATTAAACGTGTTGTTTTGTGTATTATTTGGTGTCCATATCTTATTTGTCCAAAATTAGGCTTTGTTAATTGATTGGTGCCTGCCACAAACTCATAAACTCTCAAATGTGCCCGTAGGTACAGAAAGGTTGGGGACCACTGATGTAGATAGCAGGAGAGGGACCAATGACTTTTTTACTTAAAAATTAAAACTCCCTCTAGTTGGGTCTTATGATTTACGAAATAACTTCTTGTACTTGTCTCTTCGGTTTCAGTCTTAGAACATTCTTCATACATATTAAAGCATGTCTCCATTGATGGTAAACATTTGTCTCTCAGAATGAGAAGAGACTACCTTCTCTCTTTCATATTTATAAAAATGGAGAAAAATGGGGGAAAACAAAATTGGGTAATAGTCAAAATCACACTCCCAACTGCTGTGCAAATCTGATATGTGGTTGAACATTTTATAGTCTTAAAAAGTCCAAAGCATTTTAATGAATTATTTTCATTGGTTCATAAAATGTGTACACAGCAGAACATCACTGAAACACTGATTTTTCCAAAACTAGGACAGTCACTATTAATCTTTTGAACAAGAATAATGTTCCATCTTCGTACAAACTGATGGCATTGTGGAAGTGAAATACAAATGAACAAAGAATGTGCTATACAGTTATTCTCACCTCACAATCAAGGAAATTAATATAAATTTAATGAACTTTCAGATAAAATTTACAAATACTATATCAACTTAACCTAGACATTCTTCTATGAATGAAGTGAGGGGATGCGACTGAATCAGAAACATAACGGAATTTTAGATATGGAAAATGGGGAGGCCAGATTCCAGTCAAAATATTTGTCACAGTGAACGTACATTGTATCAACATTAATTTATGAGGGAGCCTGGTCAAAATATTAAAAATACTCAATAAATAGTATTTTTCTGATATGATGCAATATTCCTCAAAATTTTCAATGGTGCAATAAAATACCACGTGTGTGCAAATATAAGCTGCATTATTTTAATAAATTTGCATCCCTTAAAAGCAAGGTGCACCTTATAATCAAAATATTTTTTATTGGCGACAAACAAGGTCTGCATCTCCGTTGATTAGACACAGCTTCTGTGTTCATTGGACATATTTCACTTCTTGCAACAGAAGCACAATTGCCACTAAGCACAACTTTTAACCAACGATAGAGAGGGGCATTATGTGCAGTGTTATCGTCACAAAATCAGAACAACTGAAGTCTTTGTAAGGAACAAAGCATTTACGCCTGACAATTATGTGAGGAAGAATTAATTTTCTTCCTAAAATTCAATTTCAATATATTTATGCACGCAGTTCTTATTTGCACAAATGTTAAGCTACATATTCATATCAAATATGTTATATACCTACGTTAATATAAGTTCAGGAGCACTCAGATATTTGAAGCTATTTTCCACAAATTTTATTTGGCTTATTCAGTGACACATTACATCAGCTGCATAGACGTTATAGCACAAAATGAGTGACTATAAGCAAGGAAGCTTGAAGGGACTGAGGAAAGACATGAAAATCTGTCAGGATAGGTAGTCTCCAAGCTCAAGATTTAATACTGATACAAAGATGAAGCATGATGCTCAGTAAAGGACATTCATGAAAGATTTGAGGTTTTCTCAGCGGTGAGTATGAAGATTTCTGTCTTCTGGGTTGTTGCGCTGTGTAGTCTGGTCGATGTTAACCAACGTTTCAGAGGTCATACTGCCTCCGTCATCGATGAATGACGGAGGCAGTATGACCTCTGAAACGTTGGTTAGCATCGACCAGATTACACAGCGCAACCCAGAAGATGGAAATCTTGACATTCACGAACATAAAAGCTTGAAAGGTTTCTCTGAAAAATATGATGAGCTTCTTAAACTTGCAAAATTGTTATTCTCCTCATCAGTATTTGAAAAATAGGTTTTCTTAGTATAAAACAATACAGTGCACTCGTGTAAACCTGAACCCTTGTGTCTGGTGAGGTTCTGCTGTATTTCTTGAATGTTTAGAATTGATAAAGAAGTTGCTATATTTTTGGTACTTTCACTGGAGCACTAATGTCAGAATGCAAGTACTTCGGATATGAAAGCACTTCAGTTGGGAATGTGCCACTACAAACGAACATTCTGCTAATAAATTTGTTACATCAGGAAGTAAACAAGTTAATCAAACCATACATGTTGAAGTGTATTATATCATACATCTATAACATCTGTGAATGTCACCATCAGAAATAAATGAACATAAATAAGTTAAGTAAGATTTGAGGTTTATACAGCGGTGAGTTTGAAGATTTCTGTCTTCTGGGTTGTTGCGCTGTGTAGTCTGGTCGATGTTAACCAACGTTTCAGAGGTCATACTGCCTCCGTCATCAGGGCGATGACGGAGGCAACAACCCAGAAGACAGAAATCTTCATAAATAAGTTAATTCGATAAGATACGTATGCTTGTGTATCACAGAAAATTACGCTGAATTTTATGTTAACTGACTTAAAAACTTGCATCATATGTATACAAACACTTAACTGAAGCCATAATATGGTGTTTATTAAGTAGATCGAGTCATGGAATTGTGTTCCGTAAATGTCCACCATACATAAATGATCTAGTGCATGTTTATGGCAAATGAAGTGGCGGCTTTTATTCATCAGCTGCTTATAGCTTCAAGTTTAATGCAGTTCTTAATAAATTACCCTCTTATGCATGTGTGAGAGAAATGTAAGGAGTACGATGTACATACAGATTCAAGGCAATTTTTTTAAGTGTTGTTACATGCTCCTACAGTCGGTCATAAAATTATGATTACGGATCATGAAACCTGCCCTCCATTAACAGATGAGTCTGAAACCTGTGGTTACTGTAGTCAGAAGTACAAAGCTTACACCTAAGCTGTAGCTGCTCTCTTTACTGGGAAAGTAAAATCTATATAATGGAAAGTGAAGTGCAAAATTTATCAGATATTACAGAACTGCAGCTGTGAAATCTAACAACAAAGCACAAAAATATTTTACCAATATTTTCTGTGAAATATACCTTTGATACTAAGAGCATATGTTTGTCTATTGGGATTCTATCACTTCAAAATTCTGTGTACGATCATGTGTCGTGTCGGAATACCTAAAGTTAATTTTATGCTGCATAACAAAAAACAGGATAGCTTTACAGTTTCAACATTACCATTACGTATTTACCTACAACCACCCTTTCATTCTACTTTACTCCTCTATGACACATACTGGACACAGGATAATATGCATTAAAGAAAGGACTCTTACATCGTAATATATCCTAACCATTCCCTACAGATTGTCTAAAAATTCAAATTTTGGTGTGGCATCCACTGTATGCTTAAATTATTAATATCCATTCAAATGACTCACAAGAACCAATACAACTGAATACATATCTCATTCCTTCCCTTCGCAAGATGCGGTCAGTCCGTAGACAACGTATTATGTAACGTCATCACTGACAGACTTGCCAACATACACAAGTGCCATCTAATTCAGTGCATTGAATTCAAATAAAACATGAACGCTATAAACACCAGCTACTTCAGCTTCACTCCCGTTAATCATTCAAGAACCACGGATTGTCGCTGTTGTTATTGGCAGCGGAACTATCGCAATGCTGAGATGCCGAGTCACTGTCACGCACTTCATCCATGTGTACATCCTCAAACTCCGCTCCAAACACGATGTTGTTTCCTTCATCTAATGTGCGGGCCACGTCTGATCCACGGCTTAGAGGGACTAACTTTGAACTGAAGCTGATTCCTTCTGAAAATGAGTACTCCTTTGTCGTGTTCCTACTGGAAAAAGATACTTCACCTGCAGCAGACAAAGGTGTGTGGCCAGAGAAGTTGGCTTCATATGGATTTGCATCACATGCCAGTAACAACTGCACCAGGTCACAGTCATTAGCTTCTACAGCATGGAAGAGAGGAGTTCGCCCACTCTTGGCATCCTTCAACAAAGTCACGTGGTGATGAATTTCATTACAGTCAAGCAACACCCTCCTTTTATTTCCAACATAAAAGATTCCTGATCAATGTCAATAAATAACCTTGATTATCCACAGGTAAATTAAAGTAAAGTTTGTCCCACTATACGCCATGTAGGCGTTTGGGGGGAGATGAGGTATAGCTCCTACTAATTCTTGACTTCGGCACTAGATGGGGCGAGTGGTCGGCATCACGCCCCGGCCGGCATTATCCCCTCGGGAAAAGACCCCGGTACCCATTGTAGAGGAGGCTGGGTGGGCCCCAGAGCCGGTCTGGACGCAGAGGCTAGAGGAAAAATCCTCTGCCCCTGTCGGGGATCGAACCCCGACCGTCCAGCCCATAGCTAGTCACTATACCGACTGAGCTATCCCGGCTCATGATTATCTACAGGCAATACATGAAAAACATGAACATAAAAACACAATTAAAATACGGTATTCTCCAGATTATCCGTTTGCGGATTACACGACTTTTTATTTCACATATAAGTGTGTGTGGACTAGGCTTTTGACCTCTTTCTGTGCCATACTGTTCACTTCAGAAGGGAGGGGGAGGGGAAATAGTTTTGGGAGGGTGTACAGAAGTCTTCCAGCGGTAATGATGATGATGAAGAGAGGGGATATGCTACATATGCTTGGTACTAGAAAGGGTTACCAACAAGGACCCTTGCATTTTAAATATGTTAAGTGTGCTCCAGGCACAGTCTAAAGAATGCCATGTGGTCATATGAAATGGAAATATGCCCAGAAATCACAAACTGAAACTTGCAAAGTGAAAAAGCTACGATTGGTCAAGGATACCAAACAAAACTGCGTTCTGTCCATCATTACAACCAGAAAAAAGCATGGGTAGATCAGTCTACATGCACTCTCCCCCACCCAGAAGTTTCACTTTTCTGAAAGAGGGGATTATGACAGGACAGGAGTCATCAAAGCAGATGCTGGTGATTTATTTTCATAGCCCACAAGTTTTAAATAAGGAACACATCGCTCAGAGGTCCTCACTTGGATAGGGTACAACATTTTCAACTGTAACACGAACAAGTCCCCGGGGGAGGATGGCATTTCCCATCTCTCTTACAAGGAGGCACAGAGGTCATCAATGGTCTGGTAATGGAAATATTTAGAGCCTGTATTATGTTTCATTATCCTAGAGGTTAGACCCAAGGAATGTTCAGGTAACACCTTTCAGCCCTGTCAGACCACCTTCATTTTGAAAACACTGGATTGATATTGAGGTGAAATCTCGGTAACAATCTAACAGTTTATCGGGTGACGTCCAAATACAGGTTTCGGACTCTCCATTTCTCTCTCACCTTTAAGTTCACTTCTGCTCCCCTGCTGATAAGACACTTCGTCTCCTCCACTTTGCCATTCAATACAGATAAGTGCATTGGACTATACCCTGCAATCAAATAGTGTATAGAACTTTCAAAAACAATTGAAACACAAAAAGTCTTGCAACATTCTCCACGAAGCATCAAAAAGCAAAAAATTACATCACTAATTCATGGTCAATAACTGTGAAAGTTCTCTGATCTTTTCCAATTTTCACCAAAGACCGAAGTTTTAATTTAGCGTAACAGTGTGAAGAACATCAGGATTCAAACAATTTTTATCTTGGTACAGTACATTTTAATGGTCAAAAAAAACAGTGAGGAGAAAAGATATTTCTTTGTTCCTTACAGGATTAATATGAAAATTTGTACAAATTTCTTTACATGGAAAGTTCATCGCGATTCATCGCCCTGATGACGGAGGCAGTATGACCTCCGAAACGTTGGTTAACATCGACCAGACTACACAGCGCAGCAACCCAGAAGACAGAAGTCTTCATACTCTGATGACGGAGGCAGTATGACCTCCGAAACGTTGGTTAACATCGACCAGACTACACAGCGCAGCAACCCAGAAGACAGAAGTCTTCATACTCTGATGACGGAGGCAGTATGACCTCCGAAACGTTGGTTAACATCGACCAGACTACACAGCGCAGCAACCCAGAAGACAGAAGTCTTCATACTCTGATGACGGAGGCAGTATGACCTCCGAAACGTTGGTTAACATCGACCAGACTACACAGCGCAGCAACCCAGAAGACAGAAGTCTTCATACTCTGATGACGGAGGCAGTATGACCTCCGAAACGTTGGTTAACATCGACCAGACTACACAGCGCAGCAACCCAGAAGACAGAAGTCTTCATACTCTGATGACGGAGGCAGTATGACCTCCGAAACGTTGGTTAACATCGACCAGACTACACAGCGCAGCAACCCAGAAGACAGAAGTCTTCATACTCTGATGACGGAGGCAGTATGACCTCCGAAACGTTGGTTAACATCGACCAGACTACACAGCGCAGCAACCCAGAAGACAGAAATCTTCTACTTCTCTTTCAACGTAAAGTTTGGGAATTACTTGATTTCTAATTCTCACGAAAGAGCAGGGACAGGATATATGATAAAAAATAGCCAACAGGAATAAGTATAAAAGATAAATTAATAGAAACACGGAGAAAATTACGTAGCGAGAAACCAAACTTTATCATCTACAGTAACATACGTACAAAGAGTTGCGCAGAACAACGTGCACATGTAAAACAAAAAAAAT
>NW_019059757.1:32866-53196 GCF_000696155.1 Zootermopsis nevadensis
TCGAATCTGGGCTCGAAAACCAATTACCTTGACTAAGCACCTTTAAATAATCTGGTCACTCAACATCAGTAAATAATTTCTAAAATCCTTACTGATGAAGTGAAATGTTCTTTACGAGAAATATTTCACACTGATCGCGTATTTATGGTACTCATTATCCCTGAATTGTAATAACCTCAAATCAAAACAGTGTAGGGGAGCCAAAGTCCTTCCCTAATATACAAGAAACATACACGACAAAGCGCGCGTACATACCTCTGTGTTGGCTTACTAGCTGGTCGTCAGTACTAGATACCACGAATAGTTCCTACGCCGCCTAGATAACTCAGCCTTCACCACAGTCCAAGGGAAAGCCCCTCTAGAGAATCAACATTCGAGGTTACGATTACACTGATCACGTCCGGAACATGATGCATGCCTCCCACAAAATGACGCCGTGAATCGTGCTCAGAACTGTCAACAGATTCTACGCAGGATAAAGTCATATTTCGAACCAGAACTCTCTCTTCGCGTGTTCAAAACGGCGTGAAAATGCATTCCTTGAAGCACACAATTTTTCAAATAAGTGACTATGTATAACTGATTGGCCTTCATATTTATTTACTGAGTCATCTATTGTAAACATATCTCAAACTGCACAGTGAAAAAAATTGATATTTTTCTTTGTACCTGGAGAGGCAGGGTCGACCTACAAACCTCGATTTGTGTGGTCAGGAGTTCTTTGCGATGGGACTAACTGTACGGGTTTCCCCCAGAGACAAGTGCCTCACACAGGGGTGTTGATTACGCAGAAAGATATGTTACGATACACACGTGTACAAGTAGTTTTATCTGTGTGATGATAAAAGCTACGTAATGCCGTGGTGACCTAACTTTGATAATAACGCGCACATACCTACAAAAAAAACAAAAACAGTACCAACGAAACAGCGGAAAATGTGTGAGAAATGAGAAGATCAACATTCTACCTCTGATTTTGGGAGCCATCTGATCATCTACTCCACTGGTTCCCGAACTTTTTCCTTCATATTTCATCACCCACGTCCCAGCTAATGAGTACAAAGCCACTGCTCCATCTTATTTACCAGTTCCACAAAATTGGGATCAATTTGAGACACAGCACACCTCACATCGCATTCGTGGTTCAACAAACAGTTTCGTTTTGTGCTCTTTGTGAAGGCAAGAGTGGGAAAATC
This sequence comes from Zootermopsis nevadensis, assembly GCF_000696155.1. The sequence continues at coordinate 34,063 of NW_019059757.1, forward strand.
CTATTTCACACACGTAGGTACTTGGAAACTGCAATAATTGCATCACGGCCTCCCCAACTACCACAGGATATTCATCGTGAATTGTTAAACAGAAAGACTCTATCGGTACACAATGATTCATCGCTTTCTTCAGAGTACTTCTCCAACACTTTAACGGTAAATTTTAATGTATATTCCGAGATGTGTTCGTTACCCAACGAAAACCAACTTTTACCCCTTATTGTGTAATTTACCCGTGTTCGGGAAGCACTGATCTACTACTAAACTATCCTCCTTTGTCTTCCATTGCACGTCGCATAGCAATTTACATTGTTGCCAAACTGAATGACATACGGAGTAAGATCTGGCAACTCAGCTTTCCACCATTTATTACCACAGCGAGGCACAAGGGTGGAGCACAGATTCTCTACGCTGAGTAAACGAACGCATTCCCACTAGGGTTATATATTTATACCACTGGTCACAATTATTAAACGTGTTGCATAATGTTGACTTACAATATTACATACGTAATTTAGAGGCGCGTTTATGATACAATTTCGTACTGTTTCATATGCCTGGTTACTGTAAGTAAACTGAAGAAGAATAAGAAGAAGAAAGTTTCAACAAACGCTACACATGAGATGGTAAAGTTGCGTCATATTGTGATATAATATAAACGCTACACATTTTCGAAGATTTGCTGTCACACATTACTTTAGCGCCATATATTGAATGGTACGAACTTCGCTCCCACCTCAAAAGTTCGCGCGTCAGACTGATTACCCATCTAGTCACGTGATCTTCTAAACGACGAGGTCACTCTTCCATATGACAACAGAGGTCCTGCCAAAGTCGTCCTCACGAGAGACTTAACAGTGTTTTTACTGACGCACATTTTGCCCATTATCAATTACGTGAGCCTAAAAAGGCCATGACTTTTTCCAACAGCTCTGTTCAGTGTTAAATTATTTACATACGGCGAGTAGTAATTCAAACTCAGTTTTGTCCATATCACGTGATCCTTCACAAGCAGCAGAGCATGTACAGGGTTATATAACATCACCCATCCTATACACAACAAGCACTACCAAAGGTTACCACAAGAACTGCAGTTACAACTTATAAACATAATTCTAGATACAGTCTTTCCTTACTCTAAAATACGTCCAACTTAAAACCCAAAACAAAATTACTTCGACGGAAGATAAAGTTTAGAGGCTTGCTGTAAAAGAATGCAATGTTACTCATGTACACGGTCCCCCAAAAAGATGTACACACATTATAATACGGAATATTAATTATGCGTGACTTCATATTTTTGAAGCACGTACAGGATGAGCACAAAACAACTTTACATTTTCAAAACATCACACAAACCAACTGAAGCATATTCATAACTTCACAGCCACACCAGTCGATAGAAAAACTCTCAAAATTTATTTTTCAAAAGATCTGGGAGACTTGTTGCTTACCTCCGCTAGATTACACTACTTTTCAAAATGGCTACCCTATAATAGCGGAAATTATATGCTCGCAACCGTCTCCAAAATCCTGCGTAAGAGCTAACTTATGAGACCGTGTAAACTTACTTTTGGTTGAGGCTCAGAAACCAGAAATTTTGGCCGTACGATGCAAATTCTGCCGTGGACTGAAAAAAGTAGTTTCATTTTAACATGAACACTAAAGTGAGCCCAATTGGCAACTGGAAGAGGATTCGAACGACTTCATCTTCCAACAACATGAGGGGGGGGGGGGCACCTCACTTCCACGTGGCTTTTCGGAACCCCCTTACCTTCTCCGGAGGTGGATCGGCCGTGTATGAGCCAATGACGTCGTGTGGTGCATATGGCCGCCGAGATCGCCAGACTTAACTCCGTGCGATATTTTTCTTACGTGGTTATATAAAAGACAAAATGTCAGTCCGAAACTGCCCTAATCATTGCCATAGATTCTTCCATCACTAGGGACACTAACTAAGCCTATTTGAGGTGTGTACAAAACTTTGAGAGTTTCGTCTGTGCTGACAATTTCTACGTGCCCTTTTTTGAAAAGAAAAGAAAAATCTTAAGAATGTAAACAATAACCGAAACAGAATACAGGTATCCCTCGATTTACGCCGGGGATGCGTTCCTGGACGAACCGGCGTAAATTGAAACCCTTTTTATAACGTAAATCAATTTAGAAGTCAATGACGTGTGTTCCCAGAACTCAAACATTGACGATTAATATAATGGCATTACATTTAAAGTTCTGAAATAATATAAATAAAATTAAGGGAATTTAAAAAAATATATTTTATACACTTATAATAGGCAATTCGTTGGTCCCAGCGATTGACTGTGATTCTTTCATGTGACTGATGTGTACAGTCATCTCTGCTGTTATGCGATAGTTGCATTCATGTAAGACGCCGACCTATAGAAAATCGCGTAGTAAAAATAACCCCGGGACCTCCGCAGAGATTAAATTAGCCCTTTGAAATTTTAAAGCGAAAGGAATGAAATTGCATAAGAGCAAACTCGCATATGCAAAAGTTTGCATTTCACAAACAGCTTTTACCGATTCATCGATCTCATTGGAGCAAATTCGCTTTAACGAAACATACGTAATTGCAGAGATGACTGTATTTATAATTTTTATTTAAAATCAGCGATGTAAGAATTACGATTTATTATAAGAATCAGTACGATAAACATTGTAAAACGTTATAAATAATATTTTTTTTCCACTTTTTGACTTTCTGGTTTCAAAATCGGCGCAAATCGAGGGTTACCTGTAATTCACTCTTACCTTCAAGAAATTTGATCGAAAATGAACGTCTCTTCCTGACATCGGGGATATTTCAACTTCCGCATTTGTCGTCAATAACCCCGTTCCCTCACAATTTCTACTACCCTTATCACCGTAAACAAAGCGTTTAAACAATTTCGTGATGGATCTGACACACTGGACAGTTACTTTGGGTAAGAAGTAACATTTTGTAAAACTTGGTCTTATCCTTTCCTAATTATTCTTTATTTAGAATCAAGATCGGATTAGCATCTTAGCCAACTATCTCTTCCTTTATCTAAAACGGTATTAGCTCTGTATGATCAGAAGATTTCACGGCGACAAAGTATAATGAATTCTTCTCGGGCTACCAGCCGTGTGAAATGCCTAAACGGAGAAAAATCCGTTTCGAGAACATCTTCGTCCTCGTCCTCACGGTCCTGAGCAGCCCGAGAATAATTTGTTATAAAGCATTTACCTCTCCAATATGATACAGCAGGATGGTGCACAGTATTAATATTTATGACTGCACACTTACGTTATCTAATAATCTAAAAGGAAATTCTGTTGTTCTCTTTCTAAACTTTTGGTCGTCTCTCTCCAACGTCGCGTTCAATCTGAGGTCCGGATGCAAATATCAGAAACAAATTCGTCTAAATAACAATTTTCGTTGTTAAAAACAATAAACATATCGTCTACATACTTCCTGTAACAGACTATACTATTGCTATTAATTGCGTAATTATTATTTTCTACGGACTGTATCGGTTGTCAATAAAATTGATACCCTATCTTATAAACAAGCAAAATTTGTTCTTGAACTATTAAATAACTTAAAATAAATTCAACGCAAACAATTATAACATCTGCCAACAAGCTTAAACATTTTTGAACTGAAACATCGTAAATTTATGGCCATTGATATTAAAGATTTGTATACATGTCAACATTCAAATAAATTAGTCTATAACTACGCTAAACCGTAAATGAAAGTAACAAATACAGATTTAAAATATAATAAACGGCGCTATAACCCAGAAGACAGCCATTTTAGCGTTACAATGGTCTATCAGAAATAATCAAAACTGACTACAAATTCCAATAAAACTTCCTCGAACAACTCAGCAGTTGAACAAAAGATTTAACGAAGTCCATCCACTTCACCTGCGAAGGTGGACGCCTACTCATTTAATCGGCTTAGCACAAATTCCTCGTTCCTCGGCGTGTCAGTTCCTACAGTCCACCGTCCTTTAGTCTTTGTGCGGAATATTGTCCTTTGTCTCACCAGAACTTCTACAGAGGAGATGACAAATGCGTATACAATTTCGGTTGAGAAGTGTAAAGAGATGAGACCATTTGAAAGACGGGCGAAAATGGGGGAATAATATTACAGTGGATCTTAGGGAAATGGGGTTAAAGAATGTGAATTGTACTCTTATGGCTGAGGGCAGAGATCGGTGGACTTCAGTTTCCATAAAAATGTGGAGAATTCCTTGCAAGCTGAGATGAGTACAGTTGAGACACTAAAGTAAGTTAAGTCATTTGTACACAACGGAGTGTCGTAACAAACCTGTTGAACCTTCCCCTCAACCATCCAAGTTTCAGAGATATCTAAGGTACAGCTTACGTCACTAGACAAGTCTTTATGAACAAAATCGTAAGTTACAAATGTTCGTTGCTAGTATTTTCAGTAATGGTATTATTCGTTTCTTTTCTTCCTTCCAGTAGCCCCAATTAACCCTTCGGTCTGTGGTAACCATGTATACCATAACTCTGAATGTCTCTCACAGTGTGGACTTGATCCAGGTTTAATTTGGTTCTCATAACGAAGAACAAAATTTTCCTCAACACAATTAATACACTAATATTTACAGTACTTTTCTTGTAGGTTCGAGAAACAATTACTTTTTGAGGTACTACTTGGATTAATATTGTCCTTTAAGGTTAAACATATTTTTCCTACAGTCCATCTTAATCTGTTCACGATGTAACTGTTAAAGACTAAGCCATAACATGACATCGAAACGCTGAAAAACTAATTTCTTTTCTGATAAAAGGCGTACTCACTAAGAAGGTCAGTTCATTTGCCTTTTCAACTGAATGGCAGTGAAGAACCGAAATACATACGAGGTGCGATCGGAAAGTTTCAAGACTGTGTCAATAGAGGGCGAACCGGATGTAGTACGAGCTTCTGCCGCTAGGGGGTGCGGCCTACATTCATAGTGAATCAGTGTGCCAGCCGGCATCATCGAATTAGCATTTGTTTCTTAGTTACGGGCGTTTTGGTAGTGCATTACACCGACCCTCCTGCGATTTCGGAATGGCGTGTGCATCAAATTTTGCCAAAGACTCGCCAAAACGGCTAAGGAAACCTATGAAATGCTAAAGCAAACATTTGGGGAGTCCGCAAACTTTTGTGTGGCATTCACGTTTTAAAAAGGGCCGGCCGAACCTCTGTCGATGATGACGAGCGTTCTGGACGACCATCTTCGAGCACAACGCCCGAAAAAGTTACGAAGATCGACGTCGTACCATCAACGACTTGTGCGACATTGTTGGGATAGGCTATGGGACCTGTCAGCTGATTCTAAAGGAAGAACTCCACATGCGACGCATCCTGTCTGAGGACCAGAAGCAGAATCGACTTCTCGTTTGTCAGGAGCTCAAAGATCTTGCAAGAACCGACCCCAACTTCCTTTCTAAGCTCCGTGTGACTTCTTCCTCTTCCCAAAGATGAAAATTCAGCTAAAGGGAAGGAGATTTGAGACGATAGAAGAGATTCAGGCAGAATCGCAGATGGTGCTTGACAGGCTGACAAAGAAAGATTTCCATGGATGCTTCCAGGCTTGGCAGCGGCGCTGGGATCGTTGTGTTCACTCCCAGGGGAACTACTTCGAGGGTGATGGATGAATTTAATACCTGAGATAGGTGTACGGGTTTTTATACGCGCAGTCTGGAAACCTTTCGATCGCACCTCGTACACTTAGCGAACGCGCGTATATTTGTTACACAGCACACAACGGAAAACTTGTTTATTTACTTAGTAGACAACGTCAAGGAGGGAAATTAACGCTTACAGAATTTGCATAAAGTATGACAAACATTAGTATTTGCGTTTCTTATCCAAATGGCGACTTGTGATGGTACGAAGGTTAAATGAGCCAAGACTGAATGCTCAGTGTAAGCTTAAGGCTATATAGCATCCAAAGGTTGGCAACTCTTTGCATGAACGCAAGCAATGCACTATAACTGTAAAACAGAACACGATCGCAGTTAAACGTACACGAAAAACATAAGGGAATTCCCTGGGTATGCTGAAAAGGTTTTTTTTTAAAAAAAATCAATTAATATTATTATTATTCCATCTATTCACCACTTTATAGTGTATTTACTTCCATATACCCGAGATAAACCTTGCCCTGAGGTACACAATGCAGCAGCTATTTCCGAAACACATTTTGTTTTAATACGTGTTACATATATTATATAGTGAGATAAAAAGTATGCATCAGCACACTCTTGGAAACAGAGCTTAAAGCTTAGTATAATGTACCCGATCCTGCATTAGAATTTGTTATATCTTAAATAAAAATCAGGATCGGACCCGAAAGTTTCAGCACAAAAACAGAATAAAGCAATGCACTACAAAAAAAATATGGAAGAACACAGCCAAATTAACACAGGCCCACTCATTTGCATGCAGAATGAAATATAAGTTACATGCCATAACAAATTTCAATCATTTGTTTAAATTTTGAACACAGAACAGCTCGGTCGATTTGTTGGTGTCGTTGAACACGGAACAATCTAACCAACTAGATGGCTTACGGAACCCGAAGGTTCATCACCGAACTAACCAAAGCCCTCCACCGGACCCTGTCCTGGGCCAACAAAATCCAGTCTCCTTCAACTCCTATCTCCCATAGATCCCGTATGAGATTATCCTCCCATCTACGTCTAGGTCTCCCCAGAGGTCTCTTCCCCTCAGGCTTCCCAAATAGTGGACCCAACCAACCAGATGGCTTACGGAACCCGAAGGTTCATCACCGAATTAACCAAAGCCCTCCACCGGACCCTGTCCTGGGCCAACAAAATCCAGTCTCCTTCAACTCCTATCTCCCATAGATCCCGCCTGAGAGTATCCTCCCATCTACGTCTAGGTCTCCCCAGAGGTCTCTTCCCCTCAGGCTTCCCAAATAGTGGACCCAACCAAACAGATGGCTTACAGAACCCGAAGGTTCATCACCGAATTAACCAAAGCCCTCCACCGGACCCTGTCATTCAATCTATGTTTCTACCTCTGAGTGAGAGACCATGTTTCGCACCCATACAATTAAATTAACTGCATTATCAGTCCGACTAGAACGTTAACATGTGCTGTGTGGGAAATCAAGGGAGAAAGTTCTAACTAAAACTTGGTGTAGAGCCTTCATTGAACATCCATAAAATCGTGAAACTCCGTAGAGCTGCACGTTTCTCCAAGGCGTATCCGGGGGTGGAGTCAGTTTCGTTACGCGAAGAAAGAACTGTTGGATGCAGAACCCCTCACTGGCACACGGCGGATAAACCAGTCTGGGAGACTTAATTTACAAAATTCCTTCGGTCGTTAAATCCCACAATAAATCGATGACAAACGTAACCACAACACTCACAAATACTTTCATTAAAGCGAAGAGGAGTTCGCAAATGCCTACTGGTACACCCGTTCCTGTTATGTTTACGAAATTTGCGATAGTCACGTGAAGACAAGCCACTTCTCAACACGTGGCTTTGTACACATGCTGCCATCTCAAAAACTTCCACAGGACCAAATATCCCTAAAATTACATCCGACTGTCTCTTATAATGTTGGAAATTTGTATAGCCTTCTCTGTGAACGGACTTTTCCTCAGTCAATCATGTCACAGTGACTGTTCTCCGTTAAAACTTGACACCAAGAAATGTATTTCCATTCCAATCTTGCATCTCGTTTGCATAATATTGAAATCCCCCCCCAAAAAAGTATATAAATATTCAATGAATGAAATAAAACTATTTTAATAAATTAAATCATTACGTCAGCACTGGCAATTTTCGAAACTAGCGTAGGTGTTCAAGACAACCGCCATATTTTTTTTGGGTCACCCTGTATATCAGATGCAGTATTTACGATTTACAGCACAAATAGACACTTCCAAATTCAAGCACTACATTATACACCAGCAAATATTGAATTAACACAGCTGAATAGTGCAGGAAATGTCTTTTGGTCCTGACCTCGATGAATGGGGAAATTCCAATCTACGCCACAACGTGGTTAGAAAATGGGCAACACTGTATGTGCCTAACGTTGATGGGGGCCGTGAGATACCTGAGTAAGTCATAGATAGAGCCAGGGCAGTCTCTTGTCCTCGGGGTGAGAAATGGGAATTCGCACTGCATGTCGGACAATCGAGACTACGTTACTAGTCTGGGCTGCTACTCTAGACGTAAACCCAATGTAACATAACCTAACATTGTACTGTACACTGCAAAGACGGCGAACGATTCTACAAATGTGTGTTTCGACGTTTGTGGGTCAAAGTCTTGGGGCTCGTATTTCAAAACATCAAATGTGAATAGCTTCAATGCTGACAAGGATTTCTCAACCGCATGAAATTTCCCTTATTCTTTAGCCGGAAAGAAAGCAGACTTACAAGACCTGTAAAACCTTATGACGTCAGTCCGAGAACTTTTTTTTTATCCTTTAGTTTGCAGTTTGACAGCGATAACCAAACGAGCTACCTGTAATAGGCATGTGAAATGAGGGGTTGGGATTGCCCAAGGACAAGTTTGCAAATACAAGAAATAGTATTTGCAAGTCAGCCATTACAAACATGGCAACGGTGCAAAACGTTGAGGTTATGTGCTACAAATAAACCGTAAGATCATTTGCTTTCATTCTATATTAAAACAAGATCTGCAATACGAAAGGTTTTATGTCTTACGAGAAGCTGAGTTAATTTTATTCTGTGGCTTATGTAATGATGTGCCAATTATATCCTGGTATTTGTCGAAGGAAAATCAAAAAAAATTGAATCCGGTTCTCCGGAATATGAAGACTTCCTGCAATTTTTCATATCATAATATTTTTTAAATCCACACATTTTACATACATTTGTTGAACCTAAGGACTAATTCTTCTACGCGGGATCCCTATTTCACACATTTTCGACAGATTTTATAATTGTGCAAGAAACCCAATATTTCCCAAACATCACACAGTGTAACTTCACACAAGACAGAATTAAGCATTCAGCTTTCAGATTTGTAATTTTGAAACCAAAACATTTGTCGTCGAGAAATATATTTTCAAACTCCACGACGGACAGAGCAGGGGAAAACAGGAAATATTTTGTTCTTAAGTAAATTAACTGGACAGAGCAGGGGAAAACAGGAAATAGAGAAATATTTTGTTCTTAAGTAAATTAACATGAACAACCATGTCACCTACGTCTTTAGCATCTGAAATTACTGAAATCCACACGAACAGGAAGACGTCAAGGCGGGCGGAGTAGCTCAGGGCCAGTTATAACAGCTTGAAATAAGGCGAGGGGAGACTCAAGAGGTCGAGGACCGCTTCCCAAAGGGCTCGTGGCGGTGTTGCCACAGCCAAGTACAGAATGACCATAAATTATTCATCATAATCCAAACACGAGTAACAGCTGATGAGAACAGGTAAAGGAGTTCTAATTTACGACAAAATGGGCACCATTTTGAAATTGGCAGGCGGTGATAAAAAGCCTGACGAAACCTTGCCCACTATTTCAGTGTCTAGCCAATACGCGCATAACACTCATTATCAGTACGAATTACCAGATCACAGCTGTAATATTATTACGTTGTAAACACATATTTTTTTTTGTACCGAATTGGGTAGTCTCATAAAAGTTAACGGACGTGTTTCAAGTACATACTGCCTTCATCATCATCACCACCAATCACTACCCTGACGATGGAGGCTGTATGAAGCTTTGAAACACGGTAAATTTCTAGGAGACCACAAGATGCAATATCCCACAAGGCTATCATCTTAATACTCAACACCGTGGGAGCCTAAGATCTCAGATTTTAAATAAACTGTATGATTTATCAGTAGGACTGAATTAATGTTGGTATATTTCAGAGGTAAACTAACATTACTATTACGTCTGTTGGATTTCCAAACTCTTCGTCTGGAAATGAAACTGGGGAGTGAATCCAGAATTAAACTCACGAGACCACAAAATAAACATCAAAAGACTAGAAAAGGAAAAAAAAAAAAAAATCTGGATTAACAAAAGATATAAAAGCATGAGAGCTGAGATGTTTCTACTTAAATGGCGAATTAGGCTTACATGTACACATATCTGGGCACGGGCGACTTAAAAATATTACATTTTGTGAATATGAACTAAAGTTTTATAACTTTCACTGATATCATATGAGTATCCATAAAAATTTCTCTACTCCTGAAGATCAGTGATGTAAAAATAGACGTAACACTTCACAAAGCTATCTAAAAAAACATTACTAAGACAAAATACTTGTTTTATTAAACTTGGGGGGTGGGGGGGGAGAAAACATCAAAAACACCTAAGATTGCAGACAAGTCGTCGCCACTTCTTTATATTCAGGAAATATATAGTTCAAATATCAGCGTACAGTCACACACTATGCTGACTGACCATTTCTTGATTTTCCTCAGCCCCTCTTGACAGAAGCTAGGATAATGCCTTAAATATGGCCATTAATGCTGCCTTCCATATTCGCCAGATGGCACCACCTAAAGCATCATTGAACGCTCTACCGAGAGCAGGCATGGTTCAATTGAAACAATTCTTTTGTATACTTCTGTAATAATCATTAATTTTTGTAAACGAGACTATTATTCCGTTGTCTAGGTACTTTTCCAAACACAGCATTTTAAAAAAGTAGATTACCATCAATTTGTGGTGTAAGGGGGAGGTTCTCACCCAGTCGGGCCCCTCTGAAAGAATCATGAAATTGATGGCTTCAGAAATTGCATTACGTCAACTCTCGGGCTGCAAAATCTTCAAGTTACATAGCTCTACATTAGTCAATATTCAGGTAAGTGTCAAAACCTGAATATAAATGCAGAACTTCTTCCTGTGCGGACAATAACATTGCATTCTTTCTCTTTAAAACTCAAATTAATCTCTAAAGACATCTGCATCTCTCCTTATGTCACAACACAGTCATGTCCGCGTCAATGGACGCGTTAAGAAATACGTTTGATGCAAGAGACTACTCGGTACAACACGTCAAACACGGAATAAGAAGTAAAATCTCACAAACAGTACTCACCAGTCTTGTCAGCACTGATCATCATTTCGACCATACGTCCGGGCTCGACGAGACAGAACAGGTTGGTCTGCGTACCCGTCTCAGACAAGAGTACCCTCCGCGCAGGAAGGTGAAATTCTTGAACCAATTTGACGTCCTTGGCACGTAGCACTTTGCGATCCACCTGCATAGCGATGTTCTGTCTCCTCTTCATCATCAAAATCTCATGCTGGAGTTGCTTCAGCTGTTTCAATTCCACATTTTCATCTTCTGCCGGTTTATCAGGAGGTTCGACACATTCGCTGTTCTTATTCTGTGCAGACGTCTGCTGCGGAGCAACGATTCCTGTCGTCTGCAGTGAGAAAGTAAGGGCATCTTGTAAGGACTCTCGTGCCACACCCAAATTGTTGGTCTCCTGCGGTATTGGATGAACTGCGACAATGTTCTGTTCTTTACTAGCACATTCGGAAATAGTCTTCAGATTTCCACGTGAAATATCGTGATCATGAGTAGCGTTCTCCTCAAGTGCTGGTTCAGCGTCAATCTTCAAGTTATCATTCTCCCCATTCTTAGGAACTTCAGAGCGATGTTTCGAGTTTCCTCGAACAACATTACGCTCCTTTATATTAGATGAAGACTTGTGCTTCAGACTTCCCCACACGACATTCTGCTCTCTCGTGGTCGGCTCGGAGTTAGGTTTCAAATTCTCCTGCACAATACCACGCTGCTTTCTGCTAAGTTCGAAGCTCGGTTTCACACTTCCCTGCACAAGCACAGTTTTCAACGAATCGCTCATCACTTCCGCCTGCCCCACAAATGGTTTTATTACATTTTTTGCATTCTTGGCATCTTTAATTACATCCTGAGGACTCTTCAAAACTATGGTATTCGCTTTTGAATTGCTGCCTTCCTGCTGGACGACGGGTTTCGTCTGAGACAACGGCTGGAATATCAAAAACTTCCCCCCGACAATCCCCACGTTACTGTGAACTGCATCGATTGCCCCTACTGTAACAGTGCCTCCTGTACTTGAAACTTCTGTCACAGCAGCTACTTCTGGTACATCTTCTGCCGTTCCTAATCTTTCTTCCACGCCGACTTCAATTTTTGAACCTAACGCACCTTTTGGTGGTGTAACAGTTTTCATTTTGACAGACGATGCGGAAGATACAGAACCCTCATCTTTGCTAGGGTTAGAAGAATCCAAATTAACCTCCTTAACAGTCAGCCATTTCTGTAGAGAGCTATTCACAACATCCAGCTTACCAGCAGCACAACTTTGCAGTGTACCAGGACAATATTCTTGAGTTAGAGGCGTGGAAGGGCCCATCATCTTCACTACGCTTCTCACCGGCAACGTAGTCGTCATCTCGTGCTGCAAGTTACATAACTGTTTCCAACGCTGTTTTGGCTTCCCAAAATTAACGTCCTTCTTTGATCTCTTGGGCAAAGCATACGCACCACTCAACGATGGGAGAGTGAATTTGCGCACAATCACTTGTGGCTCAGAAGTTAATAGCTCTGGCAAAGCATACGCACTTCTGAATGGTGGGAGTGTAAATTTGCGCACAATCACTTGTGGCTCAGAAGTTGATGGTTCTGAGTCCGGTGAGGATTTCAATTGTATGGGTTCAAGTGGTAGTACTGAACATGAATCTTTAAAATGAGCAGGCAACACATGAAATATTGAGGACTGAGCTTCTTTCTTGTCTGTGTGTGCAGCAGGAGTGTATATTTCACAATGCTCGTTTCGTGTTCGTTTATTACGGTATTGTCGGAGTATAGGTCTTCCATGCAGCGCAACTTCTTCTTCTTCTTCTTCGGCAGCACACTTTACATGCTGCATGGCTCCTCAAAATGCAATGCAGCCAACATCACCATAATAATAATAATACACCTGTAACAAACAGAAAAAAGTATCTTATAGCACAATGCAGAATCAATCTAATCCTGTGCATCATTAAGATAAAAAATTAGCATACTAATAAGCGGTACGCTGGAGTCAGAACAGCGTAATGTGATGTACAACACCGCCATAAGGAATTTCTGGACTACAGTGTGTTGTTGTGTAAATGCAATAACTTATTTCTTGTTACCTTTTACTAAATTTACTCTATCAATACTTCAGTAGCATTGAAATATACACATTTACAAAATGGCCACCTTCCTTTATGATATATATATTAAATATAAATCTTGAATGATCCTTGCGATGCGGCATGTCTCATGAACAAGAACGGCGGCAATAGACATGGTCAATCTATTTGAAAATGCGACAGACTCAAAATACTCTCCCACACTCATTCAAAGTCTCAGGAAAACAAATCCTTAAATTAAAAATGCAACATGGGAGGCATCAGGTTCGATTCTTGGCCCAGACACCGGCTATCCTAACAGACATTTTTCGTGCTTTTCCAGAGTCCATCCTGGCAAATGCTATGCAGTGCCATAAATTTGCCCATAAATGCTTCCATATTCTTTACAGTTCATTAATCATCCTAAATTTAAATCTGTATAGTCTTCAGGTGCTGAAATCATTAAATAACCTCCCCCCCCCCACACACACACACACACAAAAACAAGGTTCTATGATAAAACTATGCCGAAATTATACGTTGTGCGACTCATCAACATTTAATCCTAAATAAATACAAAATACATCTTAATCACAGACTAAGACTGCGGTCTACTGGGTTGTAATGCTATATTGTTTTATAGGTGGATCAGTGGAATGTGTCACAATCTTCTACCCTCAAAATGGAGACAATATGTTCCTTCAAAATACTACTTGGCAACAATACCCGAAGATTATAATCCACATTCTCACCACCACAAAAATTTCAAAACCTCACACAGGTTACTTCAAATTTCCATACACAAATAACTTTGAAATTGCGATGGCAGGTTAGTTACTGCTTAATAATTCACCTGCTGCCACAGATTTGGAAATAATAAAGTACCACTCGGAAACACCACGGTGATCTGGCATTATGGAATTACCGAATACAGAACGGCAGAATGAAAATGAAACAAGACCAGAACTACGGGCATTGTAAAAATATGAACGCAGAAAACAATTAATATCATTGGACTACAACAGGTGCAGAGAGGGGTGAGGTAGAGTGGCACAACAGATGAGAAGCCTGGATCAGATATTTGCAAATAAGTGTATGCAAGCTTCTTCAATGGCTCTGAGATTCACAAAGAAAGTACATGCATATTTCTTCAACCTCCAAGTCTTTAGGCAGAAGACATTCATTTAGGGGGAAGTACACAGACTGAGAAGTGCATTTAAAAAAACAAACTTCTGAAGATAGTAAAAGTCCAAGACAGAGAAAGTAGGAGAACAAATTAAAAAATAACAAAGAGTTTCTCATACTCTTTTTCTAATACTGTTTGGGTGATTAAATGAAGGATGATATGGACAGCATAAGTAGCACAAACAGCGTAAATACTAAGAATGGTTCAAAATTTTACAACGGAAGAAATCATTTGAAAATCTCAGGCATTGTAAGTAGTAGTTGTTGTTATCTGTAGCTCTGCAGTCCTAAAATGACCTTGGCCTCCCCACACGACGATGGGTTCTTAATCTATTTAGACGCTGGTAGGGCTCGGCCCATCACAAAGCCCCTGCCTGTACATGACAGCACGTCACAGAACGGACAAACGCCTCGAGTGGGATTCAAATCCACAGTCGCAGTGTCCAAGTGAACAAGGCCCATGTCCCAGACCGTACGATCAATAGATGTAAGTGGTCTATAATGAAAAATAATTAGGAAAAGATGCAAGACTAATATCAAAATAAATCTTCCAGGAATAGATTGTGAAGATGCGACATACAGGAAATCTGGAGGAAGAAGGGGGGGGACACGGAATATCAGCCAAGACTGCCCAAACCTTGCTGGGGGTCAAGCGATCTGGTCGAAGTTAACAACCTCAGTCCAGGGCGGCCAATTCTGAAATATATTCAGAGAAACATCCATTTATGATTCCTCTGTGATTCCATTCTGAACTGACAAAAACCACAAATGGAAGGAGGAAAATTTACTTCCTGAAACATGAATTGTAGTGTTTCACTAGACAAGCAAGATACATGATTCCCCTTCATGCCAAAACATAACTAATGAAGCGCTTTCTTCAATCTGAAATATTAATAGCTTCATATCTAAGGTTCAATATATTTAGCATAAATAAAACATAAAACAAGCGACAGCTGAAGGAGATCAGATATGATGCTCTTTTGAGTTCTGACACGATGTGGATTGTTCGGCAGATGCCGACGTTTCAGAGAAACATACCGTCTCCATCTTCAGGGCCGAAGTCAAAATGCTGGAAATTAGAGGAATTATACAGAATGGCAGGAAGAGAACTAAGAAGGAATGGGCCCATCAGAAATGTTAAATTACTTTACAGAAACTGTAAAACCAAATTCAAAAGCAGGAATACATAGTCACCACACAGTAAAATTATGTGAGAAGTTCCTCTGTTTTATGTTGCAATTAGCCACCATCTTATATATATATATATATACATATATATACACACACACACACACAGACACACACACACACAAATGTAACTTTCTGCAAGTTATATGCATAGTGAATTATACACAAGGTCTTGAATCACATCAGCGACACTCCACCTGCGAAGTTGCATTCGTTTCAACAAGTATTTAAAATCATCAACTGTCCTTAACTTTCTACAGATCTGTATCACCAAGATACACCCATTTTCACCACCAGACAAATGGATTTGAAAAAAATTACTTTCAATTCTGACAAAACAAATTTCATGAATTTTTTTTACTACCAACACAAATTGTGTTAATCAAGTAGAAAGTGTACGAGGATAAAACAATCGAGGACGCACAAACAACTGAATTTCTTGGCCTACAAATTGACAGCAACTTAAAACTGGAGAAATTATTCAATACAAAGGTCAGAATGACTTTCACATCACTCATAAAAAACAGAAACTTTCAAAATTACTTACTTCCACTCGATCCAGTCACATGGAATTATTTTCTAGGAAACTCAACAGACAACAGAAGGTACTTTACACTAAAAAAATAAAATCATTAGAGAATAGCAGGCAATAAACACAGGGAATTAAGAAATTTAATATTCTTCCACAAGCCAGCAAATTCTTGCTCTCATTACAATCATTTGCAGTGGATGACAGAAAAACTCAGATACCCACAATATAAGTACAAGACACAAACACTGAACTCAGTAAATATATAAAAAAAGGAGTGTTCTTCAATAATCTTCCCCCCCACTATTAGAAGTCTGAATCATGATATAAAGCCAGAATAATGTACCTCAATGACAAATTCTCAGCTATTGTACATAAATGAAAGCAACAGTGGTTATACTTTTCAATGAAATTATTTTTGTGGTAATAATAACACTGACTGTCATAACTATGCAACTTATATTTGGATTAGGACCGAGTATTGTACTTGTGCTATGACATGTTCTACATCCTTGACTTGGGCCAATAAATGATCTACAGAATGTAAATAAATTCTATTCTATTCCATTATTATTTGGAGAAAAAGCAGTACAACTGCCAAGCTCTGAATCCCCATCACCTTTAGCAACCCAACGTTAATAAAATCAGTATTGCCATTGCCAAGATTTGAATATGCATTGCCTTTAGTAATTCAACATTTTTTAAAAAAAAAATATTTTTAAACAGCATGCTTCAATACTAATAATACAAAGCAATGTGAGTGAATGCAGTCAATGTTTTAAATCCAAAGAGAAGTGAAGAAGTCACACCTGACACCACTGGAAAAGAAAGAGGAACATTTTATTTATATTTGCTTCCATTACACAATTTATATTACATTCAAATAATCAAATGTTTCGCTTATTTCATTGTGAGACCAAAATGGTAGCATTGATCTGGTAACACTTCGATTTACATACAATAGTTTCACTCATATAGGATTACCCTTTCTAACGGCACAAGACTAGGTTATAATCCGTCAAAGTACTACACTTCAAATATTGAAATGGTAACTGCAGTATTATAACACATGCATTCAAAGCTCATTTTTACCAAAAGTCTTTAATTATAACGATATTATCTAAATTCCGGTTCACTTCTGATGATCACAGACGGATCAGTAACATGAATGAAAAGAAACACTCCGTATCAAGGTCATTAACCTACAAAGGCAAATTTGTATTCCTTTTTTCGGTTTACTTTAAGCCACGAGGCTCCAAGAAACGTGTCTGTGAAACATTATTTATTAAAATATATAATTTCTCATTCATGATTATTCCACATGGGCAGATGAAATTTTGTCATTACCGAACACCACTGTTAGAACGCAACAACGAAAATACAGTTTAAACAAATACATTCAGTTTACATTAAACAATGTACTTACTCATTTTTGTGGCCACCTTATTTAGTGATTTTTCTCAAAACTTGGGTAATTCCCCGTAACGAATCCATGCTGCACACAACGTACGTCTCGGGTATTCACCGAGCGCATAAGTATGGGAATACGTATGCACAAATCATTCCGACGTCATAACTTACATTTCGAAAATACGTTAAAATACATCAAAAATAAATCAACACAAATACAAAAAAATAATCTATTTCTTATTTTTTCATTTCACTTCAATCACGTAACCCTAACTCATTTGAACCGTATAAGGGTACCGTACGGAACCATCTTCTGGACTGCGGCGCTCCTAGCCAATGCTGAGCGATGACGTCACACAGCATTGCCAAGCGTTGCACAAAAATATAAAAATGATTTCACAAACGTAATAGCTGTTATCACGTTCGATTTTACGTCATGCAACGTAACTTTTAATATTTAGAATTTCACGCTAAAACATTAACACAGACGCGGAAACCGTATCGTACAAAATGTTGGTTATATTACCCCAGTTGTTTCGTCCCTCTGTCGCTACAGCCAGAACTTCGAACATCGAAAACAAATGAAGATGTGTGTGTGTGTGTGTGTATTGCTTGTTGCTACTACTACTACTACTACTACACAGGACAAAAAACCCCGAAAGAATGTTCATTCTCATTTGAAAGTGGGCGAGAATCTAAAATAAAATTGGCATTTTGTGTATGTTCGCTTCTGGCTCGAAAACGGATAAACTGACTTGCACCAAACTTGGCAACCGTATTCCATGAGACCAGGAACAGCGCCAAGACCAGAGTGGTTTGTTTCGAAGATGAAATCACAGAAACAAAGACCACGACCCAGAAAAGTTAACCTGTGTTAGACCGACGCCACGGCCAAAGTTATTTGTTTCGGCAAGGATATTACGGGAACAACATTCACAGTCCCCAAAGAACTGCCCTAGGTTGGAGTACCGATGAAAATTTTTTGTGGTTCGGAAAATACGTTAGAAGAATTCAATTTTTTGCGGTGAGGACATTAAAGGAATTAAGGTCACAAACTCGAAAAATTGAAATGGGTTCGAGTCCCGGTGAAGGTGTTATGTTTAAAGGAAAACCTGTAACTATACAGAGCGTTCCGTTCTTCTTTATCGTCATGATCTCTTTGAGATATTTTGACTAGAACACAACATTTTGCCATAAACAATTTGTATTTACAGCATTATTAATATTGTACCTCTGTAGCAAAGATTAAATTCTGCACATAAAATAACACTGTATTCTGATTTAAATTTTCATTCCATTTATAGTTCAATAATTTTGCATTTCCTTTTGACGTGAAAACGTCTTTAAAATCGATGCCGGGTGTGGGGAGGCAATCGCGCCCAAATGAGCGACAGTTTCTGTCGAAGTAATTTCAAACTTCAATAACTCGGCTCAAAATAGACGTAGCGCCGCCATCTTAGTCTCGTTTTAAAGAGGAAGGATGAAAGTTTGTGCAAGTACCGCTCCGACATTCGTGGCGGCCGGACGTCGCGAACTGCGCACGCGCAAATTGAACCCACGATTTTCGACTTTCCGGATTCGACACGTGTCCATAAACGGGATCATATCTCAGAGACTAATTATCCGATCCGAGTGAACCAAGTGTTGTTTTGAAGAGGAGTGTATATGTTACAACTCATCCTGGCCTCCAAG
>NW_019059757.1:61947-84524 GCF_000696155.1 Zootermopsis nevadensis
GAATAACACGAACAATTTGTTACTGCGTAAAGTACGATCAATACAATCAAAGATTGTAATTTCGTCATGTAAAGTGAGAAGAGAACCAAGATTACTTAACGATATTATATTAATTTAAGACGCTATAGGTTAGAATTAATACAAGAGGATAATTACGTATCGTGAGTGAGCATCATCAGTGTCCTGTGTGTAGGTATTATGCCGATTTTCAGCTGTAAAAAACAAACAAACTGGATATTCTCTCATTCAAGACTGGCTATGACGTTGATGAGATAAATCAAAATTAATGTTAGACAAATTTATTGCGAAGTTGTGAACTGGACTGAACCGGATGGTGATATGATCCAATAGCGGAGTTTTTGGCGAAGAATATTTTAGATTAAATAAATGTATGTACATGAAATGTCTTCATACGTATTAACTACTATTGAAAAGTTCGAGAATTTGGCTAATGCATGTAGCACGCAAGGGAGAAATGAAAGGTAGAAAAATGTACTTATAAGACTGGCGGGAAAGAAACCAGGCGCAGATGGGAGGATAATATTAAAATTTATTTAAAAAAAATATAGTACAGAGTGCAGGCTGGATCATGATAGGTCCAGTGGCGTGCTCTTCTGAATACAATAATGCACCTTCGATTTCCATAAAAGGTGGCGAATTTCTTGAATAATGGTCAATTCGAATGGAAGTAAGACATATCGCTGATGTAGCTGTCGTGTTCCGGCAACATCTTACGTAGAAGATCAGTGGATTAAGGATTCGTTCATGCGATAAGAGACCAAGGACTTTGTAGATTGAGTGTCCGTAAAATACGAGGTGCGATCGGAAAGTTTCAAGACTGCGCGTATAAAAACCCGTAAACTTATCTCAGGTATTAAATTCATCCATCACCCTCGAAGTAGTTCCCCTGGGAGTGAACACAACGATCCCAGCGCCGCTGCCAACAACCCAGAAGACAGCCATCTTCAAGTTTGTTAAGTCTTTTAGACAGATCTATTTCAACAATCTGATCTACAGTAAATGTTTTCCGGTGTCTATACTCATAAATTTTATTGCGTACAAACTGTTCACACTTGCTTGTAGTGAGTTACATGAAGGTGAACTTTAATGCAGTCTAATTATTCCACGTACTCAATATTAACGAGAATTACGATTATTACAATTTGTACTCTGAGGAATATTTGTTGTCCGATACGTAGCGAAATGAAATTCACCTACTATCCTCACTACACGCCTTGAAAGCGCTTCGGGGAGGAGAGATGGGATGGTTAGATGTTAGATCGCAGATGGTGCTTGACAGGCTGACAAAGAAAGATTTCCAGGGATGCTTCCAGGCTTGGCAGCGGCGCTGGGATCGTTGTGTTCACTCCCAGGGGAACTACTTCGAGGGTGATGGATGAATTTAATACCTGAGATAAATGTACGGGTTTTTATAGGCGCAGTCTAGAAACTTTCCGATCGCACCTCGTATCAAGGTTTAAATATCGCAGTGCAAATAAACGTGCCAGCGGTTATCAGGCTGTGGATCAGTGGGTTTCGTACACCGGAAAGAACGCGACCTCTGAAGCAGGAAGGAAGATTCCAGTTTACAGACTTAATCTCGGTCAACAATTCTGAAGAATAATGAAGCTGTTATTATAATTATTTCAATGTTTTAATATAGCAGCACAACGTTTATGCCATCATCAAGATGACTTTGTTGGTACTGCTTATGCATTGCTTCAAACATTTTTGATTCAGTAGATCACACGACACTGATGCACAGAATGAGGGATTAGTGTTAAGGACGTTCAAGAAATCAGTAATGATCTAGCATTTAAGACTCTAGACCAGAGTTTTTATGTTGTGCTAGAAAAAAAGATAGAAATTCGTCCCTGTGCTTAATTAAGCACCATGATGTGAAGATTCATGAAGAAATGAAGAGATAGATCCATATAAATTACTAACTAAAACTAACTAACTAGATGACTTACCGAACCCTAAGGTTCATCACCGAATTAACCAAAGCCCTCCACCGGACCAACAAACTCCAGTCTCCTTCAACTCCTATCTCCCATAGATCCCGCCTGAGATTATCCTCCCATCTACGTCTAGGTCTCCCCAGCGGTCTCTTCCCCTCAGGCTTCCCAAATAGTGGACCCAACCAACCAGATGGCTTACCGAACACAAAGGTTCATCACCGAATTAACCAAAGCCCTCCACCGGACCCTGTCCTGGGCCAACAAAACCCAGTCTCCTTCAACTCCTATCTCCCATAGATCCCGCCTGAGATTAACCTCCCATCTACGTCTAGGTTTCTCCAGCGGTCTCTTCCCCTCAGGCTTCCTGTCCTGGGTGTAGGATGGACTCCATAACTTGAGGATAGGAGTGTTTTTATTGCAGCATGTGGTCAGATGACGTGTGTCTCATAGTGAAGAGAATACAAGTGAATTTTTTAAAAAGGAAATATCCTGCTTTTATTTACATTCGCGTAATATGCTGTGCTGACAAGTGGGTCCAAAGAGTTACCTGTTCAGCAGAGATATCATTGTATATAATGGAAGAATGAACATTTTAATGGAACTTCGTATGTATATTGGTTAAATACTTGTAAATTTTAAAATTCTGTATGTGCTACATAAATTGAACAAACCAGTAATAAGCTTCTATGATTATTAGTAACATGTATGTATGTTTATGTAGAACATATACATTGCTTTCAGTATTATGCTGGTATATTCACTTTACTTCAGCAAAACAGTATCATTAACCCTGTAAATCGCAGTTGGAACTGCATATACCACCTTCTTTAACAACTGTGCATTTTGTATGCATGGGTTTTCCCTATTAACAACGATCATTTCCTTGAACAGCATTAACCAATTGATCTTTGTAATGGTAAAATGTTGTTTTCTCTTAGTGGTTTGGACTGAATTCTTAAATATTATTTAGATGAGCTGTAGATTTGAAAGGTTAATTGGTTATGCCTACATTCATGGGTTGGGTATTAACACATGCCTGCAACATCCTGTCTCAATATCTGCTTTGTTTTGTAATGAAACTAACCCTATTTATTAAACAAATCATTTTTATATTGCAGTGAAGAAAATAACTTTACGAGAAGAATGTGACTTGGTGCAATTTTTTTTCCAGAATAAAATAATATGCTGTCATTCATTAAGATGGTCTTAACCCTTTATAATAAAAATTGTACTTCTGTACTCTTCTCTGTTTACTTTTCTAAATATCTTTTAAACTGGTTTTCCAGTTATATATAAAAGTATATGGAAAATAAAAAAATGACTGTATTACACAAAGAATAAAATTGTCTTGCAAACATAAAGGTCCTGAAGATGGCTATCTTCTGGATTGTAGCACCATGCAGTGTGGTAGAATTTTACAGAAGTTTCAGAGGTATTTAAAAGTACCATATCGAGAAAAGGTGGCTGATGCTTTCAATAATTTGTTTGTAACAATAGCCAAATGTTTAAATTTATATAAAGTGAGAAAAGAAGATGCAATATTACTTTTAAAACATTCATTTCCCAGTAAATTCCTTGGTATTAAAATTATTACAACCACTGGTGCTGAGATAAGAATTGTATTCCTTTAAATAAAAACCTCATCAGGTTATGATGAAATAACAAGTAAAATTCTAAAAGCTTATTCATATGTACTTCATTGTCCATTAAGGTATACCTGTAATTGCTCACTATGTACAGGTAT
Source organism: Zootermopsis nevadensis (assembly GCF_000696155.1). The sequence continues at coordinate 65,653 of NW_019059757.1, forward strand.
TTTCCCTGATTGTCTTACAATTTTCATTAGTAAACTACCGTTCAAGAAAGGTAGCATAAGAAGGTATCGATCCATTTACTATTGTTAACAGTTATAACTTTTTTTAAGTTCTTCAGGCCTTGTACAATCGTTTCTGCCATCACATGCATAAAAACAGCATATGGAAGCAGAAGATGTATTAAAATTTGTTCATAAAAATTGTTGAGGAATATTCTGTGATTTAGCTAAGAGTTTGACTATGTTAACCATTAAATTTTGAATTAAATATACAGGGACATTATCTGACTAGTTCAGATCCTGTTGCCCAGATAAAAAAAGGAGCAAATGAAATAATCAAATGCAACTCATAATTTTTTCTCAAACATGGGGACGAATAAAACGCGGCATTCTTAACTTGCCATAAATACTTTATTACGCAGTTCATAAATAAATAAAAATTCAGCATGTTGATTTTTTTCTTTTATTTACTTCAACTTTTCACGGTCCATCTCCTTACCGCCATTAATTCCATATTATATTTTGAAGTTTGTCCAATGCATTTTCACCGGTTGTGCCGCTATCGTGGAACGTTTCTCCTGTGCTGTATGAGGGTGTACTGTATATATGACATCGAATAGACGAAATGATATTAGGTAAAGGGGAAGGAAAGTTAAATGGTTAAATTAACTCCCTGGTAGTAGAACCCGCCACTGGTCACAATCCTGAGGCGACTCCATACATTTGCTATCCTCACAGCCCACCTTCGTAAGATTCAGCTTGATGTTATCCTCCATTTCCTTCTTGGTCTACCCAATGGTCATTTGCCAGAAGGATTCTCTACCTCTGCTACATGTCCAGCCGATCGGGGCCTCCTAGGTGTCACTCTCTTCACTATCCTAGGTGACCTGTACAATTCACGCAGCCCCTCGTATGCAACATACTAAATTCCCCACTATTTCATCCTTCCTGGGTCCAAATATCTTCCCTGAGCACCTTGTTTTCAACCGCTTGTAATCCACGTTCTTCCTTCAAGGTAAGAGACCATATTTCACAACCATACAAAACATCAGGAGAAATTATTGTTTTATATATCCTGATCTTCAGTGCTTTGGATAGCAAATGAGATGATAACTTTAAAGTAAATTATCGGAGCTATGATGGAGGCAGCAAGGACCTCTGAAACGTCGGTAAACTTGTACGGCACTACACGGGGCAACAACTCAGAAGACAGCGATCTTTATATGCATTAGGTATTTAATTTACTTTGTCATGATAAAATAGCAGATAAAATACAATACAAAATTTACTGGTGGAATATTAAAATCTTTAAGAGGCTGGGCTAAAGTCTGGCATGATCTGTTCTCCACTAAGCAGAATCCCTTGGTAGTTTAAAAAATTATCACTTTTCACAGGGACAGAAGACTCTTTACATTATCCACAAAAGGCAGGGAATATATTGACTAGCTGAGCGACTGTTAGCTTCTCAATAAGGATTTTACTCCACAATCAGTTAGTTAGGTGACTTAACTAAGAATATCGTTATCTTAACATAAGAAACAAAAATTTGCGTACGAAATTCCAAATATCCACTGTGATAAGCAGATAAACGCAAGTTTAACTGAATTTTGACAGCTCCAAATCTGAATCACTGTAAGTGCAGTCAACCAGTTTATGAACAAACGCAGGGAAATTCGAGGGGGGAGCAGTTGGTATCGCTAAACCATTTTCAACTTTTCTCTCTCTCATCCCCCTATCGATATTTTGAGTCTCTAAAAATCGAACGTGGCGATCGAATTGTTAACACTAATGTTTTTGGTTTGAATCTCGGCTGGGACAGTGCCTACCTGACTGAAATTTTTATTTTATTTTCTTAGATCTTGGCATAATGCCTTAAAATAGGCCATGGCCTTCCAATTTTGCTGTTTATTAATCAGCTCATTATACGATGGTATATAATGAGTTACTGACAGCGTTGTTTTAATTAAATCATTGATAAATAAATAAAATCCAAGGGGGCTGATTTAGAAAAGACTTCTCAACCAAAATTTTTATATATTTCCCTCATGTTAGGGTAAGATTAGGGTCGTGCAGATTAAACTACTGTTAATAGGCCTGTAGCTTCCGGAAATATGTAGAATGCATTTTTGAAACGTACAAAACTTTTGTTAAAGTAATTTAAAACAATGAAATTGCAGGTGTGGGAAAAGTTTAATTTATTTATCATTTGCAGAAGGAACTGGTTTACAATTGTAGAAAAGAATATGAGCTTTTGTGTGAGGACAGATTGAATGTAATCATCCGACAATTTGAATCTAAGCAGAATCTGCAAATAAGGTTTCCACCCTTAAAGATAATAATAATAATAATATGTTTAACAAAAATTGGGCGTAACATATTAATTTCATATCAAATCTAAAACTTCTTGACGATGGTGAAGAGTCAATTGAATAAAAATTTTCTTGGATATTATCCATCGTCTAGTAAATATAAAACGTAAAACGACGTTTCGGAGAATATTTTTATTCAATTGACTCTTCACCATCGTCAAGAAGTTTTAGATTTGATTCTCCGAAACGTCGTTTTACGTTTTATATTTACTAGACGATGGATAATATCCAAGAAAATATTTATTCAATTGACTCTTCACCATCGTCAAGAAGTTTTAGATTTGATTCTCCGAAACGTCGTTTTACGTTTTATATTTACTAGACGATGGATAATATCCAAGAAATTTTTTATTCATATTAATTTCAACTAAAACCGACAAAATATTTATAAATCGATTAGATTAGATTCTTACACTAGTGAGGTAAATGGAATTTTGGTACACGATTATAAGCTTACATTAACTAAATATAATATTAGCAACGCAAGATTTGAATGACTGGAATTCAGTGCAGTAGGAATGAGGTTTTTATGAGTTCAGTCCGGAAGCAAACGTCGATTCATTAACGCAGTTATTATTCCAATTGTCTTCTAACTCAAAAATATTTTCCATTAACCAAGAAACAAATTTTATTAAACACGGAACTTATGTAGTGGAATAGGATTTGAGACTTTCGCGGCGAGTACAATTAATGAAATCTTCTCGGGCAATCAGCCTCGTTAAATGGTTATCGTAGTAAACCGACGTTTCGGGAACCAACTCTGTCCCCATCATCAGGATTCTGATATGACTGGATACTTTACATCAGAATCCTGATGATGGGGACAGAGTTGGTTTCCGAAACGTCAATTTATTACAGTAACCAGTTGACGCGGCTGATTGCCCGAGAAGATTTCATTGATTTATGTAGTGGAATATTGGAACGTACCAGCTTAAAACAAATGTCAAAATACACATTTTTATTTTTGTTTCTTGAAATATGTACGCAATGCTGGCCATGGTATTTGTTATCATGACAGTGAGACTGATAACAGAGTTATTGCGCGCGCATTGAGCGAGTTAAGTGTTAATCATCTCCAGTCCCCATTCATGTATTTGCTGTTCATACTGACGTTGGGCTACACGTGTAAACCATGTCAGTGGACAAGACGAACTACCCACCGCAGAAAAAGACCACAAACGGCTGTGGGAGTTGGTCCGGGACATGCACACACTTCAAGCCATCACGGGGTGAGTCCATTTATCATTGTGATTGTATTTAACCGCGGTGTTATTAATATATAAAAGTGATTGACACATTTGTTCTAAGGGAAGACACATAAATTACAAAAATAATTAATATTTTTAGGATATGAGGATTTTACGTGGTGGTCTAGCGGTTAGAACGCTGGCATTGTAATCCTGGGGTTCTCAGGTTCGATTCCCGGCGGTGCCCGAATTTATAACTTGTGTTAGGCAAGGCTGTGGTCTAGGCAACACGGAGTTTTCCTCCGGGGGCTTCCCCGGTTTATCCGTGGCATTCCATTCACACACAGAAGAAGGCAATGGCAAACCACTTCTGGATCATCTGCCAAGAACGTATATGAACAGGTCCCAGTCCGAGAAAAGGATGGAAGGATCCTGTTCATAGGGACCTGTCGTCACACAGAACACTAAATAAATAATAAACTACAGCAATATGCAATTGGCTAGTCAATACCCCCTCCCTACACCCACTATATCAATGGGAAGGCGAAAATATACTTGGTAACACTGATACTTTTCAACTACTTTAAACATTCAACAGCCCTTTCAGTCCACGACCAAAAAGGATCTATATAAATGAATTAAGATTCTGTTCTTCTGGGTTGTGACGTCGAGTAGTCTTGTAAAGGGGTCACGAAAGTTTCGGACGAACTACTCCATATTCAGGGTTGAAGATTTCTCGAAACGCTGATACGCATCCAAAAGACTACGCGACAGCCAAACCAAAGGGTCACAGTCCGAGCACCTGTCTCTTAACGCGCTGGACTCAGTTTTATTCAGAATTGCGAGAAGTTCCTGTAATATTTAAGATACTAAGTGTGTTCCATCGAGATGAAAAATTGTGTTCTCATTTCGAAATCGTCTAATACCGAAACGACTTAATCCCCAGCGCCTTAAACGAAGCTTTACTGTACTAAAAATAACGCACAGAGACGCTGAATTTTTAGATTTCAATTTCAGTTGAAGATCTGAAAAGTTATTTTAACACAAATACGTTTCATTAAACCGGTTCGTGGTACATGAACATCAAAAATGAGTTTTTACTTCTAATAATTCTTGTTCTGCAGTTTTCCGGTTAACATCTCGGCCTTGAGATCAGTTACTCTGACATTGCCTTCTAGGACGTTGCGTCATGTACTCTGGTATATACTGACCGACGTTTCAGAGGCACACCGCACCATCCCAGAAGTTAACCATCATTTTACGCTCCACCGTGAAGATCTAAAATCTTATCCTAATATTTTTGTGGTATTACTAAGTCCCTCTAGGCAAATATCGTGATTCTATGTACAAGATATTCATAAGTATGTGCCATTAATGTTGAATTCTTAGCTGAGGGAAGACTTAGTTATTACACATATTACCACAAATCGTAGAAATATCCTCCATGTCCATGAAAAACACATTTATCAACACGAAGACGTCGGAACGAGGCTCTAATGCCCGAGATGTGAGACAAATCTCGTTTGCTGAATCCTGTACGCGTTGCAAGATTTGATCTTTGGCGTTAACAGTCTTGACGTAAACCGAATTTTTAATGCGCACAAATAAAGCTCTATAGGATTGAGGTCTGGTGATCGTGGTGGCCACTACATAGGAGTCTCGGGACCATGACCGATCCACTCGCCTAACCACTGACGTACAGCCAGAATAAAGTGAGCCGGAGAGCAACAAAGCATCCTCCAATAACTGAGGTAAAGTGTAAGGACAAATTGAAGGCGATGGAACCTGGATCATTCCTTGATTCCGGCCCACACGTATCACAATCGACTACTCTTGACGTTTCATCCTCAGGAACACTTGCAGATTCTTTTATGTACGCCCTGAAGCTCCCTCTTAATTTAAACACCCTGTATGTATATAATAGGTTGCTAAGTGTGGTGTTATGCGTGACTGACAAGAGTTATCAGTAATGACCCTAGATGACAGAATATTCTGTTTCAAAAGTGATGAGCCATTACGTTGCCCTCAGAACGTCTTCTAAAGGACACGAAGATGCTACAGGGAGAACAGAAAGGAAGGAAGAAAGGGGGTAAAGGATAAATATATGAACAAAAGTTCCCCATTGAATTCCAACGGGCCACTTCTACTAACAGCCTTTGAGTTAAGTCATGAATTCTTCTTTCCATACGTTTTCCAAGTCATTTTCTCTAATAATCCTGTTATTCGACTAAACAAGCTAGAATATGAGCTATTAAAAACATCGATACATAAACCAAAATTTAAGATTAAGTATCATTTCCCATTTAAATTTAAAGGGAAAGGAAAAATTTGTATCTTTTTTAAAAACTTTATTTATTTTTTTGTTGGAATTAAAAACCTTCATAAAAAGAGAAATATTATTTAATATATTTTCATAGACGCACCAATTTTTCGGACTCCCCTGTATAATATTTTAGGAACAGTGGGAAAACTACACGATTTTTCGGAACTGTCTCTCAAATAAGAAATTTTTTGAATTCAATCTCTTTCTGATTCACCGCTTGGGGAAAAAAAACCAACTGAGCAATGCGACATTCCACTCATTTTGGAGGCGACAAACAGACAGACAGACAGACAGAGGCAGAGCCCTCCTGTGTACTTGGGCATTATAAAATTCACTATTCGTGGTTATCGCTCTCCAGGGCGACGAACCCGGGATCAGCCATGATCTAGTAGCGCCTTGCTTCTGCTCGTTTCATGGTACACGCGTGCTTATGTTATTAATTACTCATATCAAATGCGATAATTAGCAAGATACTCGCTGACGTACTATCAATATCACAGCTTATGCAACGTGGATAATGAAGTGGGGGAAATTGACAGTGGCCTATTTTAGCGTAACTACTCTCCGATGATCATGCGGAGAGGAAGAGTAGACACTTCGAAAGATGTGATGCCATCTTCAGGAATGACTGGAGACTTGTAATCTTTAAATCGGTATCATACAGGCACCTTTGGGAATTTTTTTCTAAGTCCGATGTATATGTTACAGGCAACGTATAGAATGCCTAAAGTCAGTAGGCAATGTATGAAATAAATTGTAATGTAAATATTGTTTGGTTGCGTAAATTAAAATTAATCAAGGTCGATTGGGTAATCTGTCAAGATGGAGTTTGTGCAAGATAGTAGCGAAAACACTAAGCTACTGAATCTGAATATAATAGAAGTTTTGAGAATTAAAAACATTTTTTTTATATTAATTTTTTTTTGAAAATATAAAATATTAAATAAAATATATAAATCGTATTACAGAAACTTCTTTGTTATATACTTTACCTAAAGAATCTGAGGCACTTTTTAAAATTCCTATGCAAAGTATAAAATAAACTGTTAGTTTCATACATTGCCTAAAAGTTCAAGGCATTTTATAAAATGCCTGGGCATTCCATAGAATGCCTACTGACTTTAGGTATTCTATACATTGCCGGATTTCATAGTTTGGCGGTAACACATAACGTTTAAAAATACTACCATATCTGTTTCTGCAAAGGTTAGGTTAGGTTAGGTTAGGTCATCTGATGCATAAGCTACAAAAATGCCTAAATAGCGATTAGTCAACAAAATGCTTTTCTATACGAATAATTCGTTTAGAAAATCGGCAGAAAGAACCCAGGACTTTTTGATCGTCTCGCCATACCGCGAAGATGCGATAACCTCGGACCTCGTCTGATGGAGTTCAGTGAACCCAGAGGCGAAGAACAGAACCACGCTGTGCGTGCCAGGACTTTTGTTTCATTTTGTACGACAAAATTTGTAAAATCCGTCTTGAGAAATGACTCGCCAATGGAAACACAGCTAGGAGGAAGCTGATGTAATATTTGTCTGTAAAAATCGACATGAACAATCTGTGATTGAAATCTTTCCAGAAATTTCAACATGAAGATCGTATAAACATACTCAATAATTAAGACCCCGACATATATTAGACATTCGAAAGGTAAAACAGTCTTTATTTAGGTTTAATATTAAGTAAAATAAAAAAAACAATAAATATAATTTAAGGATATTTTAGGGTGATAAATTATTGTAACATTACAAGTTAAATTTGTAATGTGACTATGTTATAAATGTACTTATTGATAGTACCAACAAGTTCTAATTGTTTGGAAACCTAATGTGTACCATCAGGAAATGTTATTCGGGTGTGAAGTTCAAAAATTTCTTTCGTGATGAAAATAATTCGATTGTCAGTAGAAATATTTAGAGAACTCAGGCTTTAAACAACAATACGACCTCTAGCTGTATTGCACTGTAACATCTGTGCAACTCGTCACCTCATTTCCTTAGAGGTCATTTCAATTTGGCACGACAATCACCACTCAATGATGTCTTGGTTGACTGTGGAAATGGCACAGCTGTTGAAAGAGTTATCAGATAATAACGCGATTAAGTGTTATGATATTTTAACTCTTTGAAGAACGAAGCTCGTCTAAATAATAAGCCCCCATTTCAAAATTTCAGTCCGTAATGCAAAACACAACGCATCTACGTCACAAATATCAATTGGTTAACGGTATTGAGGGAATTTATCGCTGTTTATTTTCAGAATCTCATAATTCCCATTAAAACTTTGTGAGTAAAATGTTTAGTTATTGAATGTTGAAAGCATTAATAATGCTAATTCATTGTTTCCACTAAGAAGCTGAGGTCCAGTCAGCCTAATATGGGCTACGATGGGTGCAGGAGGGTCATTCCTCAGTAAAAGAACGGGTGTCCACTTCTGGAGCACTGAAAACTGGAAGATTTTGGATTTCCAATAAGATAAACTAAAAAACATAATCAGAATTTATAGAATTTAAAGAACTCAAATAAAACTCACAAAAATATCTGTTGGTTTCTGCCCCCCCTCCCCAACATTTCTAGCGCAATGAGAATTGGGAGTTTCTGCAATTCTAATTTTTATTCTTGTCCTCTAAACCCCCAAGCGAGAACATCAGTTGGTTTGAAACAAGCTTTTTCTTCTGTTAATAAATAACTTTTATCATCTGTAAAATTTAATGATTTTTTAAATTAATTCTTCAGTATAGATTTTATATTCATAGCTTCTAATTACCTTTTGTTTATTAAAATTTTTTCTGAAAGAAACATTTTTAATGTTCTAATTTAATTCACATGTTTTTAATTCCTTCCAACTTTTTAATTTGCTCATCAGGAGTTTCATAAACATGCATTTTAGAACGAAGACGAATCAATTCTAACATTTTTACTCCATTAAGTTCATCATCAAATCTACAAATTCTTTTTTTATCACCGTATAGTTCATTGTTTTCTGAATAATCTGACGTGCGAAACACATGTAAATAGTCCTTCATAAAATCATAGAAATTTGAATTTTTAAATTCATATTTGTAAACATAGTCAACCACGTAACATAAATCTACTCTTAGTTTAATTTCATATTAAATTATATTTCAATGAAAGTCATGCATTGATCCAAAACAGCTTGGCCAATACAATTTGGTTTATTAATTTAATATATTTTATAATTACGGGCTGGCACGAAGTTCTCACTAAATTCTGTCCTAGATTTTTTTTAACTTTGATTTATTTATCCTGTGTGTACTTTCTTAGACTCGGAATATTATTTTATACTTTCTCTGCTAAGCAGATTACGCTGATTTCCCCCAAAACTGAATTTGACATTAACTTCCAAAAATATTTTTCAAAACCTTAAAATAGGCCACGACCGCTTCTTTCTACACAATTTACAATTAATTATTTACTATCATCCTCTCATTCGACCCTATAGAGTCTGAGTTACTAAAAAAGGATATATAAATAATGCAGAAATATATAAAAAAAATATTTGCACAGTTTACTTTAGAGATGATTTGGTATTTTGTTTACCACCATGAAATGAGACAACTACAACTTTTATTTTAAAAGACTTTTGCAATAAAATAACAAAACAATTCAACTATAAAATAATAAAAAACAAATTTCCTTGAGTAATAAGGAGGGAAACAGCGAGCAGCTAACAGGTTCAATGAGCGGGCAGTGATAATCTCAAAGGCGGATGTACTATTAATTGACACCATGGAGCAGAGTCCTTGAAGATGCAAATAACAATTTACGATGTCACAATTTTCCCCATTTTTATTGAAACGGAATGTTCATTACAGTGTTAACAATATACAGCCACTGAACCCTATCCAGTTTACGTCTTCAAAAACCATTTATTTAATAACCATTTTAATATTATCCACTCATCTTCCGCTAGGTCTTTGAAGTAGTCCCTTCGATTAGGTTATCCCACTAAATTATTTGTCACTTCACATCTCTCACTTGAGTGCTACATATTCGCCCATATTACCTTTGTAACATCTAAATATTAATACAGGGTGATTAAAAAAGGACTTTAAAACTTTGAAAGTGTATAGAAATTTATTCAGAAGGCTTAAAGAATCGGTTGAGGTGTCATTTTGTAGCAAAACAAATCAAGTTTTACCTCAAACAGTCATTTTGGTTAGATGTGATTGCCATTGGTGATACTGCAGACATCCCACCTGAAATCAATTTCTTGCCAAACACGGTCCAGCATATCCGGTGTCACATCTGCAACTGCGACGGTGATTCGAGCTTAATTGGCAGGTAAGGGTGGAACATACACACGATCTTTAATGAAACCTTATAAGAAAAAATCGAGGTGGCCATGGTATCGACCCTGTTCGACCAATCCACCGACCTGGGAAACGGTTATTGAGGAAATCCCGGACTTCTGTGAGGTAGTGAGGTGGTACGCCGTCTTGCTGGAAGTGAATGCGTCCCTTTTTAGTCATCTTCGTCTAACTGTGGTATGAGAAAATTTTACGAGCCATTTTCAAATCCACTGCCGCTTGCGCTCGCGGTGACGGAATTCGGTACTCTCTAATTCTTTCCATAAGATATATCAAGATCAACGGCTATCAGAATTGTGGGGAAAATTAACATCTGATGTCCAGGAATAAATGAGTTAATACTATTTAAAAGAGTGGATGACGTCAAATGTGGCCTGAGAATCACGAATTAAAGCAAACTATCTTCAATTTCAGCGGTCGCCGTCAGACAGGAAGTTCATTCAAACAGTTAAATACCTTTCAATGTCTTGATTGAGATGGTACAGTCTTGCCAACTCTCTAATGTGAAAAAAACCCATGTAATTCTCAGTATTCAAAATTTTTAACTTTCAGTTTATCAGGGAAATAAATCAAGTTTCTTCTCTCCTCGCGTCTCTACGTAAAATTTGGGTTTTTATATTTTAATTATTAGTGTAGTTAGGTACAGAAGAAAAGATGTCGGAATTAATAAATCGCTCAGCATCTTATCAGCTTCTGAAGAAGGGCTCTGACCCACAGACTGAGCGAGCGAGTTAAGTATGATCTATGTCTTCTATAGTCTTTGAGGGGAATTAGCTGCGTCAGGTGGCGGTAAAAACCGACGTTTCGGTGGCCGTCTTTGTCATAATCATCATGATCATGAATCAGGTTGACAAGGACACCTCCCGAAACGTCGGTTAATTTTCTATGAAATATTAATTGAAGTTAGTTACAGTATAGTTTCAATGTTGTTCGCTATCTTTATAGTCAGTCGCAAGAAAACCAAATTATTTCTATCTCTTAACCTTCATCATGCATTGCTCGTAATAATTACGACTAAACCAATCAAGAATCGTGAATCTATCTGCGGGACATTGTAAAGCGGTCTGAATTGAGACACAGAAGTTACAACCAACGATAAATAACTTTAGCTTGGACTCTATTAAAATGTAAACAAAATTCGAAGAATTATATTGTGTAAGTATCTTAAGAAATGTTTATGTAATATATTTTTACATCTTGTTATCATGTCTTCTTATGGCCTACTTATCGTGATGAAATATGAATGTATTTTGACTGAAGAGTTTGATATTTTACGATAAAGACGTAATATTTTATCACTTGCAAACTAAAAACTACAATATTTAAGTTTCAAATTAATTTCAAATTTTATAGAATACAGAACAATAAATTTATTATTACTAATCACTGAAGAAAGAAACTGTCGTTAGTGTTTTTTTTAAACTATTTTACACAAGGGCTTCATTCCGCAATGACGCAAGACATACGACAATTAAAGGTTCAGTGTTTGTTGGTTATGTTCGGTTGTTTTCCGTAGGCAATCAGAAGTACTGAATATGGATATTGTCGTGCATGTTTCTAAATCACCATCTCCTTAGTCAAGGATCTTCGACAAGCAGAAACGATTCGACATGAATCAGTTAAAATCGCTTACAGATTTACCAAGAAATCATTGATGCCTGAACGACATTTGTGGACTATTTTCTGTCTCGGAATTCGCGTGTATTAAGCAGGGTCCGCACCTGCGCAGTCCACGCTCTTGTGATTCGCCATTTGTACACAACTCCCGCACGCTCACTTCTACTCAGGTGTTGTAACGCAACTGACAGCAGCGCCATTCGGGGGGCCAGCGACCGAACGAGGGACTTCGTTCGCATTTGCGCAGTCGCTGTTACGTTGTTTTCCTGGCTTTGGAGGAAATTCGTCGAAACTTCAGAGCGACGAGTGGATATTAAATGCAAGACAAATGTTGCACAAAGTCGAGTGATGACAGGTCTGTTTACGAAAATGTCATCTGACATTCATATTACATCAGAAACCGTCGGAACGAGGTGGTTTAACATGCAGGTCGTTTAAAACCTGAGGATAAGAGAAGAAAACATTGTTCTGCAAGATAACACGCGATGACACCGGTTGATCTCTAATCGTTCGAAGGTTGTAAGGGTTACCATTGCATCGTCAGACACAGAGAAATTGACCCTTACGAGATACGAAGGTGACCTTAGATTGTCGCTCCAAGCAGACCGTGGCCTAGCAGTCTTATCTGTTAACATAAGATAGTGTTTTCCCAGAGGTCAAGGAGCGAACCTGGTTTTGATGTACATAGGGCCTCTAATTTAAAACTCTAAATCCTAATGTCTGCTTCAGATCTTTTCTCGATGTCTTCCGCAGTGTATCAGCGTCTCGAACATAAAGGTGTGCTGGTTATCGGGATGTCCGGGTGTGGAATTACACCCTTGAGACCTGGTGTCCTGACTGATTAGCTTTGAAATTTGTAATCTACGTTTATATTGTCAGGAAGAAGGTTGCTATGGTAAGGAAAGCAAGTGTAGACCTAGAAACAGATGGAGGATAGTATTGAGCTGTGTTGGGAAAGGAAGTTGTCGCCAGCTGGAGGACGAGAACCGAACTACACATGACGTCATTTTTGATCATAATGCCCAACTTTATTTAATACTATAGAGAATGTTTTTGTGAGTGAGCTAAAATCTATTTATGAGTCTTATTTTTCATGTTAATGTAAGTGAACTGTCTCCCTCAATTTATGAAACTTTCTTTGCAAGTGTCTGAGATTAGATGAAAATATTTGAAATCTGTTTGAAGCTGTCGTTAAAAAATTGTCTGCTGTGGACGGAAACTGAAATGATTAGACAATTTTTCGCTAAAACCTCCGACATTGTATTTATTAAATCTGGGTTGATAATGTTGCGTCATATTGTGATGATTATAATTGTTTAATTTTAACCGTCTAATCACAATAAAATATTTTATTAAATATTAAAATATTATTATTACAATTAACATTTAATATTTAAAATATTTAAAATATGTTAAAATGATGCTCTTTCTATCGAAATGTTCGATTTACAATTAGAGCATCATCTTTTTCACGACATGTTTCGGTTTTCAATGAACCATCATGAACAAAGTACAATTGATCTAGAAGAGGATAACTTTCCGATATTTAATGGACATCTGACGAAGGATTGCATTTAGAATATTACATTTGAATTTATATCGATTAAAAATACACCTGAAGATGGTTCAGGTAGGCCTATATGTAGGGTTTAGATTACTTAGACTGATATTCACTGCAGTATTAACCGTTGCAGTTCAATGGTAACTATATATACCATCTGTTTTAACAATTCTACATTTTGTACTTATGTGTTCCGTCTTCTTCTCACAGTAAACACCGATTATTTTCTTATAAACAGAATCAACCAATCAATACCTGTAATGGTAAAGAGTTGTTTACTTTGTGGTACAGACTGATTTCCTAATTGTTAATTCACACTAGCTTAAGCTTCAAAGGGTTGACTAAAATTGGTCAGTGCCATCAGAGACCACGTTATTTCCAGTTAAGTTCAACTTTCGTCCACCACTGGCGACACATTACTTTTCCAATGACGCAAAGAAATGGGGTAGGCCCTGGCCTCTGACGTACAAAATCTACAGGAAAACATTTACATGTCTTAATTTTCTGTAACTATAAGTTAATTTGTTAATGAGTACTGTTGTTTGTTTAATTTTAACCGTCTAATCACAATAAAATATTTTATCAAATATTAAAATATTATTACTACAAATAACATTTAATATTTAAAATATTTAAAATATATTAAAATGATGATCCTTCTATCGAAATGTTCGATTTACAATTAGAGCATCATCTTTTTCACGACATGTTTCGGTTTTCAATGAACCATCATGAACAAAGTACAATTGATCTAGAAGAGGATAACTTTCCGATATTTAATGGACATCTGACGAAGGATTGCATTTAGAATATTACATTTGAATTTATATCGATTAAAAATACACCTGAAGATGGTTCAGGTAGGCCTATATGTAGGGTTTAGATTACTTAGACTGATATTCACTGCAGTATTAACCGTTGCAGTTCAATGGTAACTATATATACCATCTGTTTTAACAATTCTACATTTTGTACTTATGTGTTCCGTCTTCTTCTCACAGTAAACACCGATTATTTTCTTATAAACAGAATCAACCAATCAATACCTGTAATGGTAAAGAGTTGTTTACTTTGTGGTACAGACTGATTTCCTAATTGTTAATTCACACTAGCTTAAGCTTCAAAGGGTTGACTAAAATTGGTCAGTGCCAAGTACTGTGTTAAAAGGTTGTTATTTCAGTTGTAATCTTGTTTGCGTTGCAGGGTTGGTAGCGCTGTCGGTAGTGGTCGTCATTGTCATTGCTGCCACCTTTGTCGTGTGGACCAACGACTTCATAAGAGTCAGGTTGAACAAAGTGAGTAACCTAAGAGCATAAGACACAACCCACATAAATTCTGTGCGCGCAAATGATTGTTGTTGTATTTAATGACGCTGTATTAAATGCTAAGGCTGCATGCAGTCGAATGAGAAATAAAATAAAATTATTTATGTGGGTAATATAATATTTATTATGTCGATAAAATCGAGGAACGGTCAGAACGCTGGCCTTGTAATCCTGGGGTCTCGGGTTCGATTCCCGGCGGTGCCCGAATTTATAACTTGTGTTGGGCAAGGCCGTGGTCTAGGCAACACGGAGTTTTCCTCCGTGGCATCCCAACAATTACTCCATTCACACACAGAAGAAGGCAATGGCAAACCACTGCTGGATCATCTGCCAAGAACGTATATGAACAGGGCCCAGTCCGAGAAAAAGAGGGAAGGATCCTGTTCATATGGACCGGTCGTCAGACAGAACACTAAATAAAAAAAAAATTACAAGTGGCGCTATTATCGGTGCCAGAATATTGCAGGAAATTTCTAAAGTGCGATTTTAGGGTCGTTCAAAATGACATAAACTTTGTACCAAATTTCATCCAAATCCATCCAACGGTTCTCGAGGTAAATCACGTGGACGGAGAGACAGACATGACAGACCTGTTGATTATACGTATATAATAGATACATGCGGTTTGAAACCACGTCAGTGAACAGGTCGAAAGGTACAATTGTGTTTGCTTTCTGAAGGAGACGGTACATTATATAAAGTCAATATTAAACACGAAGATGGACGCAGCTGTAGGACGCGTGGGTAATAAAATATGCATACAGAATCATACTTAGGATAATCCGAAGGGAAGAGATTACTTTGGGAGACCTAGATATAGATGGGAGGGCAGTATTGTAGTGGACCTTAAGAAAATAACATTTAAGGTATGGGCTTGATTCAAATTGCCGAGTGTGGTGTCATAAATGTTGTAATCACCCTTTTAGTTGAATATATGTCGGTGTATACATTGACCTAGAATCATCTTCTCAAGAAATACTTCGTGGGGTTGAATTAACTAATTTATTGTAATATTAAAGACGAATCTATCCCAAAACTTTAAAATATAAATCCATTGCTTGGAAATCATTATTAAACCCACCTGTAGCACTATTCAACAGGAGTCCATAGCGAAATGATCAACATTTTTGGTTTTAAATTTACGAAATGTTCTCTAAGTATGTGCAAATTTACTGCGTGTTACAGAGCCATCTGTGAGTAGTTTATTCTGCTCAACAAATAAATTGTCTATTACACTTTCATCACCGTGATCACAAAATTCAGCTAGTTCTACTCATTATAAGCACGTCTCGTCGTATTTACGGCGAATAAATTGTTCGTAATAGCGCATAAAAGTTCCCTCTGTTCACGTTACATTCCTGATTTCATGGCCCGAAAGAGTACAAAGTGAACGACTGTTTTCAGAACATAGGACTCGAGAACAACACTTTGTCCTACAGGATGTGGGAAAAGCCACCTGTATCGCCGATCATGGCCGTCTATATTTTCAACTACACCAACGCTAACGAGTTCCAGAAAGGAATCGATAAGAAACTTAAGGTTCAAGAAGTGGGACCTTACGTCTACAGGTAAAAGACAAGTCATCTACATTCAAACTTCAGTAACCTCACTGCGCCACTGTCCTCGACGTCTTCTATGACAGGTATTTTCTCAGTGTCTTCAGGCGAATGTCAGGATGCACCTTTGCTGAGGTGATTAAACAATGACTGAGTACAACCGAGATAATGCTTAAAATACTTGTATGTTCGGTACGAATCATCCCGGCATCTTCACAAACCACCACAAACTACAGCCATGTTTATCAGCATTACTATCATCCGTGCTATCACTCACAAAACATTTGTCACGGTCCGAATTTTGCAGGTCAGAAACACCGGAATATGTCTTCAGGACACTGGACTCACGTAGGTTAAGAATCGACCTCTGACACGTAACTTCTCAAAACAAAAAGTTGTCAGTGGAACTACGGTTCCGGAGAATTTGACGTAAATACGTCTATACGGAAAGGAAGTTTATATATTGGCTTTATTCTAAATATTTCCTTTATACATGCTTTACAATTGAGTAAAGTTTGATTAAGACATTGCTTATTTAACTTGAATTAGTTACGCTTAAGATGGGTCTGTGGTAGATGAATGTAATGTAAAGTAATGTAATGAAATGTTTTATAGGTAACAACAATTCCGAGTAAACAGATGACGTTTCTAGGTAACATAACAATGAAGTTACACTTTTTCGTAACACATTCTTGCCGAATGACCCTTCCTTATAGACGTATTTACGTCAAAAAATTAGGAACCGTAGATCCCTGAAGGCAAACGTCATTCAGAAGAACTGAAGACCAATAGAACATCGATTCTTGTAACATTTAAGCCCACAATTATACCAACATTGATTATCTTAGAACATCACATACACAGCAGCGTCTCACCAACCGCTAACGTCAGGCTACTAGCGAAATCTCGTAGAAATACCAAGGCTAATGAGAAATTGAAGTCACAGAAAACCCTGACTCATGTTAACTGTCATCAAACCCTAAATAAGTCGCTTGTTAATTAACTATGCATAAATAAATAAGAATCAGATTATTTAAAAATAATACATTATACGTAAAGTTTCATTAACACACTACAGTGGCAACCTCAATGCCGGAAAGTTGGTACTGGCACAGTCCTGCCAACAGCATATTTGAATCTCTTGGTGAGGAATTCTCTGTATTTTTTTCCGTTTGTATACTAAATCAAAGCTAAATGAGACGCTTCCAAAACTGACAACAGATGGAAAGCTGTGACTGGCGACGGGCTACTCAATTCAAAACTTAAAGACCAAATTATTGAACTTAATTCATGACATTTGCCTCGAAATTATTCAGTTCTTAACATTCAGCCTGTAAACGGTTGTGCCACGGGGATCGAACTCCAGGCAAACGCGATAATGTACTTCACCACGTTCGACTCTATTCTCCTCCATTGACAGGTTCATATGAATTCGTCATTGGCAGAGACACCAGACATAAAGTTCTACGTCCATTACGTTAGCCCACTTAAAACTATTTTTTTTAAACACATCAGACAATAATGATAATCTAAATATATATTAAATCTTGTCCGTCTAATCACAATAAATTTTTATTAAATATTAAAATATTATAATAATTAACATTTAAAATATTAAATGATGTTCTTTATCGAAAATCTAATTAAATTCATTTACAAACATGCTTCAAAGGCAAGCACTGAAATTTATTATTATAAAGACTTATGTAAGACCGCCTCTGATGGGTGTACTGTAAACTTTACCAGTCCAAGGTTAAAAAGTGAATTTATTGGCGGAGGATTACATAAAGACTAGAAAAAGATTCCGTCCCAGTGAAACTTCTACCATCGAGATTTAATGTTGAACTGCCCTGGGACTGAACGCGTGTCCTCTGTTACAGGGAACATGCTGAGAAAGTGAACGTCGTCTTCAACCCAAACGGAACAGTGTCCTATCAACAGAAGACGTCCTTTAGCTACGTACCGGAGTTATCGGCTGGTCACAGACCTCGCCAGGAGTACATCACAGTGCCAAATATACCTCTCCTGGTCAGTATGACGTAATTAGGCGCTTGGGTCTAGTCAGATTGCGAAACGAAAGATAATTTTGTTTATAATTTAATCAAATCTGCGTGTGTGTTGTGTCCTCGCTGGACAGTCGTGGACTTCTGAATTTCCAGAATGTTCCCCGTACTTTGGACACGAAGTCCCGCTGTCTTCAGCGTAGACAGCAAAGGTTTATTAGATGCAGTCCTGACATGGTGATGGAGTACACCCGAGCACCCTTATCACTTCGATGGCCATGACCGATAAAGCAACATCAGATTTAGTAAAAAGATATTTTGCAAAATCTATAAGGAATATTTTTGACTTTGAAATTACAAGTAATTTGAAACTGTTAAGCTTTGTTTGGGAACTTTCGGATATTGAAATCATCGAAATAAACAACGCGTTCCTTTACTTAAATATGCTGTGGTGTTTCTGTGTTGATGGAATCACGAAAAGCAAACGTATACAGGCATACCTCGAGTATATTGCGGTTTCGGTTCCAGAGCACCGCAATAAAGTGAGTCACACAATTTTTTTTTTGTTTCCCAGTGCATATAAAAGTTATGTTTACTCTAT
>NW_019059757.1:85753-110899 GCF_000696155.1 Zootermopsis nevadensis
CCAAAGCCCTCCACCGGACCCTATCCTGGGCCAACAAAATCCAGTCTCCTTCAACTCCTATCTCCCATAGATCCCGCCTGTGATTATCCTCCCATCTACGTCTAGGTCTCCCCAGAGGTCTCTTCCCCTCAGGCTTCCCAACCAATACCCGGTGCACATCTCTTGTCCCATCCATGCGCGCTACATGGCCAGCCCATCTCATCTTCTCGACTTAATCACCTTAACAACGTGAAAAATCTAACAAGAACATTATTTCTTTGGCTGTAAAGCAATTCATTGTACTCTTTCAGAAACCGCGTAATTTACAGTGAAAATGATACCTAGAAAAGAAATTCAGTTCGTTTTACCACAGCAGATTCTGATGTTACTTTGCCCGAATCTCGACCCGCGACAGGCAATCTTCGATTCCCTCGGGTTTTACATTCTTCCCAGGGATCAAGGGATAAAACTCCCGATAGACTCACGCTTCAACTTTGTAAATTTCGCTTTAAATGACGCTCTATAGATCTCATTACACATCAAATAACCTCAGAAATTGATACGTTGTCCATAAATAACGAGTCCATTCATCATAGAACGCGAGAAATTTCCAGCGTCATGAGATTTGAGACTGTCACGGTTGTGATAGAGTGGTCTTAAGGGGTTAAGACGGCGGTAATTTCGTCCTAGAACGTTGGTACCACTTACAAGTCCACACGGCGTCACAACTTACAGGGCCAACCACGGATATTACAGCGTTATCTTGCGTTATCAGCGCCTTTTATATGAACAATTTGCTGACTGTTCTGTTCACTTAAAGGAAGACTGTGAGTGAAGTTTTTTATTTCAGAAGAACGGGATACTGAGAAACCGCGTTACAATGTACACCGGTAAGGAGGACGTGCAGATGTTGGGAGTGATATCGAGGTTCAACGGCGAAGAGCGACTTCACCACTGGAGCGGCAAAGATTGTAACCGGATTGACGGAACGGATGGATCGCTGTTTCCACCCAACCTCGTGAAACGCAACTCGACCATCCACGTCTTCAGCGGGGAAATCTGCAGGCGGTTTCCACTGGAATACAGCGAGGATATTATAGTAGGTGAACCTCTACGTCTCAGATGTTCTTGATAATCGTAGTAGCGTATGTTTAATACAGATTGAAAGAATTGTTATTAAACCCGTATTAAAACTTTTATTGACAGTCGAAATTCAATACGATTCGATTGTACGAGGTGCGATCGGAAAGTTTTAAGACTGCGCGTATAAAAACCCGTACACTTATCTCAGGTATTAAATTCATCCATCACCCTCGAAGTAGTTCCCCTGGGAGTGAACACAACGATCCCAGCGCCGCTGCCAAGCCTGGAAGCATCCCTGGAAATCTTTCTTTCTCAGCCTGTCAAGCACCATCTGCGATTCTGCCTGAATCTCTTCTATCGTCTCAAATCTCATTCCCTTTAGCTGAATTTTCATCTTTGGGAAGAGGAAGAAGTCACACAGCGAATAAGGAGGGTGCGGGATGACGGCCATGGTGTTTGAGGCCAAAAACTGCCGAACTTTGAAGGCGGTGTGCGCTGGTGCGTTGTCATGATGCGTCGCATGTGGAGTTCTTCCTTTAGAATCAGCTCACAGGTCCCATAGCCTATCCCAACAATGTCGCACAAGTCGTTGATGGTACGACGTCGAGCTTCGTAACATTTTCGGGCGTTGTGCTCGAAGATGGTCGTCCAGAACGCTCGTCATCATCGACAGAGGTTCGGCCATTTTTAAAACGTGAATGCCACACAAAAGTTGGTGCACGACCCATTGCGGACTCCCCAAATGCTTGCTTGAGCATTTAATAGGTTTCCGTAGCCGTTTTGGCGAGTCTTTGGCAAAATTTGATGCACACGCCATTCCGAAATCGCAGGAGGGTCGGTGTAATGCACTACCAAAACGCCCGTAACTAAGAAACAAATGCTAATTCGATGATGCCGGCTGGCACACTGATTCACTATGAATGTAGCCTGCACCCCCTAGCGGCAGAATCTCGTACTACATCCGGTTCGCACCTCGTATTAACAGAACATAAGAACGCTGTGACTGTACGAGAGCCCACGCAGGTCACATCATGTCGTAATCTGCTAGCGGCCAGTCCTTGAGTTGTCTTTCAACACTCAAAGTGCAAAGATTTCTTTCTTTTTTTTCAAAAGAGCAGCGATTGCTAATTGTCGAATACAATTTCGTACCAGTTTCTGGACTTTCCAGAATGAGTAAAGGGACACGTTTCCGGATTCTCCTGTGCTAAACAAAATCGATAAAGTCTCGTCTTCGCTGGTTTGAATAAAAAAAAATAGGAAAAAATATTAAATACTTATTCGCTGAACGAGGTGTTTTTGTTTTTATGATTTTAATTTATATATTTTTAAACTAGAACGTGCTTCAGGAATGGGTTGCGTAACCCTCCTTAGTTCACTCTGTATATTAAGATTTTATCACCTTCGTAATGAGAAGTTGTGAAAAGGTGTTTCTCTGCTTCACCACGTATCTTCATCTGCGTCTATTAACTCGAGAATTGCTCAGCGTTTTTACGCTGATTTATCCAATAAACCTCTAATAAATGTGTATCGTGGGATATTTATCTTAACACTAAAATTTAAAAAAAAATTCGGAGCTAGTAGCTCATCTTCTTACGTAAAATAAGAGGTGTAAAATATACCATACTGATCAAACTTTCTCATATCCTACGGTCAGACCACTTTCTCTCTCACGCGTTTGAGAAAGTAAGGAAGTCTCCGTCCTGATGACGCGTTGTTCCGTGTGCAGAAAAACCCTTAACAAACTCAATTGGACGGTCTAGGTCAGGGGTATCAACTTTTCAGGCAGACGGGCCACAAAAAAGATATGTTTAACGAGGGCCGAAGAGTTAAAATACATAATTGGACATTACAACATAAAATACATAAACATACCTTAAAAAAAGACGGTGGTCTAGCAGTTAGAACGCTGGCCTTGTAATCCTGGGGTCTCGGGTTCGATTCCCGGCGGTTCCCGAATTTATAACTTGTGTTGGGCAAGGCCGTGGTCTAGGCAACACGGAGTTTTCCTCCGTGGCATCCAAACAACTACTCCATTCACACACAGAAGAAGGCAATGGCAAACCACTTCTGGATCATCTGCCAAGAACGTATATGAACAGGTCCCAGTCCGAGAAAAGGATGGAAGGATCCTGGTCATATGGACCTGTCCTCAGACAGAACACTAAATATAAAAAAATAAATAATAATTGTTACTCATTTTATTAAGTTCGCGAAAACCACGAACGTGCCTGTAAAGTTCGGAGTAAATTTGTCAATGGTAGTTAAACTAAGCACCACGACATGCAGACGTGTGGGTAACTGTACGTATCAATTGCTCCACACACATTTATCAACATTAGATAGATGTGAATACTTTATCCTAGAAAACAATCCTGGTACCCATTGGAATCAGAAGCTTTTTGGGCCCCAGATCCGATCTGAACATTGTGTATATTCGGGAACCGAACCCTGGCCGTCCAACCTGTAATCTAGTTGCAGAATAGTGTCTGACCAAGAATTAACGCTACCATAACCCACTTCACGAACAGAATATTTTTCTGTATTTACAATATTCTTTTCAATTGCCTTGGAGGAGAATGTTCGGAACGAACCCGTGGCCTTCGAAGCCCTTAACCCAGACTTGTCGCTCCAGTCGCTCGTTTGTTTTAGGCCCACGGCAGATTCCCAGCTCTGAGGTTCCGGGCGCCTCGTGACGTGTTCGCAAACCCTGACGTCAACCCGGAAAACGCGTGCTATTGTCACCCCGACACCGAGACATGTCCGCCTTCCGGGATATTCAACGCCTCGCCATGTGCTTTCGGTAAGGCTAAGAGGAATCAGAGACGTCTGTCAGGATGACCGCTTTCAACAGACAACCTACCATCAAGCCCACTTATTTTATGAATATGATTTGTACTGATTTACACAACCAGATATTTTAAAAATACGAGCGAATTCATTCTTTATATTTATAATTAGTTCATATTGTATGTGGTTTCGTCTATTTTATAACAACCTGAAGTTAAGGTTTGGTGTGTGATTCAATAATTTTACCCGCTGTTGTGTCATGTCGAAACATGAGCTCTTATTTTGAGAGATTATGAACAGAACGAACTTTAAATAAGATACTTGCGTATAAAACAACCAAAGCTCAAAATAAAACACGAGGAGATTTAATCACATGTTTCTAATGTTTAAAAATGGTGGGAAATACAGTTGAACTAACATTAATTACACTGCTGAAATTCTCAAATACAAGATGGTAATTCAAAAGGTAGTTTTTGTGTTTAAAAAAAAAGTCATAAAATCCAATCTCGTTGTTTACTCATGAATGAATTATTTACTACATTCTTGTGTTACTGTATGAAATTAATATTTGGTTTGATCAATGGCAGTCTCCAGGTCCGAGGGTCTCCACACTCGCTGGTTTACATGTTTCAGGTGCACCAGTCATGATATCTTTCCCGCACTTTTACCTGGGTGACCCCAGCCTCCTGCAGACGGTAGAAGGGCTGAAACCCGACCCCCAGAAACACTACGGATACTTGGATCTTCACGAGGCAAGTGTGAACTTGGCTTATTGAGAAGCACTGATAACGAATCTGTCACAAAAACACTAAATCTATTTAAGTAAGCGAAGTACTTCGAAGTAATTTGAGACTTTACTTAAGCCAATGAAATTTCAGGTACCTTTAGATGTCTGGGTCGGTTAGATTAAAGTTCAGTGTACGCAAAATAACTCCGAGCTCATTCACCGGACAAAGGTTTGCATCTGCTTTGTTAGTGTCCTATAGTCAGTTTGATTAGCAAAATATAACGTAATTCAAAAATTATTTTATCAAAATGGCACAGATTGTGTTGAGATTAAAGTGTAGGAGGATGTTATTAGTGAAAGTTTACAAGTGAAGAGAAAGTCTGTGTTACGCAGAAACGGTATTAGAATTTTCAAGGATACCTGTTCCTACCACAGCTGCCTTGCTAATTCTCAATTTGTGAACTGTACAAACGGAGAATTAAAATATACATGATAATGAATAGCGATTCCGAAGGTAAAGATCGTGGCCTATTTTTATGTAATATTCCATCATTATCTTAGAAGGACTGACGATAATTGTGGAGACTTAAATCATGAAATTACCTGCTTGGAACAATACACAACTTAAACCTTTATTGGTGAGATATGGAGGTAAAAAACTAACTTTACAGTCCCGAGTTTCAGCCCAGGACTTCTCGAATGTAGGTCTAGTGGTGTGTTATACAGACAAGCTCCATCTAAATATCTTTCCGGGTTTTCCCTTTTAGGAGTTGGGCGTGCCTCTGGATGGCAAATCCAGGTTTCAGTTAAATATGATGGTCAGATCGTCTTCCACGCTGCGACAACTTGCAAACTTCAAAGACGGATCCATACTGCCCATTGCTTGGTTTGATGTGGTAAGTACCATATAAATACTTATAAATTTATTTTAGAATATCAACATTTTACGCCTTAAGTCTGAAACTAAAAACAAAGTTGGAATTCTGAAGAAAACACTCGATATATCCGCCGTTCTTACCACTGTAAACAAACAAACGCTTTTGCCAGGGTAAGGAGACGTCGTTAATTGTTTGGAGTAAGTTTTGTGATCAAGTTTATAATTCATGCATGAACTGAGGAAAATCACAGAAAACCTCAGTGAGGATAGACAGTCTCCTGGTATAAGCGTGAAACTCCGAAATACTGAGTAGTAGTTGTAGATGTCTGACCGCCACGTTTGGCCCCTTCTAATTTGTCTCTGGCACAAAATACGTGATCAGCTTGTTACGTCATTCGACGCTAAATAAACTGCCCAGTTGATAAAACGTCGCAAATAAATACGAATAATAATACACCACCGTGTAAAAGCACATAAATGTACCGTCTGCATGTTTTGTATGAGGTAAACTTAAAGACTAGATGAACGGCTTGCGTATGTCAATTTTTTAGGTTACTGGCCCCGTGCTACAAATATGGAAGGCTGTCAAGAGAAATTCGCGGAAATAATTGCGAATTCGACTGAGTCGCTCAGACCATAACTTACTGCTTGAAGTAGAATCTAACCACCTCCGCTTCATAGTAACTTCAAGATATAATAAATAACTCGCCTGGCTATACACAACCAGACTAGCCTGAAATTTATATCCGAAGTGAAAAACATAACCTAACTTTGACTACAAACTGAAAGCAGCGCCTGCTCTGGTCGTATTTAGAACTAACACAGAAAACAAGTAAGAACTGCTATTGTAGCTCGCTTGATCAGCTACTAAACTCCACTCATGTAACGGAACTTTCTCAGCTTACATAGGGTAAAATCCCAGTGTTAATTAACTGTAAATAAAGCGGAAAGATGTGGTAGTGGCCTATTTTGCGGTATTATAACTGATTTTGCATGGAATTACTGAGGAAAACGTCACTCAGGTTGGGCTTTTTCTAGGCTCACGTTTGAACAAGGAACCTCAAAAATAAAATAAACAGGCTTGCCAACCATTCGACTGCAACGTGTCGTAATAATTTATCTTCTGAGCTGAATGGCAACTTAATATAGACTAGATCCAATACTTGAATGTGAGAATATGGTCTAATTTAAATAAAAGAACTTCTACTTCTATTGAATCATCACAAACGGAAACATTTCGTTTAAAAATGTTTTGTCATTTATTAGATACGTAAGATGACGTCACTGCCACGTTTATCATTTACGTGCTTGTAATGTCTAGCGGTTAGAACGCTGGCCTTGTAATCCTGGGGGCTCGGGTTCGATTCCCGGCGGTACCCGAATTTATAACTTGTGTTGGGCAAGGCCGTGGTCTAGGCAACAGGGAGTTTTCCTCCGTGGCCTCCCAACAATTACTCCATTCACACACAGAAGAAGGCAATGGCAAACCACTTCTGGATCATCTGCCAAGAACGTATATGAACAGGTCCCAGGCCGAGAAAAGGATGGAAGGATCCTGTTCATATGGACCTGTCGTCAGACAGAACACTAAATAAAATAAATAAATAAATTATTCAGAAATAGCCACGGCGGTCTAGCGGTCAGAACGCTGGCCTTGTAATCCTGGGGGCTCGGGTTCGATTCCCGGCGGTACCCGAATTTATAACTTGTGTTGGGCAAGGCCGTGGTCTAGGCAACAGGGAGTTTTCCTCCGTGGCCTCCCAACAATTACTCCATTCACACACAGAAGAAGGCAATGGCAAACCACTTCTGGATCATCTGCCAAGAACGTATATGAACAGGTCCCAGGCCGAGAAAAGGATGGAAGGATCCTGTTCATATGGACCTGTCGTCAGACAGAACACTAAATAAAATAAATAAATAAATTATTCAGAAATAGCCACGGCGGTCTAGCGGTCAGAACGCTGGCCTTGTAATCCTGGGGGCTCGGGTTCGATTCCCGGCGGTACCCGAATTTATAACTTGTGTTGGGCAAGGCCGTGGTCTAGGCAACACGGAGTTTTCCTCCGGGGGCTTCCCCGGTTTCGTTCATATGGACCTGTCGTCAGACAGAAAACTAAATAAAAAACCTGACACAGTCACAAATTAAATCTGATTGAATCTGAAACTTAGCTATGATTCAAGTAGGTTGATGAATAAAATACTCATTATGACGAAGTACTTGGATTCGTAACTTTTATGCAACTAAAGCTAACAGGACTGTATTCCTGTTAAATTATAACAACCAAAAACATGCAAATTTAAACAGGAATGGATTAATAGAAGTTTGAGGGTGGAATTAAAAATTACTTTTAACTTGTGGGTAACGTCTGTATGCTGTGAAGTGCACTGCGTTTTGAATCTGAAAAAAAGGTGATCACAGGATAATGGACAAGGCTTTCGATAGGTAATTTTACTGTTCTGTAATTTGCTTGGAAGAGGGGGGGGGGCTTTATGACTAATTGTAAACGCATTTGCGTTCCAATGACACATACAAAGCTTATTGGCGGGAAAAATGACACATGTACCTAAATACAAATAAATTGTCGTGTGTTAAATGCCTTGATCATAATATTATCCTCTAACGCGT
The DNA here is from genome assembly GCF_000696155.1 of Zootermopsis nevadensis. Next base: position 93,836 of record NW_019059757.1, read on the forward strand.
AATATACTGTCACTAACAAAATAATTTGCCATCACGTCGCATTTAGGAATTAAAAAAGAAAATATCCTCCTAAGGCTTGGTACATGAGGATTAATTACCTCTTGGAAGCGAACAGAGGGGAAAAGTGGCTTTAAACACGAATAAAACATTTCTAGTTTCCTCCTCTGTGGAAACGTGCACTGTGGTATAATGGCTTGTGATGCCGTGTAGTGTCGTAGGTTCTTACCAATGTTTTCGGAGGAACGTAAGATGCATAAATACAAGAACAAATAATTGCTTATTGCAGGGAATCGAAGGACTGCCAGAAGAGATCATGGACTTGTTGTACCACGTGACCTTCACGACGCGCCATATTCAGCTAGCCGTGCAGTACGTGCTCTTGGTGATGTCGATCGTTTTGATTTACGTTCTTGCACGAAGCATACGTTCCCGGCCCACAGTGACTGCTTCTTCCGACGTCATCTCACCCATATGATGGCCATCTCACCCATATGATGGTCATCTCACTCACGTGATGGCCATCTCACCCATATGATGGCCATCTCACCCATATGATGGCCATCTCACCCATATGATGGCCATCTCACCCATATGATGGCCATCTCACTCACGTGATGGCCATTTCACCCACGTGATGGTCATCTCACCTACGTGATGGCCATCTCACCCATGCGATGGTTATGTCGGCGCCTGCATGAAGGTCGTGTGGTTCTTTTGCTGGATTCTGTACTATTAGTATTTATATCTCATGTCCTCAGGGTCCTGCCTCAAAATTTCACGCCTCTCATTAATTTTGGGCCCATCTTCCGGCGACACTAATGAGTGAACTTTTTAGCGTCCGAAGCTTCTAACTATTTCTGAATTAAGCTTCTGAATTTACGTACCGGTTTCACATGTGTATGGATGGAAACTGTTATGTTCATTATCGTCCAACATTAACTTCTTGATCTCCCTTCTTCAGTTTATCAACCATGTTTTCTTCAAATATATTGTCTCTCTGTAATATATTTTTCTTCATACTGTCTACCGAAAATGCATATATTTTCAAGACGGTAATCGAGTCCACAAGAGGTTAAAATTCAGAAGACCTTCATCGAATTGTTTTTTTTTTAAAAAAAAGGCCCTTCTGTTGCTATCTCTGTCCGTGGTCCATCCAGCAGCTCTCATCTCCGTACTGACCAACCGTCTTGTTCTCTCAACTATCTCGTAGCTTATGCTTCTGTTAGGTCACTGCAAACACTGCCCATTCAGTTATGTCGTTCAGCCAAGGAAACAGAAGAAGATATTTGATTAATCGGCGACGGAAAATACAGTGGCACGCGATTCTTCGCGGTTCATTTCGAAAAGATTTATCAAGCTAGTCCAATAAAAGTCTTTGATGTAACAAACAGATCAGTGCATTCCGAATTCTGTACCCACATGCATTTGTTTACTAGAAGCTGCACCAAACTGTGGCTATGAATCGACTATTCGGAGCCAGAGTCTCTCTGAAACTCAATTAAAATACAAGACTGCTCAAAATGGAGACGCTTTTTCATATTTTTTTTTGTTTAAATGTGTATATTTTTGTTTATAAAATAAAAGTGTAGAAACAAATATTCCTTTTAGGATTTTTATATTCTTTCCGCGTTATCGTACGCCATAACTGCCGGCCATTCTTATCTCTCTCCTTCATACTATTTCCTTGATTCAGTTTCTTACCCCCCCCTCAATAATCCTTCACATGTTTCCTATTTAATATACATCACATTTGATTGTTGGAACTACTATGTTTTCTCATTCAGCAAACAAAAAGTCAAAACTTATATTTTTATTCTACTTTGATCTGGATAAATATTATATCCTGATTATTATTAAGGTACGTATACATATTGTTGAATATCTACATGTCTGTACCCCCCCAGATTCTTTAAAAGTCCCTATTCGTCAATCCGGGGGCTTCCCCGGTTTCTCCGTGGCATCCCAACAATTACTCCATTCACACACAGAAGAAGGCAATGGCAAACCACTTCTGGATCATCTGCCAAGAACGTATATGAACAGGTCCCAGTCCGAGAAAAGGATGGAAGGATCCTGTTCATATGGACCTGTCGTCAGACAGAACACTAAATAAATAAATAAAATTCGTCAATCAGCCTGTGTAAAGACACTGTTTCTTTTATGGTAAATACATTTTGCAGGGCACAGAATCATTATATACCACCGTAGATGCTCGGTTTCAGAAAGGAGATTGATTTGAAATGGCCTTAAGGATTAGCGGTGCAAGATGGATTCCAAAAATTTCAGTTTTACTGCAAAACCAAATAACACTGATTTCGCCTCATTCAGTTTAGTTCCTCGTCTCCTCACACGGAAGAAGGCAAGAAACTGAACAAATCAAAATTATTTGGACACTAGAGAGAGGCACTTTAATAGGAGTTCAGCTGAAAGTGCGTAATAAATGCAGTCTTTCTTTTTTTACTATAAAAATTTGTGATTCCTCGTTGTCATCAAAAAATGACGTCATCAACAATGTCAACAGATATTTGTTTACACGGCATTGTTGTGGAACACAACAATGCCGAGTAAACAAATATAACGCTTCACAACAAAGAAATTAAAAAATATCAAGCCAGTCGCATTATCACTTCTCCAGAACGCAACCAAACACTTGAACCCCCTCAGAAGGGGGGTTGTTCAAGTGTTTTAACCCCCGGCATTCGGGGGGGTTAGTTTAGTGTCTTACTCAAGATTTTAAAACGCAACCAACCCCCCCCCGAAGGGGTTTTGGGGACCTGTTCATATACGTTCTTGGCAGATGATCCAGAAGTGGTTTGCCGTTGCCTTCTTCTGTGTGTGAATGCCACGGAGAAACCGGGGAAGCCCCCGGAGGAAAACTCCGTGTTGCCTAGACCACCTCATCTTATTATTATTTAGTGTTCTGTCTGACGACAGGTCCATATGAACAGGATCCTTCCATCCTTTTCTCGGACTGGGACCTGTTCATATAAGTTCTTGGCAGATGATCCAGAAGTGGTTTGCCATTGCCTTCGTCTGTGTGTGAATGGAGTAATTGTTGCGATGCCACGGAGAAACCGGGGAAGCCCCCGGAGGAAAACCCCGTGTTGCCTAGACCACGATCTTGCCCAACACAAGTTATAAATTCCGGCACCATATTACAATAATTAACATTTAAAGTATTTAAAATATTAAATGATGTTCTTTATCGAAATATTCTATTTACATTACACCATCATTTTTATTTTTTATTTTTTCATGATGGTCTAATGTAAATCGAATATTTCGATAAAGAACATCATTTAATATTTTAAATATTTTAAATGTTAATTATTGTAATATTTTAATATTTAATAAGAATTTATTGTGATTAGACGGACAAGATTTAAATAATATATATTTATTATATCACAATATGACGCAACTTTACCATCTAATGAATATTATGCTCAAAGAAGCTTATAAAAAATCAGTGGTATAATCGTAAATTAACGTGTGAGTTTAATTTAAAAAGCCTGGCTACATGTGTAAACAGGAAATTGTGTGTGTGTTCATAGGGCCCATCCCAGTAACTCGCATTTTGATTTTTATGGGTCCTCTAATACCTGGAGTCACTCAAGTCGTTCGGTACAGCTTGACATAATCAATACCAAAAATTTGTCAAATTTAATCTGTTTCTTCAAAGTTTTATTCCTGAAAATATCTGATGGGGCGACATTTCTTTTGAAATTTACGTGATTCAATGACCAGGTTAGTTTATAATTTTCCACTCACATTTAAAACAAAATTCTGTTTACTTTACGACTCATTTACAGAATAACTATTTCTAAATCATTTTACATTTATAACAGTAAAATCTGGCAGGCTAAAAAGATTCTTTATTTAATCGTAAACAGAATTTCAGTTTGTTATTTTCGTTGCTAAGTATCTGAATTAACAACAACAATTAATTACCGAATGCACCGAATGTTGAATGTCAACAACTCTCGTTGCCACGGATATTAGACTAACATTAACTTGTGTGTGGATAAAAACGTGCACTGGAAAGATTAAAACGGTGAGTAAATTCACGTCTTTAAAACTTATATTTATCTAGATAAATATCGGAATAATTTATTTTATAAGGGACGTCAGTAAGGTAGCCTACATAATTTACGTGTTAGTTATCCATCGATAATAAACGAAAAAAAACAACGTACTTCAATGTAAAGTTATTAAAAATATTTGAATATTTGTGTCCATTCGGAGATCCGATTCTTCGTATTACAGCGTACAGCCTTCTTAGGGGACCTCACAAGTAAAGGTTATATGATATAAAATGAAGACAATTGAACGTATAACAAAACGCTCTCTGCTAACAGCTGAGAAATTGTCTCTATAATGAATAAATACGTGACATATTAATGTAATACTACTTTTGTTTCAGATGGCATCGATTATAACAGCAAAAACTGTCTACAGGCTGATGGCAATTTTGTTATGCATCGCGAAACTTGTAAGTGTTTATTACATTTGATATACATTTTCATACGTAGGGAACTTATAACAAGTTTCGGGTCTGTCTCTGATTGCGTCGAACCTTTGTTTGAATTAAAGACGAAATTGACTTTACTCCAAGGCCAGCGAAGTTTCTGGTCAGCGATGAAGTATCTAACTTAGAACCGAGAGTGTGATGATGTGCTGATTGGTCCAGGGTCATCGCACACCTGGTCGGGCGTTAATACATAAACGTGGAATAATGGCGGGATGTTGATTGGTAGGGATAAACCTAAGAAACCATTTCATTCCACGAATCTCACTTTGTCACTCGGAAGTGAACCCGGGACCCGACGGTTAGAAGCTAGTGTCTTGCTAGGGAAGACTCAAAATCCCAACGGAGCCAAATGCGTGCGTATTGCAAAGCAAAATATTCCTTCGTCATGTTTCATTTGTCGTCCACACTGGCTCAGGGGCGCATCGAACGTCTTCTTACCCGACGAGAGACAGATATGGAGTAGCCTGAGAATTTAACTTACCACTCACCACCATCTAGTACACCGAAATCGTGGAGACAGACCTCAACCATATTTTTTAAGGTCCAGAGCTTTAAAACTGGGATAACTTTGCATTTGCTTTAGCATAGATGGCTTATGAACGTAATCCTCAGAGATATTCTGTGGCCTTGTAATCCTGGGGTCTCGGGTTCGATTCCCGGCGGTGCCTGAATTTATAACTTGTGTTGGGCAAGGCCGTGGTCTAGGCAACACGGAGTTTTCCTCCGTGGCATCCCAACAATTACTCCATTCACACACAGAAGAAGGCAATGGCAAACCACTTCTGGATCATCTGCCAAGAACGTATATGAACAAGTCCCAGTCCGAGAAAAGGATGGAAGAAGGATCCTGTTCATATGGACCTGACCTGTCGTCAGATAGAACACTAAAAAAAAATCCTTCTTAAGCCTTTGTAGCGCAAAACTCGTTTACAAATATTTAATTCAATTCCTGTCTACCTCAACTTGTCTTCATTATAAAAATCAGTCGAAACAATAGCTGATTAGTATGAGAATTACGAAAGACGTAAATACACACTATGGGTAAAATGTAGCGTTATTGAGAGTTGGAATAAAGTAACTTTGTCAAGATTCCCTGAAGTCCCGTGGTATTCGGTTATAGAACATCTGTAATTTGTCTAGTGTTACGCGGTCCACGAATATTAACCATTGACGAAATATCCACATCAACTTACAAGGAAAATTTAACACGTGACGACGAAAATGTCGTTTAATGGAAATATTTTTGAAGCCTTATACCAGAAAGATTATTCACATATACTAAATTAGCCAGGAAATCGATAATATTATTTTTCAGTAATTAAGAATTGAAAATAATATCGCAATTAAAAATGTTATTACCCGAACTGTACAAAATATTATTGTTTTGCTAATTGCATTTTGAAAAAAAAAAGATCTAATTAAGAGGCCGTTATGGACCGTATTGAATCCGAATGTCGTTTAGGCCCATATATCGACTCACAAATTCCGATATATTTTGTCGATAGAATAAACTTCTTTTTTTCGGAGATAACCATCTTAGAATGCCGAAGGTTTCCCGACGTTTCAACAAACACTGCAGATGACACGTGGTGAATGCCTTTCGGCTGGAGGCGGTTTCCGGAAGTGACCGCCTGTCCATTCGCGCCTCCATCTCCTACTGACCGCCGACTGCCATCTCCTCTGTAGAACATTTATCTCAGAGATGGTAACATCAATTTCTACCGAAACGTCGGAAACCCTTCAACATTCTACACGATTTATTCGCGATGTATCAGTCGTTTGTTTCTATATGTGTACGTTTTCGTGATATGCAGGTTACGTCGGTCTTTCTGATGAGTACTGGAGACAGTCAATGGGCTATTCTCTCCAATGGTACGCTTGTAAGCCGGGACACGTGGGATGTCCTCGAAGAAGTCAATTCAGGTAAGTGATTGTTTACTGTCTTTTGGCCTGTGAGTAATATGAAGTAATTGCTTTGCTCATGAACACGAACCACTCGCCCCTGTGGGTAAGGCATCGTGCGACGTATTGAAAGGCTAGTCCACACTGCTTCTAAGTAAAAAAGTAAAACTTATTTTTTTGTAGGTTATGTTTTTACATTTATTCACTGTAATTAATTAAAATATATTCTTACTACAGTTGATAATATTTTCTAGTAAATGCACCAAATTATTCAACACTTTAAATTTGTTGTTAAGAAAAAGACTCATTTTATGAGACGTACGAATTGACATATCATTTTAGCTCTGGTGAGTTCATATATGCAACGCTGTCTTAAACACATTCAAATTCTGTTTTACTAACGTAAAAATCCTGCTACGTAAATTCTATAATCGAGTTATGTTTTGTTCCAGGTATTATTGTTGAAGTGAAACCAAGTATTTTGGGAGCTGTTACAAATATCATCACAGCGTTAATGATGTTCTATGGAATAGTAACGGTAAGTACCTCCTGGATTCAGAACACGTCAAAGCAATATTCAAAAACTGAAAATCTCTCAAAACACATACGAAACATTCACACATTTTACACAGCCCAGATCACAGTCTAACTTGACCTTGAAAACTTCAAATCCGACATTTCCCAACACAGACATGGATTTATTATGGGTTGTTGGCCGTGGAATTTAGTATAAGTTTACGGACGTTTCAGAGCTGCTTGCTGCCTCAATCATGAGGGTATAAGAACCCAGAGGACATCCATCTTCACACTCTCAGCCGTCAGAACCACAAATCTTACTACATGTCTTGTTTGTTTACTAGAACAAACCGTCCGCCGTCAGAACCACAAATCTTACTATATGTCTTGTTTGTTTACTAGAACAAACCGAAATGGTTATACCCCGCTCTGATGAACGCAATGGTCAGTCTCTTGTTCGATTGCATTAGCGCCTTTTTCTACTCCGTAATGGACGACGTCGTCAGGGAGAATGTGGTGTATCCGCGTTTCATTACTATCTTCTCTGTCGTAATTGGTAAGTGTCTCTCGCCTTTTGTTTTAAAGTCAATTTATCAACAGCCAGAAGGCCAATTACAGATACAGCACAAGAGAGGAATATAATAATAAATATAATAGCAAACATAGATAGTCAATAAAAAAAATATATATAAGAATACATTAGTACAGAGGACGCTAATACACCAAGTAAAATTGCTACTAAATATATTAGTATATTTTTAATAAGAATTTAAATAAATTAAGTAAATTAGACTACTCTAGAATGTGATGAAGTGTAACAATTTTTGTTTCGAATGTATCCAAGTCCCTACAGACTACTTTCTTAATTTACGAACATGTAATATGATTTTAATTTTACTAGTTAAATAGAAGAAAGTTCAGGAATAAATTACTGTGGAGAATATTCGAACATTAGAGAGAGAAATCAATAGGATTATAAAGAATAATATATAATAATGAAGATATTTATAAATTATGCTATTCACTACGTAATTGAATGTAGCGAAGGGAATTAAGTTTGATAGTGAAGGGTTTAAATAAATACGATGCAATAATGTTGAATAGTTTCATATGGCTTGGGATGGGGCCAAATGCTGGTTTTTTTTTTGAACATCAGGGTACCATAAAAGCGAGTAACTTGAGAAATTACCTACTTTTTTGGGAGCAAATGTTCAGTATTAAGCAGACGAGGACACGTTCCGTGCATAACGAAGGTACGCTTTATATCTTTACTAGTTTTTCTCTGCTTTTCATTTTCAATCTCTGATTACGTTGTTTATTATTATTATTATTCTTACAGTGGGGCAAGTTATTCTCGTCCATGGAACAATGCGATTCTTAAGAGCAATTAGAACAGTGAGAACCCAAAATGAGTGACGCTGACATAGAAGGTACGACAAACAAAAGAGATTACTGGCCGGAGAAGGCTTTCCCGGAGTAACGTGTGCGTTGACGTGGTAGAGGGTCCGAACAAGCACTCCGTTCGCTGGAGGCTTTATGGACGGATTAGTCGGAGGCCACCACATCTGACCGTGTTGTGAGGACCCACCTTGATCTCAGAGGCGTCTCTTATCACCTGTGCTTAAGTGATATTTATTCCCAATTTCACCGATTCCGAACGAATTTACAATCTATTTTAGTATTTAGTTAGGAGGAATAAATCCTTTGAAAGTGTGACGAAGTTCATGAATTTGAATAGACTGGATTTTGTTGGCCCATGACAGGGTCCGGTGGAGGACTTTGGTTAATTCGGTGATGAACCTTCGAGATCCCTAAACCGTCCAATTAGTTAGTTTAGTGGAGCAGATGCTTGTGTCTTGGAGTTAAATTCCATGGACTAGGCAAAATGTTTCGGTTGTGACATCCACATGAAAGAGCCGTGGCCAAACACAGCACAAACCTGGAGCATCGAAATATTCCCTGACTGCAGCATCAGCTCCGCTAAACCCGGACACTCGGGTCGGATGATCAAGGAGGTTACCGAGATTGAGCTACAGACTAAGAACGACTTATCTCGTCTGCTATAGCAGTTCTTAATAGAGCCTGATGCTAGGCCAGTGCACATGTTTTTATTGTATTTTTACTTTTATTGTACTTTTTATTATCTTTCTTTGTTCCTGCCTCAACTTTCAAGTTTCTATGACCCCCCCCCCCTCCGCCATAATCCATCGGTGTTTTAAAAAAATGTAACAATGCAACTTTTTATTTAAATTAATGTTTTATTGATATTGGTAATTTATTCTTGTGTTCGGAGCAAATACCACTGTAAAATATATCTGCAAATTAAAATGTATGTCTTCGCATGAGAATTTATTAGATTGTTCGTAGTAATTATTATTATGATAAGTACCCCATTAACCTCTCATCTATGGTCTGCTATTTTTTTTAGTGTTCTGTCTGACGACAGGTCCATATGAACAGGATCCTTCCATCCTTTTCTCGGACTGGGACCTGTTCATATACGTTCTTGGCAGATGATCCAGAAGTGGTTTGCCATTGCCTTCTTCTGTGTGTGAATGGAGTAATTGTTGGGATGCCACGGAGGAAAACTCCGTGTTGCCTAGACCACGGCCTTGCTCAACACAAGTTATACACATAATCTTCTGTCCAACAAAGCAAAATACATTCTTGCTTGTTAACCTATGGCAACTTTCCAAATGAAGCAAAGATATGTAAAGATTTTGATTTCTATATTGTACTTTCTTTGCACTTACCAATAAAAATAAATTGTTTTTAAGAACAAACTACGAACTTAACGACACATTTACTCGTTCTTCACATACGATCGCAATCGAATTTTCAAAAATCTTCATCTGTTCGTTAACATATGAAATTTAATGTGCCCAATTGTTATGGGTTTTTTTTGCACAAAATGCATAGCGAGAACGCATTATGGGCTTGTCTTTGTCCGTCCGTCGGTATGCCCATTCCATTCAACTCAAGAACAACTGAACTGATTTGGATACAATTTCACGTGAAGGTTGTGCTATTATCCACGACCTTAGAATATTAATTTAAATTTCCTACGATCTGTGATAACAAAATGACGGATAAGAAAATTCTTGAGGTGGGAAATATGGTGCTGCGATCTGGTGGACATAGTGGAAATCTGTTTACATTCAACAGTTACCACTGACAAGTAATGTTATCCGTTCTTTGAAAGTTTAATCACGTTGTTACATCGATTACCTATGATTACCACTATTATCCTTCTTACCACCATTGAACTCGTTATTACATTGAATTTCACAGCCATGTTGTGCCGTAAAGAACGCCTTTGGGGTTTCAGTGTACTCCGAATGCCACATAATTTCAACAGCAGGAACAAAAGTGCATTTCCGCGAGAAAGTATTTGACTGGTGAATAATTGTACGCCAACGTGAAGATAAAAGCTTAATATTAAAATGTACACGAGGAAGACACGCGGTAGAATAAATGGCTTACGTTAAGGTCAAACAGACTTAATTTTCTTCAAAGTCGTTCTCGATTCTAAATTTTCCATCCACAAATATTACTCTTCGCATGCGAAGTTGGCTTGTTTTTCAATGTAAAATAATCAAACAGAAAAAAAAAGATAAGGACGAGGTTAAAACACACGTCGGAAAACACTTTATACACTTCCTGGTATTTGCGTTGTATAGCGATGATGAAGAAACACGAGATCGAAGTTCTGCCTCGATGTGCCGTTACGAACACTCACCGGACCAGACCCCTAGGATCTATGCAACAAGCCACTACTTTCACCAGCCTCAATTCATTTCGTTGCAACACTGGCTTATCTCCACGACAGAGTCCCATTAAATTTATCTCGTCTGTGCTGTCAGGAAACAAGAGGTTGCTTCTAGCAACGGCGAGCTGAAGATTCCAAAAAAAAAAATCCTCGTTTACATTTCAGCTCTCTCCGTGGTTCAAGGTTTTCTTTAAGAAGCTGACAGTTATCCAGCCGGTCGATATTTATTCTTTCGTTGAGGTGTGAAGTTACCGCCTCATTTCCATCATAATCGCAAACCTGACTAGGTTCATCTAATGAGATTTCCCAACCAAAATTATGTGGGTGTTTGTGCGTTCCTTGCTCGAAGTGCACAGGGAAAATTTATTATGGGCTTGTCGTGTCTCTCCGTGTATTCAGTCGACTATACTCGAGAACTACTGGACGTATTGGGACGTGGAGGTTGCGCCATTCTGAACGACCTCAAAAATTTGAGAGGTGGACACTAAGGTGCTGCGATCTGGTGGTCAAAGGGTTGACTATCGAAGTCTTAGTTTGTTTGTTTACAATGGTTACCACTGGCGACCACTGTTATGCGTTTTTAAATACTGCGGTTACTATAATAATGGTCTTTCGTATAAATGTAAGTGGGTATCGGATGAAGTTTCCGTTTACGTTAATTTTTTTGGGGAGGAGGAGAGTTCAGGTTGGATCAGGATAGAACTTATCAGTTTAGGCTATGTTAAATGAGGTCCGCCTAGGTTAGGTTACGTTACGTTCGGTATATTTTGTTTTCGTTGAGAAACTTTAGTTTAGGATAGGTATTTAAACATGAATTTTTAAATGTTGAAATTTATAATTTTTAATTCTGGATTTTGAAATTTTCAAAATCGTGGGTTTTCTAAAAATTACGGAATTTTTTTCGAGATCAGTAAATTTCTAAAATTTTTAAATTGTCGCCAAAATTGATGAATTTCTAGTTTTAGAAATTTCGAAATCGTGAAAAAATTATGAATTTTGAAAATTATGAAACTTTGGTAACTGTGCAAGGGTTATTTCGGGCTAGGTTGTGTGTAGCCTGGTTAAGTTAGATGAGTTTAGAACACGTTATTGTAGGTTAACATTAGTTACGTTAATTATGATGTTTGGTTTTTCTTTGAGTGTTAATGTAATGTTTTGTTCTATGTTAAAAAGTTATTTAAATTAATTTACATGTTTGTCTAGTCTGTCATCATTTGGTTATTTCTGAATTCACAGTTCATGACATTGCGTGCGACGCTTCATTTTCGTTTTATATCTAATCTACTTTACTTACGACAGCAAGACAGGAAAAGTACGAGTTATCCACTCGTCAACACAGCACAAACTTTCACTTACTAATGGACTCATGTCTGATCCTTAACCTATCTTATTTATTCTTTCTGTGATTACTTAACATCCATTCTCATGCAGAATTTAGTGAATCTGCTTCGAGATTTGGAGAAAACTGACTAAAATGTGGATCGATACCAACAATTCTTTGATTTAACGAAAACTACAAATACTTAATGAAATAAATTAATAATATATGTTAATAATCACTGTTATATCCTCTCGATTATACGAAACCTTCTCGGGTTTAGTTACTGATCTTGAAACAGGTTCTCAAGTTTATACTCCATATTGCAAAGAAATTTCTGGGATAATTTCTTAAATGGGTAACATGACAACTTCCTTTCACACATCTACTAATGTACCATCAATAATTGCCTTAATATTCGACGTTGAAAAACCAGTGGAATTGAGTGATCGACGTTTAAAATTAAAAACAAAACAAACTTGAGATTTAAATGATAATCACATTTTTTGTTATAACTAAAGCAAAGCGCTCCTTTCGGAGCTCCAATATCAACAAATCGACAACAATGGTTACCTATAAAACGTCATCAAAAGAAAATATACATTCAACGGAATTTAAATTGTTTTCACGAATGAAAGTCCTCGGGAGTTTTGATGTAAACAAAGTAATTCATTTCCTCTTGTAACAATGGAAAACAGTTCAGATTGCTTTAATTGTTGGGCGCTCTTACCATCTATTAATAAACCTCGAAGTGACTGGGTTATTTGCAAACATTACGAGAGTCCAAACTCAAAGAAAAGAAAATCATTTCGGCAAACACAATATTTATTTTAAGACTAACACATTTTTTCCCCAAGAAATTACGGCGTATATATAATTTGATTGCAGTTCACTAACATTCTTTTGTATCTAGAGTTATAACATGGAGTTATTTTTGTGTTCATTGTTTCTGAAAGTACCCACGTAATGATAAAGGAAAAATTCATAACTCGTGAGGTTAAGTAACTTCTTCTCACTTCTACGGTGACTAAACCAAAAATCTAGTAGTAAAATAATAAGGGAAATACTACAGAATGAAAAACAATATAAATATATATATACATAACGATGGTATATATATATATATGTATATTTATATTCATTCAACGAATTCTCGAAACAATCGATACTCCGCCATTTTGAATATCTAAATTTTGGGAAAAATTTGTGGTGCCATCTGTGAAGAGTAAAGCACACTACATTCCCTAGTAAACAAAAACACATGAAGATCGAAGACAAGGTTAATATTCCCGTATTATGATTGGGACATTCTATATATTTAAGGCTTGTTGTTCTTGTAAGAAAAGTTGCATTTTCCCCTGCTGATTGCCACTGTAGGAACAGCGGTCAGAACGCTGGCCTTGTAATCCTGGGGTCCCGGGTTCAATTCCCGGTGGTGCTCAGATTTATAACTTGTGTTGGGCAAGGCCGTGGTCTAGGCAACACGGAGTTTTCCTCCGTGGCATCCCAACAATTACTCCATTTACACACAGAAGAAGGCAATGGCAAACCACTTCTGGATCATCTGCCAAGAACGTATATGAACAGGTCCCAGTCCGAGAAAAGGATGGAAGGATCCTGTTCATATGAACCTGTCGTCAGACAGAACACTAAATAAAAAATAATAATATTTTTACAAAGGGCCGGTCTAATAAAGGTACAATAGACAGTTCTTGTGCCAGAACGTCTTTTTATTTAAATAACAGATTAAGTGGTCTAAAATTATTACTAATATAAAAATATTTAATACTCTATATGGTTAATATTTTGGTTATTGTACATCATCCAAACACCGCGATTATCGTCCTGATGATGGAGGCATTGAGAACCCCTGAAACGTCGATAAACTTACGTCATAAGATAGTGTAATTGCGTCATATTGTGAATATTATAACAATTATTTATTTTAATCCGTCTGATCACAATATTTAAAATTTCTTATAATTAAGATAATAAAATATCATTCATGTTCCATATCGATTGATCGATTTACATTTCGGAACATTTACACAACATGTTTCGGTTTTTATAAAACCATCATCAGGTGTAAAATATATCTAAGAACTTAAAACTCAATTATGATTTCTGTAGTTTTTTGGTGATGTTTCATTACGTTTGTTTTTCCATTTTGGGCGAAGGTGTTGTTTTTCTTAAATGTTATTAGATGTACATATCGGCCTGTAAGTAAATGATTGAAAGAAACACTAAAGAATTTGAAAGAATTTATAAAAGAATTTAGAGAATAAAATGCAAAATATATAAATTATAGTTAGATTACACGGCTCTACAACCCAGAACAAAGCCAACTTCTAAAATAGATTTTTTTTCGGAAAATCATTTCTGTTCAGTGCTTATGTATCCCTGCGCTGCTCTCAGGATCTTCCTCAGTAAATGGCTCCCTGTTAAGATGTCACCAAAAAAGTGAACAGCGAGAGAACTGACTTGGTTGTTATCCACGTAAATAGAAAGTGAGGTTTAGTTTGGCTGCAACGTTCGATACATTCGGTCGCGTTGTTTCTCCTACTAAGTGATTTCTCGCGTGGGTAAGTACCAGCGACTCTTATATTCCTGCACTTAGGTCTGAGGTTCGATCCCCACTCGTTTATTAAACTATTCCTGTATCGGAAGAATACGCCAATCGCTGATTACTCTTACTGTATTGTTTCAAGATGGACTGTATTCTGACGTCATAAGTAAACACGAACGGTTTATCTAAAGCAATTAATCATGCAAATATCAACTGTAATTTAAGTACGTGCAAGATATTAATTTTTTATAAATAAATTAAAATGGTATGATAATATTAAAATTTATTTTGAGCATGTCCCTAGGTTAGTGGTTCGAATCCTGATCCTCGCATGATTCTTTCGTGTTGGATTTTAGTTATAGGAAATGTGACCCCATTAAAGAATTCTATCGAGTGTCTAAGAAGATTAGAAATTTCGTAATAAGTTCTAAATTTAATCAGTCTGTTGTTTCACCATATATAACAAGTGTCTGTTTTACTTATAAATCTATTAAGCACGTTTGAATCTTCAGCGATTTTGCAAAACTCTAGATATTTATAAGAAAACGCAAAGTGAAATATTCAAATAGCAAGGTTTATGTGATTGCCACAATTGTTATAGAATCATATTCACTTGTCAGTTTATAAAGAAACTGACTCTGTAATGATGTTAGCTAATTTCTTACGTATTAAGATGAAGATTTCTGTCTTCTGATTTGTTGCGCTGTGTAGTCTGGTCGATGTTAACCAACGTTTCAGAGGTCATACTGCCTCCGTCATCAGAGTATGAAGATTCCTGTCTTCTGGGTTGTTTCGCTGTGTTGTCTGGTCGATGTTAACCAACGTTTCAGAGGTCATACTGCCTCCGTCATCAGAGTATGAAGATTTCTGTCTTCTGGGTTGTTGCGCTGTGTAGTCTGGTCGATGTTAACCAACGTTTCAGAGGTCATACTGCCTCCGTCATCAGGATCTCCTTACACAAAACCAGGGATCTCGTTTACGATGCGCATTCTACAGGGGATCGACAATTAGATGACTGACACGCAATCATGATCAATGCTCCTTACACAAAACCAGGGATCTCGTTTACGATGCGCATTCTACAGGGGATCGACAATTAGATGACTGACACGCAATCATGATCAATGCTGAGACAAAACTTTGCTGTACTCCGGAGAACAATGGGATTTCAAATGATTTCTTACAAGATAACTGTCTTCTAGGACGTTGCGTCGAAATAGAAGTTTTTTGACGTTTCAGACGTATCTGCTGCTTGTGAAACGTCAGTTAAGTTAGATCAGGGTATTCGGCGCAAAATCGCAGAAGACGCCTTCTTAATCTGCAATATCATCGAGTCATTTGAAATTTTGCGTCACTCATTAGTCTTATTTGTGACCAGTTTCGCGTGTATTGTTTGTTTCAATCTTATAGATCATATAAATCTTATTGTGGGTGTTTACTGTGTAAGACTGCGATCGTATCTGATTTAATTTTGCGTGGTTTACGTAACAGTGCTGTCAGCTACTAAGATATTTGAATTATTTTTTATTTAGTGTTCTGTCTGACGACAGGTCCATATGAACAGGATCCTTCCATCCTTTTCTCGGACTGGGACCTGTTCATATACGTTCTTGGCAGATGATCCAGAAGTGGTTTGCCATTGCCTTCTTCTGTGTGTGAATGGAGTAATTGTTGGGATGCCACGGAGGAAAACTCCGTGTTGCCTAGACCACGGCCTTGCCCAACACAAGTTATAAATTCGGGCACCGCCGGGAATCGAACCCGAGACCCCAGGATTACAAGGCCAGCGTTCTAACCGCTAGACCACCGTGGTATTTGAATTATAGGATGATTAATGAATTTTAAGGGAAACTGAAGGAATCTGTTAAAGGTTCCTACAAGAGAGTCGAAACATCAGTCACTAATCACTTGAATTTAAATTAGACGTGACGTTTATTATGTCTGAAACAGCAATTTAATGCGAGAAAAATTGTGTAATGCAAAATATGTATCTCATAGGGATTACGAGACTGTTAAACGTTTACCCTGACACAAATAAAAATGTTTACCGCTGTTCATAATCATTTCGCAGTTCAAGGTAAGTGTCTCGAACGCGCAGATACTGACGTCATGATTTCGAATCGCACTCGTTGTCCAGTGTAGGCAGAGGCGTCGATGCGGGCCGATTCCCCGTCCAAGAATTCCCGTAACTCATCAGTTACGTTTCGAACCAGGAATATCTTTATAATTTATTGACCAGACTACACGGTGCGACGACTCTGAAGACAATCGGTCGTCTTTAACCTCAACTGCTGATTCAGTGTCATTTTCCAGTGATTCGTGACTCGCTCGTCATTCCCTATCGATCTCTCGATTACGGCCTGAGGGAATGTTCACGTGAGAACGGGCGCTGTTACGTAACGGAAGGTCGGTCGGTGTTCTCCAGGTGGCAGATGCGGAAGGAATGGAAGTGACGAGGGAGT